>JAKTUZ010000068.1:0-10700 GCA_030556945.1 Hyphopichia buzzinii | reverse complement strand
TTGCAACTTATGGGTATAGAGTGTGGTTTTTGGTAGACTGATTAGAGCTACAGCAACCAATTACATGGAGGTTGGAGGAGGCGAGGCGAGGGATGTTGTAGGATTACAAATGGGCGATTTTTAGGTTTCATTGGAGTTCTAGGTTGATTTCTAGCTCGTTTTCTTTCTTTTGCTGCAATTTATGGGTATAGAGTGAGAGATTTTCATTGGATTGATTAGAGCTATAGCAACGATATCACAGGGATTACAATATTTGAGGCGAGGGATGCCGTAGCTGAAGTGACGAGGGGTTTTAAAGTTCTCGTAAAGGATTACAGGAGGCGAGGTGTATGGTGATTTTGAATTATTTCCACGAGCGTACTTTTGAATTCAAAAGAGAATTTTCAGGAGGCGAGGTTCATGTTTTGACCATCCAGAACTGAAGATATCGAGGCGAGGGATGTCAAGATACCCTTCGAATATAGCCCGCCCCAGTATTCGTGCAATTGCAGCGAAGTCTTTAGCACTTTTATTGATATTGTAAGATTTTGTCAAAAATTCGCATATTTAATATATATTCCCAAAATGACTATATACTCTCGTGGAACTTACATATCTATCTTCTGCCTAGAAGGTTAAAATTACAAAAAGTTGCATTTTGGTAAACTTTATTAAATTACTAACAATATGAAGGCACATCGTAGCAAACGTGGTGATAAGCCAGGAAAGGATAAAAGGAGGAAGAAGGCCACTATTCAGAAAAGTAAAACCAAACTGAAACTGAAAAGAGCCATGCCTAAACAATTCAAACTGATTCCCTCTGCTGCTAAGCAGATCTATGCTACTACTTCTGACCTGCCAATGTCCTTGGCATTCCTGCCACCCAACCCTGTACCTGGTGGGCTGGGTACTTTGTCGACCAACGAACATGTTGCAGCATTTGCTGAGACTGAAGATGTTGAGATGGAGGAGGGTGAGAGTGTTGAGAAACCCTCAGGGGATGCCAATGGGGAAGAGGAAGAGGAGGAGCAGGAAGATCAAGAGATTGACGATGTGATTATTGAAGAAGACGACGACGACGCTGAGGAAGATCGACCAATCGAAGAGGGCTTGCTCGAGACTCTTCAGGACCTTGCCGGTGACGAGATTGGAGACTCAACGGAGGATGAGCCGGAGGACCCTGTACTAGTTCTGACACTCCTCAACTTAACGTTTGATGAGTTTCACTTGGATGCAGATACCATCATGGTGATCGACCGACAGGTCTACCCGATCATTATGCTTGAAAGTGTCAAGACTGTTGATCAAGTCGATTACCGTATCAAGCGTCGAGGCAGAATGAGTGCTGCTGAGACGCATTTGTTTCGGTGGGCGAATCGAGTCTGTCAATTTAGTCGTTGTAAGGAGTGTATCATGTTGAGTACCAAGCCGGCGACTCGAAGAATTTATTCGTATCAGATTGCTAGGCAACTCAAAACCTCATCTTCAAATACTGACCATCAACTTATCTTGCAAGGGCAACTCAAAACCTCATCTTTAGACACTAACCAACGTTTATCTTGCAGCGTTTTCGTGGCCGAAAAATTTCCCGTCAGCGATTGTGCAGTCTGATTTTTTGCGGCAATTTTCTGCAGTTCTTATCCAAATCGAGTTAATTCTCCCATAGATAAGCGCTACATGGCTTACAATATTTAGATAAATGATGATATATATTCAGAAAAAAACTCCTCTGTTGGTAATCAACGACATCAATAAACGCCAATGAAGTATGTACGAGTTCGAAGGCCAGCGTGTGACAAAGCCTGGACAACCCAAAAAGCAAAAAACAAAGACATTTACCGGTTGCTGGACGTGTCGACAGCGGCACAAGAAATGTGACTTGAGAAAACCACTCTGCTACGTATGTGAAAGAGATGGCGTGAAGTGCTTGGGCTTTTCTATCAGGTTGTGCTGGAATCACTTGAAAACCGATAATTTGCGAAGAACAGTCATCTACGACCACAACCCTTATTCCTACATGAGAAGAAGTAACGAGAACTTGGACTTTGTGCTTGCAAATATCGACCTGCTTCACACTGGTAAAGTAGATACCAGACCTTTCTCAGTCATTAGTTTTTTTGAAAGGCCTGACTCTGACGCTTTGGTCAATCATTGGTTGCAATACATCTTTCCCCAAAAGCTTATGCCTTTGGGCTGCAAAGACATGAAAAACATGTACTTGGAATATGTACGTACTGTTTTGAGCAAATCTTCCTCTTTGGTGCTAAAGACCAGCATCGTCTTCTCTGCTACTGTTTGGTGTTTTCAAAGAAAGCAGTTTTTTGTGCAACAAGACGTGAAATCGGTTGCTGAGGCCCTCGAGCATCAGATAGGACTTCAATCTACCAAAGCCGTTGCGTTTGAAGAGCGATGCTTGCTCGTCACATCTATCTGCAACATTTTACTCCTCGTGGCTGTTTCCCCGAAAGGACTGTTTGAGGTGCCCTGGGAACTGTTTTTGCAAATTGCTGTTTCTCAACTTACAACAATGAATGTGGAAGCACAAGACAGAGATAACGAAATCCTCTATAACCAGTCTAAAATCCTTAACCAATTCATAAGCCTCTTGTTTTTAACGAGCTACTACTTGAACCCTACTGAAGAATTTCCCAAAAGTCTGCTCAAAGCCCTTACCAGCAGAAACAATTTACCGGTGTCGGATTTCATCGCCCCCAGCTACACTCTTAATTTCTTCTTGAAGCTTATCATAGCCAAAGAAAAATTCAAACACCATAAATCCTTGAACAGCTTGACCATCCGTATGCCCATATTCAAGCTAGAGCACCAGTTGGGGACTAAAGATGAGAGACTTTTTTTTCCTTCTCCCGCAAAACTGGGCTCCATGAGGGATCAGTGTCTTTATTACCAGTCATACCTTGTATTTTGCTCCTTGTATGTTATTTTCCTTGAAGCCAGCTTCCCTGCTGAGTCCACAAACTCGTCTATGTCGGTGATAACAAGATACTTAAAAGAACCAATTGAATTTTTCAATAAGTACTTTGAAGACAACGTTTATGCTCCCGGATTTCTTTGGTCTCTACTTGTGATTGGAATATACGCAAAAGAAGAAGATATCAGACAACTTATCACTAACCTTTTGGAGTCTCTTTCTAAGTTTGACGACTTTCAGCCACGCTGCGTCAATAGGCTACTAGTCAAAATATGGAGAAAACCCCATAGAAAACAACAATTGTTGAGAGAAAACATAAATTTACTTCTCTGATCTTGAATTGTAGCTCTAATGGTATCATTTTTATCTTGTGTAGTTTTGTAAATTTTTTTAAGTTGGTAGTTTGCACAACCATTAAAATTTAAATTCACCCTTTCTTTGCTCGTTTGTGTTGCAAAAAAACAAAAAACTCAGAAAAACTCACTTTACGTTTGCACCCAAAATCTCTTACTGATCCATAATCGTGTTAAATAAAAAACAGAGACTTTCATTGGCAAATCAATCTATTGCTCCCACCAAAATAAATTGCTACTGATTGAAAGGAGAATCTATATCGAAAAAATGATTGAGATCGAGCTATCTAAGAACAGCGTTGACCTAATAATGTGCTTTATCCAGGAAGTTGTGGATAGAACCTTCGAGACGGGAAACACATCAGGCGATGTGACACGAGAGTGCTTTGCAAATCAACAAGATGTCCCCGTAGAATTCAAGAAGTACAGGCAGTGTCTTTGTCACGAATTCCTGGTGAAGGAATTTGGTGGAAATTGGAAGCTAAGACATGAAAAGGCCATCGTTGAATTCAAAGGACAGGATGAACTGAATTCGATAACAAGCGCACAGCTCATAAGGACATTTGACTCTTGCTTCAGGTTGACATTTAGCGATCAATCCTTTTTCATGGTCGACGAGAATGGAGACCACATATTTTTTCTCAACCAAAACACTGACTTCAATGGGGACCAGCTAGAAAAACTGAACCAAACGCTTTCTGAATCAATTTATGATTTCAATTCTCTTACGATCTCCTCTGTGACCATAGAAGAACACATTTCCAACCACTCTTTTGTGGGAAGAGAAGAGTTTATAGCTCAGATGGAAGAAGTCTACGAAAGAGAAAATAAGCTAGAAAAAATGGAGTCCCAAGTCACATTCAGTTCTGCATTGCACTTGAGCATTGACGATACTTATGGGAGACCTGATCAAATGCAAGAAGCCGAAGCATTGTGTAATTTTGGATAAGAAGGTGAAAAAAAAATGGCGACAGCTGCAGGATTCGAACCTGCGCGGGCAAAGCCCAAAAGATTTCTAATCTTTCTCCTTAACCACTCGGACAAGCTGCCTGCTCGTGCTGAAATTTACTGTTGACACAAACACATGGGGTCATATTAGCTACGTAGCCTTTTACCAACGAGAAGCTCAATACATAATATCACGGAGCAATAAGACAAATACCTTGCAATAGAGAGCGAGACACAGGCACCCTCCAGTTGTTGTTGAAGGAGGCCATCGAAGCTACAAAATTAGCGCCTCGTCTTTATCTACTTGCACACATGTATTAGGATTTCGTATCTAAGCCTGATGTTTGCGTTGAGCTTACAATTACAACCAACACGTCAAGCCAGGAAGACCACCCGTGCATTACCACAATTTCTGCCAAAATGTGAGCGACTTTCCAGCACGCTCGATGTTGGGCAAACACAACCATAAGAACATCATGCTGGCATACAATGAAATAAAAACTGGAAAGACCACATAAGTGCCCGAAGCACCAGAGAGCAATCCGATGAGAAATGGAAAGATGGCACCACCAGCGGAGCCAAATGCAGTAATGATAGTCAAGCTGATGACTTGGATCTTACGAGGCAACATCCCTGGTTTGACCGAGGTCCCCACCACCATGGAGTACAAAGGGCCTATCCAAACACCAGCGAGAGCAACAAAGGCACTGGCTGCAATGGTGTTGGGAAGAGTCCAAGCCAAAACCACCACCACAAGAGTGATTGCACACATGACTATAAGGCTTCTTCTAGCGCCAAAGTGTTTCACGGAGTAGTGGGTCAAACACAACCGTCCGATGGTCAAGCCGAGCCAGAAGGCCAGAGCCACGTACCCGATGGAGTTTATGTCACCATTTTTATACTCAATGAGGTAAGTAACACACCAACCAGCCATGGAGACTTCGGAACCCTGGTAGAACATGATTAAGAAGGCAAGAATCCAAGTGACTTGGTTGCGAACGGCCTCCAACATTGTTCCGGATTCTTTGATTGGTTCTTCGGGAGCTTGGGGCTCTTCGAATTGTTCCATGTCTTGATCGATGTCTTTGAAAGTGTACGTAAGAAGCACCAAATTGACCAACATAAGGCCCAAGTTGACCAAATACACGTAATGCCATGTAACTCCGTGGGTGACCATGAGAGTGGAAAGTAAGGGCGAAATAGTGGCACCCAATCCGTAGCTGGCATGGTTCATGGACAAGTAGAGCGTCAGTTTGTCCAAGTTGGCGAGGAACACGTTGGACTGGGCCAAAGTCACTGCCATACCAGTGCCTCCGAGGAAAAAGGCCACCACAGTCACTGGAAATTTGGTGCCTGCGGACACCAAAGCAAACTGGATGATGGAACACACGCATCCAAACAGAAGCGAGTATCTTCTTCCGAACCAGGGCTGGATCTTGTAAGACAACGCTGCCACCAACAAAAAGCCCACGGCGTTGGCCATCCAGACGAGCGACACCAAGGTGTAGTTGATATTGTAGTATTTCTCGATGAAGGGGAGAAGAGCACCAGGCGCCGCGTCCGTATATCCGGTGGCAAACGTCCAGAGGAAGAGAGAAGGGATCCTCAACTTGTTTCTGGGGGGAAAACTATAAGTCATTTTCGCTTCCTGGGCTGGCTGAATCTCTGCCTCGTCATTGGGTTGAACATGTGATTGTGACGGCCCACAATTAGTCCGAGTTAATTCGATGGCGATATCCTGATTCTTCATGGAGAAGTGTGCAAAAAACGGGCGTTTCTTTCAAATAAATTGAAAGTTCGTAGTTTTTCTGGAGTTTTTCTCGAGTTTTTCTGAATTTCCTGGAGATTTTCTGGGGTTTATATACCCTCGCAAAAATTTCGGAAATACTGCCTGATTAGTAATTATACTGAGGAGATGCCAGAAGTTTTTCAGTTTCAGATTTAGATTCAGTTTTTTCAGTTTCAGTGGTTCCCTGTTTGGGACTGGACGATTTGTGTCAGCAGCTTTAATTTGCTGTCACTTCATTGTTGGTACTTGTCACTTCCCTTGCTTGGTCTTACGCTTTGCGCTCTTGCTGCATTTCGGCTATCCTCGTAATTGCAGCCATTTCTACAATAAATCACACCCAATATCTATTTTTGATATACCACTACAATCTAGTGACCTATCGTCTTTCTATGGTGAAATAGTGTAAGAACACGTAACCCAAAACCAAGAAGGTTACGGTCCATCCTATCAAGTAGTAAACATCCTTTGTGAAAGCAGAAACATCGAATCCAAACGTTGAGAGAATCGTGGCACCTGGAACTTCAATCGATAATCCGTACTTCTTCTCCTTCAATATTAAATCCTTCACTTCGTTAATGGCCAATGCCTCATATGCGTAGTGGAAAATGGAAATCCATTGCAACCATTTGATTTCAACCTTCAAATCTTCACTGTTGATGAACAAACCAGCAAAGAGAAGCGAAAACAAAAGCACCAACACACCAATCATGGTGGAAGTTCCCGGTTCCCTGATCAAGATACCAACGATCAATACCTCTGATGCAATCGCCACGTTGAAAGCTACCAAGACTAATATAGTCTTCAAGAATCCATTATGTTCCATCGTCAATCCAACTAATGGATACAAGATGCTCACCAAGATAATAGGTGGTAACACCCGTAATGGTAAAACGTCACATAGTATCTTACTGACATAGTAACTGATAGGATGGTAGTAGTTGTTGGCCCTTTCTCTGATAAAGATAGTCCTTTCAGTGGAGAATGAATGCAATCCGGTCAATGAAGAAAATCCAAATAATGCTAGAATAAAGAAGAATAATCCTAGCCTGTTTTGGAACCCACTAATGTCATTTTTAACATTGTAATACAAATATCCGCAGAATCCACCCACAATCAAAGAAAGCATGTAACTTGTTAAAAGTAGCTTCGGGTTTCTGTAAAGATTTTTGAACGTTCTGGAACTCAAAATCAATATTTGGTTGCTTATTGTGGCTTGTTTGAAGAAGTCATTTGAAAACTCAATTTCAACTGGGTTAGCCTTAACTTCATCAATTTCTTGTTTCAACTCAATGGCCAATACGGACTCTTGAAAGATTGATGGAAGTTTGTTGGTAACTTGAACGAAGGTTTCGCTTTCGCCCAAGGATTGTTGAGACTTGACAGGCTTGTAGTTGTATTCATCTCTGTGAACAGCAAAATGTTCCCATTCTCTAGTGGTATCAAAGTCAGTAGTGCTTCTATTTTGTAGGAAAGAAGCATGGGCGTCTTCATTATCTAACCCGGTTTGGCCCTCGATATCATTAGTTAACTCAGCTGCTGAAATGGTCTTATCAAGCTTCACAATCTTTTTGTGATCCACTGTAATGTCGATCAAATAATCAGCGATGTTATATCCTAAAGGACACTTGAAGCCATTTTTGGCGAAGAAGTCATTACACTTGATCATGTCACCAGAATAGACCAAATCACCTTCACTCAATAAGAGTAATTTGTCAAATAACGAGACAATGTTACTTCTTGGTTGGTGAATAGTGAAGACGATAGTACGGTCGTGGTCCCTTGATAATTTGACTAAACAATCAATGACGTTTCTTGCGTTGTAAGAGTCTAAACCTGAAGTTGGTTCATCCAAGAACAAAATGGAGGGAGAGGTGACCAATTCACAAGCAATGGACACTCTTCTCTTTTCACCACCAGAAATACCACGTTTAAAGTCCGAACCTATAACACGATCCTTGATATTCAAAATTCTCAACTCATTCAAAACTTCGATAACTCTGGATTCTTTTGCTCTTAAACTCATACTTCTTGGTAGTCTGAGTAAAGCACTGTTCAAGACGGTTTCATATACAGTGAGGGTAGGAATCAAATGATCTTCCTGGTCAACGAATCCAACTATTTTTTTGTACAGTTTTTGGTCTAAGGCATTACCGTTGACATAAATGTTACCCCTAACCGAGCCGTTTTTGTTTTTACCTGCCAAAATGTCCAATAAAGTAGTTTTACCCGCCCCGGAACCACCCATGATAGCGAGACACTCTCTAGGTTTGACAAGACCAAACACATTATTGAGCACAGACAGACCGTTCGGCACCTTATAGCTGACGGAGTCGAAGGACAAAGTAGTTGGGGTGAAGTTCTCATTCAAAGCGTCAAAGTCCCCATCGAGAGGTTCATAATCGGTTTGCTTGAACAAAGGACTTTTACCGATGTTGTGGATAGAGACTGCAACGACGAGACAACACACAAGAGCCACACCAATGATGCTGATCAAGTTTCCCAAGGTCAACTTGTTGTGATCAGGTAAGTCGTAACCAGGAATTTCACTCTTGTGCAAGCACTCGCCAGATTTGCAATGCAAAGTAATATAAGGGTCGCCAAAGACCGAGGAGATGAGACCATTCATGGAGGGTTCGGAGAAACGACAGCTCTTTTTGGAAATGTCGCAGGAGAAATCACCAGGACCTCTTATAGTTTCCGTAAGGAATTCAGAGATGTCAATCGAGCCAGACTCACCACAGAGCATTCTGTCTGGCAAGCATTTGCACGCCACTTTTTCACACTTGTAGTGGGTAGAGTTGGAGTTCAAGTCGTACTGGAAATCACATTTGTCCAAGTCACAGTAAAAGGACTCCTTCTGGTCGATCCAGAACTGGAAGTTACAGTTCTCAGCCGTTTTGTTGCAACTGAAGGTAACTTGAGGTTTTTTACCGTTCAAAATCTTGATGATTTTCTGGTTGGTCACATCACACATCTGATGGAACTTGTTGACAATGATACCTGACTTGTAGCAGGTTCCCTGCAATCCTTCGGGCATAAAAGCGTCACAGCTGCTGTCGTCTGTGCACATGTTACAATTGATGCCCAGCCAGCCCTTCTTGCAATCACAAGTGGCATTGGACTTCCTAACCGGTCTTTTCAGATTGCCATCCTGCAAAGAGCCACATAACGGCTCAGAACAGTCCACGCCTCCGTATCCATCTCGGCACTCACACATACCAGTGAAAGTGTTACATTGGGAGAACTGGGTGCACTCAAAGTTGGGCAAGTTGCAATTGAAGCACGGCGGACATTCGTCGCCGTTTCCGGCGCCGTTATTGGGCAGGTGGGGAGAGATTTCGAAGATATCGTTGAAAACAGCGTCTTTTTTAATCATGTCAAAACCCCCGCCTGTTGCCACTTGTGCCAGCACATTGGCGACAAACAAGCCGAGAATGATAGCGAGCTTCATGGTCACACTATTTTGCGAGTTTTCTGCCAGAATTGAACCGATGATTGTGCAACTTGGGGAGAAAAGATATATAGTCGAATGTTAATGGAGGCGCTTATCATTAGCAATGTAATGATAGTGGTGCGCGCACGACCTGGGGTTTGGGAAATTTTAGTTTGACGGTGTTTTAATTGCAACCGATTAACAATAAGAAAAATAAATGCCTTTTGGCTAGACTTGGAGCTTTGGTACAGTCCTTGCTACTATCGAGATACGTATCTGTTGCTTACAGTCGACACATCTCTAAATTTGTTGGGGTTCGATTAAAACGAAGAACTAAGTATATGTTGTACGCGATAAGGATGAGTTGATACTATATTTGCCCTGTTGTGAATGCACTTTCGAGGCCACTTCACCCATGATCTGATTGTTTCACCATACCATTTGCTCATCAACCACTTGGTCATTGGCTTATGCCCCGAAATAGCATGTTGCCGAAATTTCACCAATATCAAGAACAATCAGTGAATGGAAGCTGCGAAACAATATACGAATATAACGAGTATAATCTCTTTCTTGCTTCATTATTCCCAACTGGCAAAGAAGGTGAAATTGTTCGTGCATTGGGGCGTCATGTGAAGACGACACCTCTATATGTTATTGTAAGTGTCATCTTAAAGTGACAAACCAATGTGCCTTTCAAGGAAGCTTCAAGGAAGCCGTGCAAGGGTACCATGATAAGGTGTCGTCTTGGGTGATGTCTCGAAACTTACGAAGATTTTACTAGTGAAAGTGAGGTGTTGCTAGTGAAAGTGGGGTGTTGCTAGTGAAAGTGAGGTGTTGCTAGTGAAAGCGAGGTGTTTCTCGTGAAAGTGAGGTGTTACTTGTGAAAGTGGGGCATCACTACTTCAAGATAACCCTAAATTCGAACCACCCTCTATCAATCGGTGGAGACTGAGGTGAAGTGAAAAAATGTCACCGGGTGTCATCAAGTGTCAAAAAGTGTTGCCGAATGGCATGAATTGTTATTAAGTATCAAGAGTCAAAAAGAGTCAAATAGATTATGACATCCGATCCAGGGTACCATGGTAAAGTATCACACTAAAATACCATGCATAATTACCATGCATAAGTACTACGGTAAAATACAATGCAAAAATACCATGGTAAAGTACCATACACAAATTCCATGGTGAAGTACCATGCAAAAGTACCACGCAAAAATACCATGCATAATTACCATGGTAAAGTACCACGCAAAAGTACCATGCA
>JAKTUZ010000067.1:0-10931 GCA_030556945.1 Hyphopichia buzzinii | reverse complement strand
CAATTTGTCCAACATCCAGTGGGATGGTGCTGCCAATCTCTTAAGGTGCTTCTTTGGTCCTCTACCCATTTTGTTTAGTTAGTTAATAAAGAGTATATAGAATATAGTAGTTTTTTCATTTTAACTATACTTAAGTGCGAGGTGAAAAATTTGATGAGATTTGGGGGTCTTAGGGCTTAGCCCTGCTCGCAAATTGTTGCACGTGATCTTATATCAGTGTAAACATCCGTACATTCCTCTGTTGCAGCCATTCTTATAACCATTACCCATAAAATGTGTATACATCGCCTGTTTATTGCAAATCGTAACTAAGTCTTCTTGTTCCACGCAAACCACTTCTTGGGAGCTTTGCCCTGTAGTTCGGTGGACAACCTCTCGTCTTCTTCCATCAAGTTGTGGAGCTCTTCTTCAAGATTGGCAAACTTCTCAGTCTCTTGGGCATTCACCATCAACAACTCTTGAATGTCGCTCTCAATCTTGGATGGGAGTGCTGGTGATTTCAAAAGATTCGAGCTATCACTAGGTGCCGACTCGCTCTCTGGGCTGCTGACCATCTTCGACAGTAATTCATCAATGTCCAATCTCAATCGTTCAATTTGGTTATGCAACTCGTCGTTATCATTCAATATTTCAGGTAATGTCACTTTGACGTCAACCATTTTTTGAACAATATCAATGTGTTCCGTGTTGACATTGGCATATTCAGTCTCCAATAATTTGATGTCATGTCTCAATTTGCCGTTTTGAATTCTCAATTCTTCGATCTCTTCAATCTTGGATTTCTCGTTCACATAGATGTTTTCGAATTCAGATTCGAACTTGCTCAAATCTAATGGGACAACGTTGATTTGCATGGCATCGAATACCAACTCATCCAACTTGTAGTAATCCTTTTGGTTATTAGGATTACTACTTCCACCATATATTGAATTTCTGTTGCCTCCTAGCAATGAAAACCTCTTAGACACACTTCCAGATCTATTCATTCCAACTGAGGATCTCTTGTTAGAAGCCGATCCTGCTATTGGTGAGTTTTTGAGCACCGCATTGCCGTCTTTATCATAATTGATGAATTCTTCATTGACATAAACATTGAATAAACTCGACTTCAAGTACTCTAGTAACTTGTCAAATTTCAAATTAATCAAATTCGATTCATTCTTGATCATTAAATTGATTGAAAACTTCAAAATGGACTCAATACCTTGAGTGATTATTATATCAAATATTCTCAAAACAATATCCAATGGGAATTTATAAGCAAAGAATGTCAAGAACCACTGCGATGCGTACATCGATGATTTAATGCCTTGTTTAACAAGATGGTTGTAAAGTCTCGGAGAGTACATCTCTAAGAGTCTATCGAACTCATATAATAAAAGATGTAATCCTTTCATCTCTGGTGAGAATAATGATCTTAATCTATAGTCCTTCATTAACGTCACCAACAAACTAAAGCATTCAGATTCATTCATGTTCATAATTAGAGGTACCACGATAAAAATCATGCCTTGGGTGTAACCGACATCAGGGTCAAATAGAGAGTAAGCTTTTATGACGTTAAACAATTCATCAGTCTTCTTGATCTGATCGATGTTAGTGAAAAAACTTGTTCTAGTTAAATCTCTTTTAATCGATTTTTCGTGTATGGAGGTTTCATTTTTCAATTGTAGATAGAACTCTTCAAGTTGGAAATTTTTGGATCTAGCAATTAATTGCCAGATAATGCCTCTAAATTCCTTTGGAATTCCTTTCATTATGATCTGATTCAATTCGTCACTCTCATTCTTGATAACTGATTCGTAATTGTTAACGATTCTAGTCCAGAACTCCCAATCTATTTGATAGTCAAATAATTCATTACTTAAGCCACCCACAGTGTTTTTGATATCATTGAAAGTCTTTCTGATGGTTTCGCTCCCGGAGCTGATTTGTTCTCTAGCCTTCAGATCTTTCGATTCGAACTCGCGGTTGATTTCGTTGAACTTGGCTTGCAATAAATAATTTGAACTGTTTGCCTCGTAACTGGATGATATCTGGCTCATTCTCTTGATAGTCTCTTCTTCATTCTGTGTAGAACTCATAACAGCATTCGGTTGATCTAATCTTAAGCAATCCTTGATTGATTTCCTGTTAGGCAAAGGCGGGTCGTGAGCAATTTGGTCAATGGATTTAGCTATGAATGGTTCTTGAAGTCCCTGGGGGCTGGCCTGGTCTTCTGAATTTATGGGATCATCAATTGGACTATAAGCTTTCGAAGAGGGCCTACTTGTTCTCTTATGGGGTGTGGTTTTGACAGATGTTTCAGGGCTCGGATTAGCAGGTTCGCTTGAATCATCAAGAGAAATATTGAAGGTCTTCTCTCCGACTGCAGCCACACTTTCAGTGTCAACTCTGTTCTCATGTTCACCTTCAATCAGTTCTTGGGCTTTGTCTTTTTCTTGTTCATCTTCAATCAGTTCTTTGACTTCCTCCTGTTCGAGTTGTTGTTCTACTTCGTTCGGCACTGGTTCAGGGTCGACCGAGGTCAAATCAACTTTGGAGCCATTGACATCAGACTGCGGCTCTTTCTCCGAGTCCTGGTCCTTCTCTGTGTTTTGCTTCTTCTTTTTCTTCTTGTTCTTCTTTTTCTTACTCTTACTAGTGCCAGCATCTTCGGGTTTGTCCGTCTCTGAAGGTGCTAAAGTTGAGACGGAGCTGGCGGATGGTTGCATGTCTTCTGATGCCCCATCAACATTCATTGGAGCATCGGAAATGGCGTCTTCGAATTCATCTGCTGATGTAGACATGTTGATCCGTATTTCACTCAAAATTGGTCAAGATTTATCGGGAAAAAAGTGGGAAACGTCTTTTCAATGGTTCTACCAATTCGATTGATTATTGTCTGACCAGATCGGCTTTTCACTCTTGTATAGGGCAAAATAAACACAGATCAAGTCGTCAATGGAAACAGGTATTTTCGCTTTGATCGGATATTTCGTGTGTTTTTTGTTTACAAACTGGAGAAACTTCCGCGCACCAGGCATTTAACTAAAATGGAGAACTTGAATTGACCTTACTACTAAATCTGACTCAAAAGTTAGCTAAATTAGATTGGAACTAAATGAATCAACTTACGAATGATATTGCTTTATTTGAATGTCTCGTTTCCTATACCATATAAAATTTAAAATGACTGAATTGAAAAATGAAAGCCTGCTATCTAAGCCCAGTAAAAATCATCAACATTATTGATTTGGACCACATCATCCAAGTTGGTTGACTGGGTCCTTGGAATCGAGGGAGTGTCGATTCTCTTGATTTGGTCGTTGCTTAATGGTCTACCAATTTCATTCTTGCTTTCATCAGAAAATGAAAGGATGTCTTGGTCATGTTCGTCGAATGATGATGCACTGTCAGATTTACTTTCTGAGTTATAGCTGCTCAAGATATCGAATTCACTGATTGATACAGCATCTTTCGGTGGTATGGCAGAAATGACGTTTGTTTGGTTTGTGTCGACCAATTCCTCGTAGATAGTACCATGCACAATGCATTTCTCTTGTAATAAACCTTCGAGTCTTTGCTTATCGCAATTAGGGAAATAAACTCTGATGATATTCTGTTCAGATAAGAATTTTAAAGGTAATTCACCCAATTCGCCAAGTTTGACTAAATCTGTTTGAATTTCGACCAAAGTCTTTTCAAATTGTTTGACGTTACTGATTAATTCTTTCAACACATCTTCACTCAACATGGTTGATGAAGGTATTAATAATTTAGGGTTGATTGAAAAATCAAGATAACATGACTTGGGTTGATCTATGCTGAAGATTTCATTACAATCTATTTCCTCATTCAACGAATGTTCTCTTGACAATGTAAGGATGGTTTCATGAAATTTGGGGCTCAAAGAGATATTCAAACTAAGGTTCGAATTAGGAGATTTCTCTTGTGACTTCACCTGATCGATTATATTAGTACGATTAACCCCTATCCGGTACTTGTCCCAGTTTGTTTCGAATCCAAACTCCTGACGGAGAAAGGATGTCACGCTTGGAGCTTTGTAAAAATTGTTGAATAACTTCAGCCGAAAAAGCAGCTGATACCTGGTTGAAAAATTGTTGTATATGAGGGAGTTTCTGCTTGCAGCATTATGAAATCTGAACCAGTTTACCTTGTATTTATTGTGCAAATAAAATTGAGAATAATTTCTTGCTGTAATCTTTGAGGTTGAGGTTAATGGTTTGATGAGTTGAGGTTTAGAGAAAAATAATGATCTTGAAGCTAACCCGACACCCATAATGTGGTAGAAGCGTTTCTGATCAATATTTCCGAATGTCCGATTCAACTTGTTACCGTTATTTCTAACTGGTACTGGGATCGGGATTCTGGCTTGCCTTTGATTTTGACGAAGGTTGCTTTCTAAATTCTCTGCCAATTCTTCAAGTGCCCTTCTAACCCTATCCGAAATATTTCGGGCTTTATTGGACACTAGATTCTTCAAATTTGACCTCATAAGGGTCACACAGTTAAAGTTATGACAAGGAGGCATGATGAAAGGGAAAAAAAGACAAAAATGAATGTATCAGGGAAATTTGCTATGAATAGACGATAAATGTTATAGTTTGAAGCGATTTATAATTGGTTTAAACCAACATCAACCGCGTTTAATAAATGAACTCCTTATCTACCAGCGGTTAATTGGTGTGTTGTGAGTGATTTTTTTGAAAATGAGGCATGACAAATAATCGATTTTGGCACTTTCACACGACTTCTCTCCAGTTTGTTTTGTCTTTTTAGGGCGACCTTTTAAGGTGAAATTTGAAATTAAAAATGCGCATCCGAGATTCGGTTTTAATTCAAGGCCAATCGGGAGTTTTGCACCCAAAGTGAGAGGGTCTGAGGAGATTTTTCCGACGAGTGGCTGAATTGTTGAGCGTTGGCGATGTAAACGAGAAGTTGGAGTTGGGAGGAACGAGAATATGGCGAAATTGGACTAAATGATCGTAGGCAATGCTGTAGAAAGGCAATAATTGAAGAACACACATAAACATCGATGTTAGAAATGGTACAATGTACAAGTTCACCATTGGATAAGGAGATGAGGAAGCCGATAAATCAGATGATACTAGCTGGAAATGTACGTCCGGCGGGGCTGGGATACGATCATCACCATATGAGATTGCGATAAGCTAATGATACGGGAGTTGCAAACCCGAATGAGTCAGATAAAAACGTCTATTAGGTTGTGTATATATAGGGAGAGAAACAAGCATAAATCATCAAAACAGGCTTAACAAGTACATAATTAGAAATAAAGCAAACATAATTCATTTAAAGATTCATCAAGTTTTCGTCCACAACATCATCGAAAACTAAGTTGTAATCCATGAAACTTGGGGGAGGTCTCATTTTAACTGGAGATTCGATTTTTTGTTTCTTTACTTGAGGAGGGTCATGGCGGGACATTTGGTGTTTGAACATCAGTGCTAAGTTACTGCTGGAGTTTTGGTTGGAATTAATGGTGGTCGCTGGTGCAGTAGCATATGGGGGCATGAAATCTTTACTGAAAGATTTGGAAAGGAATAAATGTTTGGTATCGTCATCTAAGTTGAAGTCATCGTCATCGAATTCATCGTATTGAAATGAATTGAGTGAAAGTAAAGAAGATGGGCTAGTTAAGGATGCATTGTTGGTGGATGATGATGAATGGTTGTTTGCCATGTTTTGATTTTTCGTTTTGAAAACATTTGGTGTAATGAATTGACTTGCGTGATGGGCCAATGGGTTACGAGTTTGGATCTGGCCTTTTTGATCGGTTGGAATATTGTTGAGGACAAAATCATCGATAATTTCTTGTTTAATTTTAACTCGATCATAGTCTCCTTTTTGAGGATTTGAGTTGTTGGTAGCAGTGGTTGCATTGGTTGAGGTTTTATTGATTTGCTGCAATTCTTCTTCTGAAAAGATTGAATTTTCAGGGGATTGCGCTAACGATGCGGCCAAGTCGTCGTTATCGTTATCTTGATCAATAACGTTATCAGTTGCGGTATTATTGGCAAGCTCGGAAGTTTTCGGAATAGTAGTAACCAAGTGTGAAGGCTTTTCCACATTACTCAAGTTTGCGTCGATAGCTTGGCGTTGAGCAGCCAAGATATCACGGTAATTTTCATTTTCGAGCAACTTGTCAATTGGATAAGCGGTGAGGATTGAATCAGGCAACAAGAAGTGAATTAAATCTTGAAGTTGGCTCACCTTGTTCTCGACTTCAGTTAAATGAGCTCTAGTCAATGGGGAACGAACGGTTCTTGGGCTATAAGAACAACACCAATTATGATGGATGCATTTAGTGCATTTAGGGAGTTCTTTAGAACATTTGAGCTTGCGCTTACGACAAGAATCACAAGCTTGCTCGATGGATAAATCGTTCATTTTGAATAATTAATAAAGATGATTAAAGAAAAATCTTCAATCAATATGAATCTGAAATAAAATTAATTTGAAATTGAAATATAAACACCAAGTTAATTTTTCAAAGAGATTTTTGCAAATATATATCTTGCATCAACAGGTGGGTCCGATAATTTATTCCAGTTTTGGTGCATGTTGGCATTTTTTTCTAACCGTTCCGGCCTTTTTTCTGAGCTAATTTTACCCTCCTAATTACCATTTAAACCGGCGAATTTGTTAAAATTTTGTGGCATTTTGGCTTAAGTCTTGACTCCTCACTTGAACCGCCAATAATCTACTTTGTGAGTTACAGATATTGCTACTATTACTTGCTAACTTAAATTGAGAGGGGAATTGCTCAAGAGGGGGAAAACAATTTTTGAGAGATTGGGTGGTGTTGAGTGGTACCTGCACATAGACCACGTTCTCCGAGCCCCGAAATCGATCTGTCGCTTGTAATCTCAGGGCAGAAACGACATAGCATGTAGACTTTAAAAGTTGACTGTCAGAACTTACGGTGACGGGATTGATTGTGGACCAATGATATCAACGGATCAATGAATTGTACCCATGTAGAACTTATCGTTGCTCACGTCAATAACCGTTATTCGCTTGTTTTATTTGCCTATTAATTTCGCATCGCACTATTGCATTTTCCATCATATTGTTAGTTTTTCCGAAGTGCATGAATTTCTTTTGGAACCATCAGATTTGTTGCATTTCTTTTTTTTGGTTTTTTACGACAAGTTTTGTGTCTCACTGGGCTATTCTCTCAGTGGTCGAAATATGTTGAACCCATTTGCGACCATGGACTTGCAATTCCTATAACGGTTTGCACAAAGAGTAAAACTCTGGGCTCTGTCAAACGTTTGGCTAACGTCAATGCATGGATATTCAATTCCGATTAACATTTTTTATTGCCGACTTTTGATTGCCAACATCTGATTGCCGACTCAGTTTACCCAAACTTTTCACTTTATGTAATCAACCCCTCTTTGTACTAATCCCCTCACTGAGTTGAGATGGGTGGAGCGGGTGATCAGTTTTATTGAGTACGGTCACGTGAACAGCCTTCCCCGATCGGTCTTTAATTTCCGCTCACCCTATTGGTGCTGATAGTATCACGTGATACATCTATCGTGCTTTCCCAGGCTTAATTTTCTTTTGGCTGCTGACTTGGTCAGAGAAACGTTTTGACAGCGGGGAGACAATGTTGTATTCTCTTGATGTCACGAGACTTCTCCAGACTTAGAACATATTTGACCTTAACGGATCTGTAGTCCTATTATCGCAAAAGAGGTACTCGCTTAAATGTAGTGTCTGAGTCTTTTATTCTTCTTGGAACTCTGTTAGTGCAGTTGGCTGCTAGATCCATATCTAGTGAGAAGAGCATATCGAACATGAAAGTAATTCAGCAATTGACTGTCGCTTTACGATTATTGAGCTTGCAAGACAAAACAGGTATTTCCTGTCTCTTTTGCAATTGACCTGTTTGCACTAATTATTAAGTGAATTTTATTTGAAATGGGCGCAAAAAAGTTCAAAATTCGAAAAATGACAAAAATGGTTGCAACCCCTACGCTCCTATATTTTAAAATGGTTCTAACCTTAAACGGTGTCAACTATTGGTGCCAATCAAAGTGACACCTGAGTGCCATATTGAAGTGGCATATTGATGTACTAAAGTGCCTTATTGGGGTGACATGCTAATCAATTTAAAATACCATCCTAAGGAACGATGCAGAGGACAAGTACATGATGTCATTCAAATCGAAAGTGAATTTTACAAAGGTGCGATTTATCATAAGTGTCGCTAAGTCTTAACTTATAAAGAGTTTCACTAAGGTATCGCAAAGTATCTTCTTGTATGAATTTCTGTGTCTCAATTGTCGCCCTGAGTGTCGTCTTGGGCCTCGTTCTAAGTTCTTAGATGTCGTGCCTTAGACAGTGTTAATTCAAAAGCTCGAGATATTCATGAGAGAGGTTTTCCCATTTACCATTTGGTTATACTGTCATTCTTGTTGGTTATCTAGCTTCCGTGGCTATTCCTGATTTTATGCAGAATTATAGTTACACTTTAAATTACTAGCTATAAAATCTAATGCAATTCATTCTTGATAGAATTTTAATTCACATCTTATAAAACAAGAGGAGATAATCAATATACTTTTCACATACCACACACATATCATTACACCGGAAACAATATCTGGATCCATTCTGCCCTATGCTACAATCAAATATTCTTGGGAAAAGATCGTACGGAATTTTTTCGAAATCCAGCGTACATTATTTGCAATGTTTTCATCGATCAAGGTAACAATGTTGACACGGAGTATCTTCTTCAGAACCAGCCTTTTTCCAATTGTGATGTCAAAAAGTGTTGAGAGGTTCCAAAAGGATTACAATGTCCTTTCCCGAGTGGTAGGTTCAAAAATGTCAAAAGTGTCAAAAGTGTCATCAAAAGTCACAAAGTGTCAAAAGTGTCATCAAGTGTCACCGAGAGCCACAAAGTGTTGACAGGTAGCACCAAGTATCAAAAAGTGTGAAAGAGTGACCAAAATTGTCACCGAGTCTCAAAAAGTGTTCAAAACATTTTAGCATTTGGTCCAAGGTACCAAACTAAAGTACACCTATACACATGCGAAGGTACCAGGGTACCATGCAAAAATACCATGCATAATTACCACACTAAAGTACCATGCATAAGTACCATGCAAAAGTACCATGGTAAAGTACCACACTAAAGTACCATGCAAAAGTACCATGGTAAAATTCTACACTAAAATACCATGGTAAAGTACTACACTAAAGTACCATGCATAAGTACCATGCAAAAATACCATGGTAGAATCCCACACTAAAGTACCACACTAAAATACCATGATAAAATACCATGCAAAAGTACCATGGTAAAATACCACACTAAAGTACCACACTAAAATACCATGGTAAAGTACCACACTAAAATACCATGGTAAAGTACCACCCTAAAATACCATGGTAAAGTACCACACTAAAGTACCATGGTAAAGTACCACACTAAAGTACCATGGTAAAGTACCACACTAAAATACCATGATAAAGTACCATGGTAAAGTACCACACTAAAATACCATGGTAAAATACCATGCAAAAGTACCATGGTAAAGTACCACACTAAAATACCATGGTAAAATACCATGCAAAAGTACCATGGTAAAGTACCACACTAAAATACCATGGTAAAATACCATGCAAAAGTACCATGGTAAAGTACCACACTAAAATACCATGGTAAAATACCATGCAAAAGTACCATGGTAAAATTCTACACCACAATACCATGCATAAGCACCACACTAAAGTACCATGCTAAAATACCACACTAAAGTACCATGGTAAAATATCATGGTAAAGTACCATGGTAAAGTACCATGCAGAAATACCATGCAAAAACACCATGCAAAAACACCATGCAAAAACACCATGCATAAGTACCATGCATAAGTACTATACAGAAATACCATGCAGAAATACCATGGTAAAATACCACACTAAACTACCATGGTAAAATATCATGGTAAAGTACCATGGTAAAGTACCATGCAGAAATACCATGCAAAAACACCATGCAAAAACACCATGCAAAAACACCATGCATAAGTACCATGCATAAGTACTATACAGAAATACCATGCAGAAATACCATGGTAAAATACCACACTAAAGTACCATGGTAAAGTACCACACTAAAGTTCCATGGTAAAATATCATGGTAAAGTACCATGGTAAAGTACCATGCAGAAATACCATGCAAAAACACCATGCAAAAACACCATGCAAAAACACCATGCATAAGTACCATGCATAAGTACTATACAGAAATACCATGCAGAAATACCATGGTAAAATACCACACTAAAGTACCATGGTAAAGTACCACACTAAAGTTCCATGCAAAAATGTCATGCTAAAATACCATGATAAAATACCATGATAAAATACCATGATAAAATACCATGATAAAATACCATGATAAAATACCATGATAAAGTACCAGGTGAAACACCGTGCTAATGTACCACGCAAAAGTACCCCACCAAAGTACCGTGCTAATGTACCACACTAAGGTACCATGGTAAAATACCACACTGAAGTACCATGGAAAGTGCCATAGAAAGTGCCATCAAAAGTGCCATAGAAAGTGCCATCAAAAGTGCCATAGAAAGTGCCATCAAAAGTGCCATAGAAAGTGCCATAGAAAGTGCCACGGAAAGTGCCATGCATAAGTACCATGGTAAAGTGACACCTCAAGTGCCACGGAAAGTGCCACGGAAAGTGCCATAGAAAGTGCCATAGAAAGTGCCACGGAAAGTGTCACCAAAAGTGCCATGGAAAGTGCCATGGAAAGTGCCATACGTAGTGCCATACAAAGTACCCCAAAGACATACAACATCTATGCCTACCTTGGCAAAACCAGAGACAAAGGTCTTGATCTTTCACATTGATACGGTTCC
>JAKTUZ010000011.1:0-323956 GCA_030556945.1 Hyphopichia buzzinii | reverse complement strand
CCCAGGAAACCCATACACCTCGCCTCAATACCCCAGGAAACCCATACACCTCGCCTTATTGTGCAGTTGTCTGAATATAAAGCAATCGTTGATATTCGATAGTTCGAAAAAGATCATATACATGAGTTGTTGAACTGATCTTTCTTATTGTAGTTGTTCGTATGCTATGGCTTATTTTTCAACTACTCTAAACTTCAAAATCAAAGTGCAATCGTTCAGCCTTCTTGAAACTAAATACTAGTGAAGATGATGCTTATGTCGATGGTTCTTCTCAATCTTTGAAACACCGTCTCGTTCATATCAAGTTCAATCTTTATCTTTTTATCGTCTCTCTTTGTGGAGGCATTCTTTTGATTCGAGAACGATGCAGTTTCTTGTCACCTAACAATATCAATCCTGTTTGAGAGCAATCAAATGAAATAAAAGTATACCGTGTAGAACGTCGAAATCTGGATCGAAAGAGTGTTTTCGAACTCATTCCTCTCGATCTCCATCTCTGTGTATGTTCTGCGGTATCACCGAAGTTATTGCTTCATCAGGTACCAACTAAAATACGGAAATACATCCATCGTATATTCGAACGGTTTGTTACGAGTTACCCAGATTGCAGATTCTTGAGAATTGTGTGAAATATTCTTCAAGAGTGTAGCTCAGGAAGCTTGTGATAGTTGCATTAACACAGCACCCATAGAATCAACTGATGCTGATCAGCTCTTAGTGGAAATATACACTATAGGAGGAAACCCGAGTGAGATGCGTCAGCTGCACACTGACCTTGACAAAGTAGCCATATCTAAACAGCATCTCTCCTCTAAGGGTTATTGTTTGGTTTATAATTATGGGACAAAGGTCTATTGAGGTATAGAATAAGAAGAGGCTGCATATCTGCAAGATCCTATCGATTTGGTGATGACAGTTCAAAACAATATATCATTTGGAGATTTGAATAGTGCAGACAAATATGGACAGCCTACTATATTGATTGGGCTTACCCGTGCGTTATACAGAATATTCAACTGAATCGAATATAGTTACATTTTTCCATCAAAGCAAACCTATTGGACTTTTATCTAATCTTGCCAAAAGGGTATAAATTTTGGCCTTTTTGTGTTTTTTGTATTTTTCCCTTTTTTCTAATAAATCTTCAAAAAGTTGTTGCAAAATTTAGTTTTTTGTCTCTCCGAAAGTCAACTATTTCATTTTTTGTACTTTTAGCACTCAAGTGTCGTTGATTCGTTCCCGCTTGTATTTCTCCTTAGGTTGCTTTCAGGCATCATCCCACAAACGTTCTACATTCAGATAGTATTACAGTGGACTAAGAATTACATTCAAACTCATCATTTATATTTTGGCAAATGCTGGGGTTAATTCTAAGCAGGGAGTATTAGGAAGATCACGCCCCGATTACTACGATTTCTTACAGAATCTGTTTCCATGTTTATTAGTGAATTAATATCACTCTTCTCCAACAGCTATATCAATAGACAAACATTTCTGTTTCCTTAGTCAACAACGTCAGCTGAAGCTTTGCATAGAGGTTCCAATAGAAGGCCTACCGAAAAGTGATTGTAATTAGGACTACTCCATATAATTTACCGGTTTGATTTAGTTAGTCACGAATCTATGGTTTGGAATAATCGTAGTGTATTACATGAGCTTATTTTTTCTACGGACTCATTTTCATAAGAGCTGGATGAAGATAGATTTCTAAAAGTTGTCTCTTACATCGCTTGGCTACGGTCCCAGCTAGACAAGAAACGTAGAATATACTCAGGCCAATAACAGAGAATGATCGATTCAATTAATACTCGAGTTATATGAAATATTCAAAAAAGTTTCGACAAACGCAAAGGCTTCAATAAACAACGAATATTGTCTTCAAACTACAAAGTTTGACTTGTAATCTTTTGTTGCTATGTGCTCTATGGAAGCTTAATGGGGATAAATAATTCTCTTGTCGAACAAAGATTATAACCGAAACAAGGATCAGTAATTGAGCTGCGATCCATCATGGTCGAAGAAGCGGCCAGTGTTTTCCAAGGTGGTTTCCGAGATGACTTTCAAAACATCGGTTGCACTTTTGGAAGGTGTGATAATGATAGATGACATAAGTTCAGAGATCTCAGGATTGAGAGCTTTCAACATTTCCAAACCTCCTTTGCCCATGTCGGTAGATACCAAACCGGGACTAATAGAAAGTACAGTGAAGCCTTCAGGTTTCAATTCCTGAGACATTTTCATTGTTGCAAAATTAAGTGCCACCTTCGAAGGAGCATAAGTTCCTCCTGGAAGTTGAAGCTCGGTATTGAAGGAGGCAACAGCTGTGGATATGTAGGCAATTTTTCTGGTCTCACGCTTAAGTAAAAACTTGTAGACAACCTGTGTAACTAAAATAGGACCGAATGCGTTAGTATTGAACAAGTCAAACCAATCTTCTCTTTTGGTTTCAAGGACATTGCTGAAACCATTCGCAACGCCAGCGTTAGAGATGAACACATCAATACCATCAGTGATCTTCGAAATTTGTGATTCGAGCTTATCGATAGATTCTTGCTTAGAGACGTCGAGCTCAACAACATAAACGTTGGTGTTACTAGAGACGAGTTTGTTCAACTCGGTAGCTTCCTTTGGATTTCTAGCAGTGGCAATAACTTTGTTGGAGCTGCTTTTGCTCAAGGCTTCCACCATGGCAAAGCCAATACCTCTATTGGCACCAGTGATTAAGTAAGTTAAGGAAGACATGTTTTTACTGAGTCAAATTCAATGTAGAGGCGAAGACAGCTCCTTTTATACCCGAGTTTTCATTCAATATTCCGGGACACACATTGAAGGATTTGGCTTAGTAAATGCCAAAACGAGGAGTGTTGCATTAAAAAATCGGGAATTGTCCTAAATAAGCTTAAGCCGGCGGCGATAACTGCTTAAATCCGTATTTTCATCTCACATTTAAAACACATTCTGAGTTGCTGAATTGTCCCTTAACACCTTCTCAAGCTTTGAGCAGTGTATGGGCCCACTGGGTCTCTTGCGAAGCGCAGAACAGGTACCAATCTTGGGTTATTGTGTTCTACATATGTACACTTACTGGCAGTAGACCAGGATATAATTGAAGTGAAATTAAACTTCCTAGCTTGTTTTTTTATTTGTGCCGGTTTCTGATGTTGCCTCTTTGAGAACCTCTTTCGAATCTATTCTTAGGAAAAGGTATGAAGCTTACTAATGTTGTTAAAATTATTACGTGATCGCCGATGCTTCGCGGAGATAAGCCGCAGGTTCCAGAAATTTCTACTTTGGGGTTTTGATTATTGTCTTTGATCAGAAAACACTCCACAAAGATGTAGAAGTCTGTGTAGACAGTTTCAGGAAATGAATCTGTATTAGTCAGCCGAATTAAGGGAATTTCAAATAGTGTCGGGGGTTAGAATGAATCGAGTTTCGAACACACTAAATGCCTCTTTTTCCATCTTCTGTTGTTGAAGAGCCCAAAGATTCTAAGGTCAGCGCTTTAAGTTGCTAAGATAAGCCGGTTGCCATTGGTGGATTTGAGTGGCTCTTCATAGTTGGATTCAGATGGGCCAGAGTTAATCGGGGATACCGGGAATTCAATTTCACCAAGTCGAAAAACTTGCTGCCAACCACAGGCCTAGACATATACCGATACAGGAATCCTCTAGCAGACCCCACTGATACCATTCTCTACAGATGTGATACATTTGGCTGAACTAAGTAACATTGGATTGGATTTTTGTAGTTCTTAGTAGTTCTTCGTACTTCTTCGTAGTTGTTGCTACACTGATTTCCCTGATCGATTATAACCAAGCCTGATGATGGTTCTAGCTAATCAGGGACGAAGTGCAGATTTGGATCAATGGCTGCTTGTTCTTACTGAATCATCGGATATCGGATGTGGCTTCCAAGTTCCACCAGGTACAAGACTGATCCGTTGACATGGAAGGGGATGTAAGAAGTTTCATTGAGTTGAAGCCTGTTCATTATAATGACTCTTTTGCTGACACTCAGTTGTTTCGAGTAATTGTTTTTGACAGAACACAAGGCAGTCAGGCTATTCTCCAACAACCAAGGCCAAAGAGTGCCTGTTTAACTGGAAGCCAGTTCTTCCAAATGGCCCAACTTCGACCAACACATTCCCTCCACTTTAATTTTTGCTATACAGAGCAAGTGTCAGATGTGATGGGACTCAGCGATGAAACAATCACTGAGTGGGTGAAAGGCTTCCTATAAAGCATTCGGCTCGTCAAAGCTGCCTCAGTGAAATACATTTAGAAACTGTTCCAGCCTCCGAATGCTCAAAAGGAGTCTCGTCTGCCCAAGAATTGGTGCTAGGTTTAAGCCGGAATGATGTAAAGGAGAAAGAGCCTAGCACTTGATGAACTCAATAAAACAGAAATAGCTCTACAAAAAGGGTCTGCTCGTTGATGATTATCAGCAATTTTTGAAAGTTTAGACGGGCGGTTTGCACACCACGCCTGAAGCCGAAACCATGAACCAAAGCCCGTTTGAAAGCCCGGGGATTAGATTAATCTGATGTTTAATCAGGTGCAGATTAAGATTTCTTTTGCAAGTAAGCATTATATTTTTTCATGAAACAGCACGTTTACTAAAAAATACAAAGCTCAAAGTACCTCCATTCCATGCCGAGATACAAGACAACACTATTTTGCCATGCAAATTTAACTTGCCTCCCACCAAATTGCAAAAAAAGGATAAAATCATTGCGAAACGGATTCCGAATTCGTCAGCTGTCGCCTTGCATCGTATGCGCGTGGCTTATGCAAAGGAAGAACAATATGTTTGGCAGGTTTTTTTCGATGCATTCCACCCCGACATGCCTTTTGTCAAATCCGTATAAGGCGGGGATATGAATGGGTTCTTGCGCATGAGGGCATATTTTCAGAAATCTTAAATTAAGGAGATTTAAATGAAGTATAACTTGGCAAAAGAAAAGTCACATTCATATTAGCTTCACGACACCAATGAAAAGCGGGCGAACCGGCCAATCCGATCAACGGAGATCTGGTTTAACATTGTAATCTCCATTTAAAAATTCATCAATTCAGGTGAAATTTAATTACGGTCCGTGTCAATTGGCTGCATGAGCTTGTAATTAGCTTAAAAAAATGACAAGAGTTTGTCTTACGAATTCGACAGGTAAAATAATTGTATAGATGAGATATGACTGGCTTGTTGCAGAAATCTGTATTTACAGTGATCGGCATTGTGGAAATACGAGATACCAAGATATTCTACCAATTATCATTCCACCTTAATGGATATCACTTTCCAGCGAATGGTGCATCAAGGGGTGGCTAAAGGGTGCTCCTTCCTAGCTAAGAAAAAGTCATATATCACGGAGGGTGCCTTACAAATTACGATTAAATTACCTAGCACAAAGGTGGGTTTGGTTGCTTTAAGCTCTTTTGCTTTCTTAGTAGAATCTTAGTAATAAACTATTGTTTTTCACGAATGGCTTTGAGCCAATATTTCCGTTCCGCGAATGGATTTGCGGTGATTATCTGATCAAATCAGATGCATAATCACACAAAAAGAAATTTCTGTAAAGTATGCCGGAGGGAAAATTTGATGGGTGTCTCTTACGAATGGCCCAATCCGAGGCGATTTCCGAGTCCGTATCCGAGTCATTTGCGACATCATATAGTTCGAAAACGGGATATAGAATGCCTTCAAAAAGAGAGTAATTGACATTAGAGAGTGACTTGTAACCTATTTAACAGTAAGGAAATCCGCCTTAATTAGCTGGGTACTTGTCAGATGCGTCTATTCGGGTTCAAGACTTTTTACATTGTTTTCGTGCATGTATAACATCCCGAGCTGATATTTTCTCAAAGAGGGTGCATAAACGCCGTAATTTTTTTTTTTTTCTTTCGCCTTTGGCATCTTACGAAATGATATAAAAGCAGCCCTTTGTCCCTTGTATGAGTTATCAAGATTATCATTAACGATGAATTCCGATAAAGAGCAGGTGATCGAGCCTCAAATCTCCGGTGCCAATGACATCGAATTGCAAAATGAAAAAGAACCTTCTATCCAAGCCAATTCTGGTCTGGATGAAGTTCATTCTAACGACCTTAAGTTAATTGACTCTAACACTAGTACTGAGTTCGAAAAATCTCGTGGTGTTAGACGTATCGAAAATGTCAGAACTTTGATGAACACTTCCAAACACGGTAAGACTATCATGGTCTCCTTCTGTGCCTGTCTTTTGATTATTGCTTGGGTGTACTCCTTGGATGCTTCTACTACTAGTAATTATGCTATCCCAGCTGCATCGAGTTTTAGCAGACACTCCATGATTTCCACTGTGAACATTGCCAGTTCCATCATTGGTTCCGTTGTCCAACCTTTCCAAGCCAAATTCTCTGATATCACTTCCAGACCTCTTTGTTTCTTAATTTCTTTGTTGTTCTATACCGTCGGTACCATCGCTACTGCTGCTTCCAAGAACATCGCCGCCTACGTTGTTGGTGCTGTCTTGATCGCTGTCGGTTCTAACGGTATTTCTTTCTTGAGAGACATTATTGTTGCTGATTTGACCAGTTTGAAATGGAGAGGCTTGGTTAACGGTATTATGACCTCCCCTTACATTATCAACGTTTGGTTCTCTGGTTTAATCGTTGATGCTGTCTTGAAGCGTAACTGGAGATGGGGTTACGGTATGTTCGCCATCATTATGCCAGTCGTTGTTTGTCCTGTCATCGGTGTCTTATACTTCTTTGAACGTAAGGCACAAATCCTCGTTGGAAAGGTTAACAAACCTAAGAAATCATTCATGTCAGTGGTTTGGAGTTCTGCCGTTGAAATCGATGCTTTTGGTATGATTCTTATGGGTTTCGGGTGGTCATTATTGTTATTACCATTCTCTTTATACTCTTATGCCAAAGGTGGTTGGAACAACCCAAGTCTTATTGCTATGCTTGTTGTCGGTCCAATCTTGTTACTCATTTACGCTGTTTACGAAATCTGGTGGGCACCATTCCCATCTATGCCAAAGAGAATTGTTTACAACAAAACTTTCCTCACTTGTGTCATCATTAACTTCATTTACTTATTGGCTGATGGTATTAGATCTCAATATTTATCTACCATTTTATACATTGGTAAGGATTGGTCTGACCAATACTGGACTTACTTCAACAACACCTTGACTGTTTCTTTATGTTTCTTCGGTGTTATCGCAGGTATCCACCTCAGAATTGTCCAACGTTACAAGTACTTGAGTACCATGGGTATTTGCTTCAGACTTGTTGCTTACTGTCTTCCAATCAGAGCCAAGGGTACTTTAGCTGATACTGCATCCTTTGTCATGTGTCAAGTTATGGTCGGTATCGGTTCTGCTTACAACACCATTGGTACTACTGTCTCCACTCAAGCTTCTGTTCCTCATCAAGACATGTCCTTGGCCATGGCCTTGGTTCTTCTTTGGTCCACCATTGGTAGTGCCATTGGTTACACCATCTCCGCTCCTATCTGGACTTCTAAAATGCCAGGTTTGATGAGAGAATTCATTCCAAAATCCGTTTCCGATGCTGAAGTTGTAGCCTACTACACCGATATGAGTTCGATCAGAATCTTGCCATTTGACCACGAAGTCAGACAAGGTACTTTGAAAGCCATGACTTACGTTGCCCCATACATGTTTGCTCCACCTGTTGTCTTGGAATTGATCAACGTTTTCTTGAGTTTGTTCCAATCTAACTTCTACTTGGGTGACACTCAAAACGCTGTTGAAAACCAAAACGGTATGGACCCAACCAACCCTGAAAAGGAGCAAAGAGAAGCTCCAAAAACCTTCAAGGAAAAACTTAATTACTTGCTTAGTTAGGGTGTTAGAATAAGGGAGAACACACCGAAAGCAATATGTACATATGATCTAATTAATTAATCGCATCTAATAATTGAAACTAATAATTAAAACTTAATACCCTTGTAATTTCATTTAAATCTTATACTGAGTTGGGGTCAAAATATTTCAACTGATTCGTAAATATAGTTTAATATAAGAATTTCATAGCCAAAAACGTTAACACGGAAAGATATTACCATTTTAGGACGGTAAAACCGCACAAATAATCGGGAATAAAATATCTGCATCGTTAATCCCATTTAGCACAGTATGCATATTTTCTTATTCTGGGCACTATAACATGATTTTTTGGCTAGAGCCGTATTCCAAAGAGTAAAACTAATACAGTTACTTTGATTGGGTGTTGCAAGTTACACGATGTCCTCGTAAATTGCGACTAGACGTAAATATGCCAATATGGGACAATCTTTGATGCCCAACATTCCTGTTATAATCATGATTTGCATTAAAATAATTTTTCGACTTGTTTTTTATTCAGTTAAGCGAGATGACTTGGTTGATTAGCAGATTCGATGGCCCTTGAAAAATTTCAATAGGAAAGACATGCGGCTTCGTAAATTTCCGGGTGGTACTTCCTGTTTCTTTGAACTCTTCCAACCCAGGTTTTCAGTTCGATTCGAAGAGTTCCAATTCCTGTCTTGTTTTTTTCTTTTCGTTCAACTAATAAATGTAACCTGAATTGTACTCATCACTTTGAAAATAACGAAATCTTTGCTCAGGCTTCTCTTCAACGTTTTCCTGCGTGGCGGCTTCTCATTTCGTTGTGCAGTGGCGCCGCCGTGATGTTGCAATGACAAGTCAAATCAGCTAGTGCTATGAGTTTTGTAAATTAGTAATTCCGTCTACCTGGATGTCACCTCAAACAGTACTATTTACACTTATGGTTCAATTGGTTAATCAGGTACCTTGCTGGTCAAACAGGCTAGCATCAAAATCCGGGCAATCCCTCCAGTTTCCAACCACATAACAGCATCACTTTGTGAAGATCTTGCCCATTCCAGGAGGATATATTGCGTTATCAAAAGTGAAGACTCGGTTCCCGAGAGTGAAACTCTATATATATCGATGCAGATGTATTAAGCTTTCAACCTAAGACTTTGTTACTCGGAAAGCTTTCGAAATAACTCTTCTGTTTTTGAGTATACCCCTGGCAAGTAGCATTGGTGGAGAGAGTTGTACCAAATCAATCGAAAGAGCGATCTTGATGAAACTACACGAGCTTCTCTCTACAGTAAGAGCTTAGGTGAAGAAAAAAGTACGAGCCTACTCATTTATGAGCTGCAAAAAGATGGTGAAAGATGAGGTTCCCAATTGAGTAATTCCGCAAACGGGGATTGGAAAAAGAAGCTTAAAAAGATATTCTGGTTGCAGTCGGAGCTTGAGTGATTGTCTGTTGACAGATTGATGCATTTTGCAGGTAACTGTTATGCACCACGTACATGAGACAGAGAGTCAACTTGTACTTACGCGAGTAATCATGAGATTGAAATGTATTTGAATTGCCCCTGGGGTGCAATAATAGCATAATCTGGTGAGCACCAGTGACCAATTTGTTACCCCGTAGACGCGAACTTTAAGCTCAAGCATCGCAGTACGGTGTTTGCGGCAACGTGCTGAATACAAGCCGCAATTTTCACTTATATTTAGCCACAAACTTTTCAGCTAGCTCATCAAGCCGAGTGTATTTCAAAGACCAGTTAATACGCGAAACACACATCCTACACAGTAAATTTCTGCTCGTCATAATACCCCGTATCAGCGCCATTGCTATAAAAACCCCACCAATCACCCGCTGACGTAATCTGTACATCACGGCCTTATGTACCTGCTTACAATTTTCTTTCATTCCCAAGCCCATAAATGACGGTGGAGCTTCGTATAGACCGTGAGGGCAACGTTTTCGGATACGCTGATAGGCTCACTGGCTCAGTGGTGGTGGAAGTGGAAGACAGTGCCAAAATCAGCGAAATAATAGTGGAGTTTGTGGGCATTGCCGAACTCACATCACTGGCATGGCTCCGTGGAACCTTGATGCCTGCTAGCCAGATAAACACCTTGTTCCGGCAGTCTTTAAAGGTGTTTCCTACTTCAGGTAGCACTGCCAAAGAACACACATTGGCTGCGGGACGGCATCAATTCCAATTTGACTTCAATACTCCGGGGAAACAACATATGGACGCTGTGAACAGCCTTCCTCCAGCAGTTCGTGATTCCACTCATGTACAGTACTACGTTAAGGCCCACTTTAAGTCACCCCACAAGTTGGACTGGACTCGACGTGCCCCTATCTGCATCACGGACGAAGACCGGCCCGTGGAAGAGTTTCTCCCTGATCACGATTCAGGATTGGGTGTTTTTAAGATGCCCAAGGAGAAAGGACGTTTCAGTCTCTCGAAGACGAAGGTTCCATTTGAATTGAAAGTGGAATTTATTCGTGAGAGCACACACATTGGTTTTGCCAGAACTAAAAGATACTTTTTTGCCCAGGAGAGGCTTGCCGATGTGCTCAAACTTAGCCTTATTACCCCTGTAGATTCTAAAGATCTTGATGATTCCATTTTCCTGAGTAGTGGCGAGTTGTGCTTGCAGGTGAGCAAAGTTCGGATTACCACCAGGTCTGGAAAGGAGAAAGGCATTTTCCTCGAGAGACAGTTAGATGGAGAGATTCCTTTGGCCAGTTTCAGCAAAATACAACACTCCGGGAGTAAATTACGAATGAGCGAAGCGTACCAAGTGTTTTTAGATCCCAAATGGACGGACTGTCTCTTGGATGTGGCTCCATCGCTGACACGCAAGACCTACTACACATCTATCGAGTTGACGGTGGGGTTCAAGAATTGTCTGGCTACCAAGACTGTCACTTGTGACACCATGATGTTTTTGCATCAGTTTCATGAAAGATCTGGTCCTGCTCCCCCATACACAGAGAAATAATGTTGACTTGGTAAAAAAGAATATTCCTCACGAAAAGTACCAGGGTATCGGGATATTCTGAGATTACAACTGGTGTCTGGTTTCCTGGGCTATCCTCTCATTGATGAAATTTAGGGACTAGGTAGCGGCTTGGCCTTCTCTGTCATGGACACTCTTAATTCTACTGTGATACATAGGCACCAACCGAAGTACCATAAAAAGTACCATTCGTATGACCGGAAGCAAATTATTGCAAATTTTACAAGTCTGTTAGGAAAGTCATGTATTAATGTTATATTTTCATTCAAGTTCAAGCACCCAATTCATAGCAGCACCACTAGTGGCCAACAAAGCTAAGGCAATGTGGCAGACTGTCCCATTTATTATTTTTTTGTTATTTAAGCAATGACACATTCCATCAAGAATCCACCGCCACGAGCGGTTTTGTAGACCTTGTTGTCCTTGTCTTCAACAGGTTTGTTGTTAGAAGCGGAAGTAGAAGTTTGAGCAGCCATTGTAGTTGTTGTTTGTATTTTGTTTGATGATGACCACAGAATTATGGATTTTCGCTCCATATTTATACCGTTGCAGCCACTTTGGTTGTTTCAGCATTCTTTCCTCTTTTGGCCATCACAATACTCCTTCAAACCATGAGTGCACTTTGTTGGATTCGCTTTTGGACTTGCAATCGATGTTGCAAGAAAATTTCCTAATTGAGCGCTGGCAATGGAAATGTGAAATCTCGGATCGGCTTCTCAATGAGCTTTTTACAAGTGAAACTTCAGAAAACCTGGATCTAGATAGTGCTTATCGGAAATATTGAATTCAACTGTGGAAATGTATCAATTGAGTGGTATTTAGCTGTTAGAACCAGATCTAGATCCAGCAAAACAGCTACTTATTTGGTATTACTTGGCTATTTTTTGAATTGATCGGGTTACGTTAGTATTTCATTTAATAATATAAGGCTATTTAGTTGGATCTATTGGTATTTAGCTGTATGGGGCAATTTTCAACAAGCATGACGCAGGAGCATTTACAATTCTTGGTCATCTTCAATCAAAACTTTGATACTTGGGATTTTTGGGTCGCTGACCAACTGCAAGGCTTCGGTGGCTTTTTCCAAGGGGAAACGATGAGAAACCAACAGATCAACTTTGATGGTTCCCGAGCTGATCAAGTTGATGACGGTTGGCCAGGTGTCATGGTAGCGATTAATGAACTTGACGGCGATTTCTGCCAAAGATAAGTGCATGAATGGGAAGTTGTTCAAGATGTCTTTTCCTACACCAATCACCATTAATAAACCGGATCTTCTGGCGACGTAAGCGGAGGTGATGATACTGCTCTCGACACCAGTACACTCCAACACTCTGGGAGGAGCCTGGTACTCGGTTGGGCCAAACAAGTCTCTGATGGCTTTGGCGTTTTCCTGGTTGGATATTTTGGTGTTGATCTGGTAGGTGATGACGTCGGGAACTAAAGTTTTAGCAAAAGCCAATCTCTCTTCGCTCAAGTCGGTGATGACAATTGGGGAGCAACCTGAGGCTTTTGTCAAGAGCAAAGTCACCAAGCCAATAGGGCCAGCACCAGCAACCATGGCACCTTTTCCCAATTGTAAGTCAGCACTTGTGACACCGTGATAGGCCACGGAAACTGGCTCAACAAGAGCACCTTGTGAGTAAGACATGTTGTCGGGAAGCTTGAAGACGTACTTGGCATCGTGCACAAGGTAACGCTGCATGGAGCCGGAGTATGGGTAGACGCCGATGAATTTGACGTCTTCACACAAGTTGTAGTCACCTTGCTGGCACAAGAAGCACTCATTACATGGAATACCTGGTTCTATAGCGACTTTATCGCCAACTTTCACGTTGGTGACACTTTCGCCAACGGCCAAGATGTCACCGGCAGCTTCGTGGCCCAAAACCAAGTTTCCATGGAGCTTCAACTCTCCGATTTGGCCATGTTTCCAGAAGTGGATATCACTTCCACACACTCCTGTGGCTCTTGGGTGGATTAAAACCTGGTTTTTGCCTAAGGCTGGAACATCGTTTTCCTTGATTTCGATTCTGTGGTCAACAGTCACCTGGACTGAGATGTTGGGTTTGGAGTTGTCTGCGGTCATTGGCGGGGAAAATGCTTTGGGGAGCAGCTTCATTTTATTAGCTGCTGGGTTTGGCTGCTAAAGTATACGGCCATGCAGGTAGCCGACGTGTTGCGTAGCCGACCCGCTATTTAGCCGATCCACTACGCAACCGACCGGGGAGTACCACATCGAAGTCGTACCGCACATCGCCGCGCCGCGCACGCGCAGCCGATCGCTATTAAGCGCATCTCCCCACAATTTGCAACAAGACGGAGGCAGAATAAAAACACATAAACAGGGCAGTTCTGCTCTGAAAAACACCAGGCATACTCAATCTTGCACATACATAATGACAACTGAAATCCACGATTTAACCCTCAGAACTATCCGTGTTCTAGTTGCAGACTTGGTGCAACAATTCAACGGAGGCCATCCTGGTGGGGCCATGGACATGGCAGCCATCGGGGTAGCACTTTGGAAGTATGTGATGCGATACTCACCTAAAAACCCCGATTACTTCAACAGAGACAGGTTCGTGCTCTCCAACGGCCACACGTGCCTTTTCCAGTATGTTTTCTTGCATCTTGCCGGTTACAAAGAAATGACCATGGATCAATTAAAAACCTACCACTCATCAGACTACAACAGTCACTGTCCAGGTCACCCGGAGATTGAAATTCCCGGTATTGAGATCACCACTGGTGCATTGGGCCAGGGAATCACCAACGCCGTCGGTATGGCCGTGGCGGGCAAGAACTTGCAGGCTACGTACAACAAGCCGGATCATGCATTACTTGACAGCCACATTTTCTGCATGGTTGGAGATGCATGTTTGCAGGAAGGTGTAGCTTTGGAAGCCATCTCTTTGGCAGGGCATCTTGGCTTGGGCAACTTGACGGTGATGTATGACAACAACCAGGTGTCATGTGACGGGTCTGTGGACTTGACCAACACCGAAGACATTCCAGCCAAGTTCCGGGCCACCAACTGGAACGTTGTGGAGATCGAAAATGGCTGTTTTGACATCGAAGGCATTGTGGAAGCATTGCAAGCTTCTCGGACGTCATCTCGCCCTACATTGATCAACGTTCACACAACCATTGGTATTGGTTCCAGCGTCCAAGGCCAGGCTGTTGCTCACGGTGCTGCTTTTGGCCAGGCCGAGGTAGACAGACTCCACACGGTCAACGGATTCAGCCCGGACCAAAAGTACAACGTCCCGGCTGAAGTGTACGAATTCTTCAGCGACTTACCTGCTCGTGGCGACAAGCACGAGGCAGCATTCCAGCTGTCGCTCGACGCATACGTCCAGCAATACCCAGCCGAAGGGAAAGAGTTGCTCAGAAGAATGGACGGCCAATTGCCCGAAGATTGGGAGTCTCTCATCCCCAGCTCCTTCCCAACCGCCGACACCGCTTCCAGAAAGTCCAGTGGTTTGGCATTCAACCCTGTGGCCAAGAACATCAACAGCTTCTTCGTGGGCGCCGCAGACTTGTCCCCTTCCGTCAACATGATGTGGGACAAGAAGAGCGACTTCCAGAACCCAAATATCATCACCAACTGTGGTGTGAACGGCAACTACGCCGGCAGATACCTCCACTACGGGATCCGTGAACACGCCATGTGCGGCATTGCCAACGGTATCGCTGCTTTCAACAAGGGCACATTCATTCCTGTCACGTCGTCGTTCTTCATGTTCTACCTCTACGCTGCACCAGCGGTCCGGTACGGAGCATTGTCTGGCTTGCAAGTGATTCACGTAGCAACCCACGACTCCATCGGTACCGGCGAGGATGGGCCCACTCACCAGCCCATTGCTTTGCCCAGTTTGTACCGTGCCATGCCCAACGTGTTGTACATCCGTCCGTGTGACAGCGAGGAGACCGCTGGAGCCTGGTCCATTGCCATCAAGGAGAAATACTTCTCCACCATCCTCTCTCTTTCCAGACAGAACCTCAAACAGTACCCAGAGCACTCTCGCAGAGACTTGGTGTCCAAGGGAGCCTATGTGTTCTCAGACGTTGCCGATGCTGAGCTCATCTTGATTGGTGTTGGTCCTGAGATGGTTTTCGCCGTTGAGGCTGCAAAAATCTTGAACGAAAATGGCATTGCAACCAGAGTCCTTTCCTTCCCGTGCCAGGCATTGTTTGAGCGCCAGCCTGTGGAGTATAGAAGAAGCCTCTTGCAGAGAGGAAAAATCCCGGCCGTGGTGGTCGAGGCCTACGCTCCAAACGGCTGGGAAAGATACGCTACGGCGGGCTACAGCATGCACACTTTTGGCAAGTCTTTGCCGGGCAAGGACGCTTACAAGTTCTTTGGCTTTGATGCTGAGGAGATTGCCAGTTCTGTCACCAAGTACTTGGGTCTTTTGAAGCAGCAGCCAGAACTTTTGTTTGAGTTCCAAGACTTGAATAACTACTGATCATGAAAAGTATAATAGACGTTAATGGAAGCTAATAGTATTTGAATAAATGAAGTATAATAGACGTTCATGGTAATGGATTGTAATGAAATACGGTGAGTTCGTTCAGTAAACCCCGGTAGGGATTGTAGCAAATGATGAATAGAAACAAGTTAAGCTCGAATCACAACACAATCTCTTATTGATAGTGTTCCTATAATGAAGAGGTGCTCCTGTGATTTGTCCTTTTTCTTTGACATAGGCGACTTTTTTGATATCCTTGGTGAACTTGATTTGCTTGATGGTGCTTTAAGAGACTCTTTCATTGGTTGTGATTCAACGATGACTGCAATAAATTGTATCACGCTTCCATTAACTGTTTGATATCCCTTGATAGGCTTGGTTGTATTATACTCGATTTACTTGATTCAAGTACAAGTGTGGTCTCTGACCCTACACCCAGAACATATTCTCTGTAAGATTATCCGTATTACTTTACTTAAATTATTAGATAACAGTCTTTAATTCATCACTCATTTACTTTCTCACCTACTCCATCATCAAACATTTCAACACTTTATTAAGATTATAAACATGACTACGCATCTTCAACATGCGAAACTTCCAACTTGGCGCCCTGGTGAACCATATCATGTTCCAAAGCCTTGGTCTTGGTAACATAACTACCGAACTTTCTCAAAGGTATGCCTGAAGCGTACAACTCATCGATTTCATCGTATGATCTGTTGGCGGTCTCAGTTTGGAAGAAGAACAATATCACCCAAAATATCACGCAAGCACCGGCGAAAATGAACATGGTCTTGGCTCCCAAATCACCCTTGTCTGGGTTGAAGACGTAAGGTAAGACAAAACTCCAGAACATGGACCAAGTGTTGTTCATGGCCAAACCAAGAGCAATGGTTTTACTTCTCAAAGCAGACGTGGGATTTTCGGAACAAATGGTGTAAGCAATAGAGCCAACGCCTGCGTTGTAGACTCCTCCGTAGAGCATCATGAAACCCACAGTGACATTCAACACCAGTGGATCGTCTTTGACCATCCCGGTACCGGCGATGATGAAGTTAGTAGCAATGATGGAAGCCAAACCTGTCAAAATGGCCTTTCTTCTACCGAGATCCACGAGAAAGATGGCCACAATACATCCCACAATAGAGATGGTCTGCGCTCCACAAGTGTACTGGAATGACTTGGAATCACTGTATCCAGATAACTGGAACCAGTAGGTGGTGTAGTTTGCTGTGAAAGCAACACCAGTGTTGGGGGTAAGAGCAAAAGGCACCATGGAGACCAAGGTTCTCTTCCAGTTGGGGCCCTTGAACAAGTCCAAGTAAGAGGTACCCTGAGAGATTTCTTCAGCCTCCAACACAGTGGTCTTGATGACGTTAAGCTGCTCTTTGGCAGCGTCTTCTCTTTTCAAAAGCTTTTTGTAGCAGTTTTCGGCCTTCTCGTACTGTTTCCTCAACACGTAAAAGGTTGGAGATTCAGGGACTAACAAGAGAACAATCAAATTGACAGCTGCAAACCCCCATTGGGAAGAGAAAACAGCTCTGTAAGCCCAGGCGTCGTTGTCACCCTTGCCCGTTAACGAGTAGTTGATGATGAAACAGACCAAAGGACCAACAGAAAAGGACACATTACACAAGGAAGTAGCCATACCTCTCAACTGCAAAGGAGCAATTTCTGAGACGTAGGAAACAGCACTCTGCTGAATTATACCAATGGCGAGACCGTTCAAGGTCTTACCGGCTAAGAACAAGCGAATCTCTGTAGATGCAAATTCCATACCGATGAATGCAAAAGTCGACAAGTTAGCTAAGTACATGACCCATTTTTTACCGAACTTGTTGGTGATGTAAGGAGCGATCCACTGGCCAACAATCTGAGCAGCCAAAGGAACACCAGAAATGGCACTTTGCCATTTTGTTTCAAGAACGTACGAGCTGGAGCTGTTTGGATCAGCACCAGGAATCAAGTGACCGTAGTGACGTCTAAATTGCACAATACTAATAACAATAGAACCAGCTTGGGTCTCGAACGATGTCAAAATCAACGTCCACACCATAAACAACACACAAGCAACAGCAAAAGGGTAAGCCTTGATGGTCTGCCATTTAGACCAATTTAACTCTTTAACCTCTGCCACTCTGGCAGCCAAAGCATCAGCATCATGTTCTGCCACAAGAAGACCAGGTTGGACTGGGACCACTTTTTCGTCCACGGCTTCTTCACTAGTTGACATTTTCAAGCTCATTGTATACTTGTGACATGAAACCTCTGGTACTTTCTGTGACTTTATATATATCCAGATTGTATCTCTCGTATTCCCCACGGGGAAATCTTCTTCCCGTACTCTGCATGCATGATGTATACGTTGGAGGTAGCCGCAGTTGTGGGGGTGGGCGTAAGCGACATAAACGCCCATGCATATACCGATAGCCGCAAAAAACAATAGGGATGAGCGCAAGATTGAGATCGACCCCGCGCAGCGCTGCACTCAACTGCCCCACGATATCCGACAACGGCATCGGAATAAATATGGGGAAATATCGTCGATAGAAAATACCAAGCAACATGTGGTTTCCATTCTTGAAGGCGTTCACTGCCCTCAATGCTGCTACGCAGATCCCCAAGAAGGATTACAAGCCCGATGTGTTCGTGTTGACCGATATCAGCAACGAGCCAGACGATGCCCAGTCTCTCACCAGACTTCTCTTATACTCGAACGAGATCAACGTCAAAGGTCTTGTTGCCACCACTTCGTACTGGTTGAACGACACCATCCACGACGAAGACATCCCTCCGATTCTCGACGCTTACGAGAAAGTTCACCCCAATTTGCTCTTACACTCGCCAGACTACCCGTCCGCTGACTACTTCAGAAGTATTTTGACAGTGGGCAAGCCAGTCTACGGTTTAGCTGCCCTTGATGACCCGCAAACTGTCAGCACTGGTGCTCAGTTATTACTCGACACCATGGAATCCCAGGAGGACCATTTGTTCGTTTTGCTCTGGGGAGGAGCCAACGTATTGGCAGAATCCTTACAACAACTCCAAAGAAAGTACCCAGACAGTCCAGAAGTCATTGCCTCCATTGTGGACAAATTGACGGTGTATTCCATCTCCGACCAGGACAATTCAGGTCCATGGATTCGCTACCACTTCCCCAAGTTACGCTACATTGCCTCTATTCACGGTTGGAACCACTACGGACACTCAGCTTGGGTGGGTATCTCTGGAGAAGTTTACAACCACTTCGACCAAGGAGGACCAAACTACCAGTTGGTCTCACCAGACTGGCTCAAGCAGAACATCCAGACCGCCTCGCCATTGGGTAAGGTTTATCCTGACATGGCGTTCCTCATGGAGGGAGACACTCCATCGACGTTTTCTGTGTTGCCCAACGGGCTTAACTGGCCATTGAACCCCGAGTACGGTGGATGGGGTGGCCGCTACACCCTTTCTGACTTGTCTGCCAACTTCCTTCACTACGGCGATGCTCAGGACCATGTTTTGGGCGTAGATGGCAGCATCCATATCAGCAACAAGGCGCTGATTTGGCGTTGGAGAGATGCTTACCAAAACAACTTTAAGGAAAGAATGAAATGGACGGTTGAATCTTTTGAAGAGGCTGTCCACGAGCCAATTGCCGTCTACGACTCTAAAGCCAGTGTTCGTCCCGAATTCCTCCAAGCAGCTGCTGGCTCAAGTGTCAAGTTGGACGTCTCCGGTTCCTACGACTTGAACGGCAGACCGTTGACTTACAAGTGGCTCCACTACCGTGAAATCACGGCCACACAGGGCAACTTGAGGGAAGTTCCCGAAATCGTCATTACTAACGAGAACGAAGAAGGCTCTGTTGTGTCATTCAACATGCCCGAGGCTGAAGAGGCGTGTCGTGGGTTGTTTGGAAACACCATTCCTTGCAAACTTTACCATTTCGTGGTGGAAATCAGCAACGGAGCATCTGTTTCTTACAAGAGGTTCGTGATTCGGACATCGGAGAATTGATGAAGAACGAACAAGAACAAAGTATCACCAAGAAGATAGTGAATAAGAAAAGAATATATTGTGATGTTTGTTGTAGACAGAAGATAGTAATGAAAGGCAATATCGTGATTTTTGTAGAATGCATTAGCAGATGGCACAATCGATGGGCTTCAATATGTCACTCTGGTAGCTTAGAGATAGCCAGGTGAATTTCCCTGTATCTTCAAAGTACTGCCATCCCACTATCTCACGTCTTCCCAAAATTTGTCCTACATCCTTACCTTCTCATCTTACACCTACATCTCGATCCCATCTTACACAGTCTAAAGATCTCATCTAAACTCCCTCTCCATCTCTCCACATTTTCGTATTCCCTATTTTCTCGTATTCCCCAGATCATCTCCATCTGGTCCCAATTCCCAATTCCGTAGTCTCCCCGGACTCTGCCTCCTACGCCTTTAAGTTTACCCGCTTGACATCCATCAATCACGAAATCCCGCATCTCGTTTGTTTCGTAATTGCCTCATCCAGCCAGCCAATAGGACCTTCTCCGAGCCATTCCATCGCTTCCCCTCGGTTTTTCCGGTCGCTTATATAGCCGCCGGTTTGCGCCTAGTGCGCTAGTTTTTCTTCATGGCTTCTTCACCACATCACACTGCCAACAGCAGCAGTTTGGCCGCCTCCAGTCCCGTGCCGGCGCCGCGGCGCCGCGTGCGAACCGGCTGTTTCAACTGCCGCCGCCACCACAAGAAATGCGACGAGCGCCGGCCCACTTGCGACCGCTGCGTCAAGCGCCAGCTTCAGTGCGAGTGGCCCGCGCCGGCTCCCACGCGCGCCAAGACGGCCGGGCCCACCTCCGGACAGAATGGGCCCACGAAGAATGGACCAGCAAATGGGCCCACCCAAAATCTACCTGGGGTGGCATCTGCCAGCGCCGGGGAAGTGGCGGTGGCGGTGGCGGTGACGTCTGCTCCGTCGCGCACGGCGTCCAACACCAACATGCGGGCACTCGACCAGTACTCGCGCAACCTTGAGTCGATGGAGAGCCAGCTCTCCAACCCGGGGTCGGCCGAGTCGCACCGCTCTCCGTCCGAGCTCGTGCCAGTGTCGGGCGGTGGTCTGTGGGATACGCCGCACGATTTGGCTGCAAATCTCCTCGACTTCACAGACTTGCAATCGACGTTCCGCGAGTACATGTTCGCCAACGCATCCACATTCAACTCGCTGGAGCTCTTCAACTTCGGCTTGGCTGGTACGCCTGCCACTGTTGGCGAGAACTCGCCGGTGCTAACCAAATACGAGGAAAAAGCACTCTTCAAAAACTACCTCTACAATGTTGCGCCTTGGCTCGACATGTTCGACCATAACCGCCAATTTGGCCTCGAAGCAACGCAGCTCTCCAAACACAATAGTGGCTTGCGATACTCCATATACGCCTTGAGCTCTCGGCAATTGGAGAAAATTAATCCGGCCCATAATGCCTCGCAAACAGTGGCCTTGTACCAAACAGCACTACATCATTTGATCCCTACGGTGAAACAAACCCCAGACGTAGGTGCAATTACCGCATGTGTGCTCCTCTGTGTATTCGAGATGATGTCCTCGTCCCACGAGAAATGGCGGTACCACTTGGAGGGCTGTTCTGCACTCTTCAAGGGCTCCAAAATCAATGGATTCAGCCAGCAGTATGAGAGAGCCTTGTTCTGGTGTTTTGCCCGTATGGATGTCAACTCCGCGGTCATCGGAGAGCAGTCCACCATGATCGAAGACTCCAAATGGCTTCCAGCAGGAACAGATGTGAAAATGGCCAGCAAAATGTTCAAAGAAGACGCCTCCATCGACATGTATGCCAACTACATGGTGTTTCTATGTGCGCGTGTGCTCAATCTCATCTCCACGGACGAAACCAACTACGCGGAAGACTGGAAGCTGCTCTTTGAAGAGGTGGAGGCGTGGCACGAAGACCGGCCCGAACTGATGAAGCCCATCTTTGACTTCGAAGCAGTGCCGTTCCCAGAGCTCTTGTACGACAATGGGCCTGCCATTTCTTCCAACCAGCTCTGGCACATGTCCATGATATTGCTTGTGGAGAACAAGCCACGGCTCTTTCGGCTCCCGCCATCGAGTAAGCCGCCTACCTGGCACGCCAAACGCATTTGCTCCATAAGCATTCACAACGACCACCCCGGGTGCCGAAACAACTCGGTGCAGACTCTCTGGATCGCAGGCCGCTTGTTGACCCACAAGGACGAGCACAAGATCATTCTCAACTTGTTGGACGAGATCGAGTCCGCCACAGGGTGGGCTATGAGATTTCGTGCAAAGGACTTGAGAGATTATTGGGGAGAGAATGAGTAGGTTGTGAGTTTAGAGTTAAAGTGATTCAGGCGTTGGAAATGCTAGTCAAGCGATCAGGTTTTGATGAGTAATGTTACTTATGTTTATAGATTTTTCTGTGTAGTTTCAGTCGGATGTTGAAGCCACCTTCTCTTAATGATATCAAGTTTATAGATTCTACTTCGTAAGTCAATGGAATGTGATTTTAAGTATTTCTCAGAAATTATCTGCTAAAAGTACCATAATGTCACTCAATGAAACGACAAATTTCGAGAAAAGCATCTTCATTACCAATTGAGATCTAACCACCCACTCGAAACCTCGTGAATGATTTGAAAGATGACGACGTCAGCTCTTCATTTAGCTTTACACTGTTGGTTATCTTCAAGATTTCACTTGATTTTCGTGGCTGCGAATTTCTCCACATTTTTCAGTTATCTTTTTCAATTTAAATTGTTCATTTTCTATTGAATCATTCTTCTTCTTCCCTTTTTCTCACCATCTCCGCGTCCATGGACCACACCAGACCCGCCGGCTACGTGGAGAAGTTCTTCGTGGCAAGAACGGCCCACCGCTTCTACACCAATGTTGGCATTGTTGCCCGTTTCAACCGCCCCATTTCTCCCGCTAGTCTCTCCGGCGCATTGAGATCCTTTATTCTCTCCAATTGCTGGCTCACGATCAATTTCTACTCCAGCTCCAAGGGCAGCCCGCTCAGTGACAGCTACACCGCTCATCCCGTCAATGAGATCAGATTCCTGAACGTCGCAAGCTTCGAGTCCATTGACTCCTTCTCCGAGGACTTGTTTGAAAAGGGCGACAAAAATCACTTCAACATCGACTCTTCCACGCTTCCCTTGTGGCATATCACAGTTTACACCGCCAGAGATTCGGGACAACAGTACGTATACGGCCGCTTTGACCATTCCCTCTTTGACGGCTTGTCGGCGGCACAATTTCTCCAGGACTTGGGCAGGCATTTGGACCTTGCCTCGGCCCCCGATATTGTCCACTGTTTATTTGACTACGACGCCGATAAAGCCTATTTGCCACAAAAACTTCCCTTGCCGGTCGAGGGATGCTGTGACTTGTTCGTGCCGTCGCTCTGGCATCGCATTGGTGCCGTGGTGTCGTGCTACGCTCCACCTTGGCTACTTCGCTTCTTTTCCCGACTAAGCTGGCGGGAACAGGACTTGTTCGATCCAAAATTTCCTGCTTTCTCCTCGGGCTTTCCCGTCTCCAAAGACTTGAGCACCAAGTATAAATACTTCACACTTCTGCCACCGCAGACCACGAAATTAGTGGGATTTTGCAGGTCCAATGGCTTCAGTCTTACTCCATTGCTACACTCCGTGGGACTCTCTTGTTTGGAAAGAACAGTGCTCGACCAAATGGATCCCTCTGGACAGTACTCAACGTCATCTTTCATAGCCATCAATGGCAGACGCTACTACCGGGAGTTTGCGAAGTCGTTCAAGTACGGAGCAGCTGTCTCAGCTCGATTTTTCAACTTGACCAAATTGGCAGGCTCGTCCTCTGAGGGCCTCATACAGACTGCCAAAGACATCCACAAAGCCATTAAAGCAACCATTGAGTCCCGCTTATCGTTCAAGATGTTCTGGATTAACAAAATGGTCAACGTCGCTTCAACTCTATATCGAACATTGGCGACATCAACGACTAAACTAACGCTAGGGAACTCCAATTTGGGAAAGCTTGGTGAGTCCCTCTGCCTGTGGAAAATTGAAGAGGTTTGGTTTGTTCAGAATACGAGCTTCTCTTACAACTTCATTCTCAATGTCATCTCGTCAGAAGCAGATATCATGAATGTGGTTGTGCCGTACTCTGTCGAGTTTGACTCAATTTACGTTGACGTGGGTGAAAAGAGAATAAAAGCCGTTGAACACTTTGTTCATACATTCAAACAAGAACTTCTAGGCATCTGTTCTTGATTTTCCCTAGCCGCTCGTGGCAATTCTGTCGCTTCCTGTCGTCTGTTAACCTAGAATATCACAGCTGACCAGGTCTTTCAGCTTGGTCTATGGCCATATTCGTGAAAGATAACACTCAAAGTTATTAGCAATATAAACCTTTAGCTGAGCACCACCCCATGGTAATCAGCAAGTGGGACTGAATAAAAATCATCAGCTAAGCCATTGAAATGGTTTGGGTTTACCTAATTGGCCCAAATGAGTATATTTTCATCAGAAATAAGGTTCGAGTCATTTATTGAGGACATCGCTATGTAGAGTTTATCACCTTGGTTACACTTCTTCACTGACCTATTCACACGAGTATTAGGAAAACACTAATACTCATGTAAGTTTGTTGGTTATCAGCCTGAAGTAACACTTACCGTTCTTCTCCATAGTTCAAGTAGTCGAAGGTTACTTCAATAGTTTATCAAGGTTATCTGCAAATATTTCGGTCAACGGATGATCTCGTTGAACGTAAAGGCACTGGCACCCTTAAAGATTACCAAAAGAAAATACACGAAGGAGATTTGCCTCATGTTGTCGCCCATTGCATGGAGCTCAACTAAATTGGGATTTTATCTGAAAATGTGTACTCGATATTCTGGCTTACCTGCCAATATCAAGAGGCTGCTCAAGCACCGTTCAAAATATCATTCTAGTCAACCAATTGAGTCTCCTACCCAGGTTATCTCAGGCACTTCTCTTTCTCAAAGCTTCATGTTTGAACCCTCTGACTCCTGGGATTGAAAACTTTTGTCCTTCTGTTTGAGCTGCTATGGCGCTTAAAAATGCCGGAAGCGCTATTCGAGGTATGAGCTTCTCTATTGGTCGATTAATGAGGTGATATTTCGAACCAATGGCGTGTAGCTCGAGTTAATAGGTGATACCTTAACTAATTGTTCATTCTTTTCAATCATCCACAGCTGGATTATCTTTAGATAATCTACGCAAGAGCCAGAGTCCATTTTGCCTCAATTACCTGCAGTTGAATATATTGTTAAATTCGTCGAACTTATCAGAACAAATGTGAAGCTTTGAACAGATGGTCTCTTGAATCACCTATCTTATTAACATATAAAATACCTACTAGTGTAGCTGGCGACAGATATACTTTGTGTGCTCTGTTATTTATTGTAAGTTGGTGTAAAAGTCATTTTTTTTCTTCTCTTGCAACTGAGGGAGGTTGTGAGATTTTTTAGCAGCCACTTTTTCTCAATTTCCTCTAAAATTGAACAAATTGCTAAAAAACTCCATTTTCTCAAAAGTTGGATCTACAACCAAATGGGGTCAAGTTTCAATTGAAAAAATTTGTTCATGTTTTACGATGAATTTACCCTTAGCTCGACCGTACCCTCTCGGCAGCCTGAAATAGATAGATCATGCGAATGTTTGCACTCTCGTTTAATTTTATCGTCTATGTAATTGTATAGACTCCGACTCAATGGATAACTTGAAGGTCAATTTGATCGATATTTTCGGCTCAATGTCTATTACCTTAGACCGATATCTCTTTGACACTAAAAATGACTTTGAAAGTAAAGTTTCGGCCATTGAACATTTGATACTTCAGTAACGATCACCAATAATTCTCTGGGACGAACCCAAAAATTGGCCATGACAGGCAATTTAACTGCTTTTGATTTCACTCAAAGTTTCCCATCTCTATAGGATCTGACCTTATGGAATTTTGACGGATTTTGTCGGTATACCACACAAAGATGGCATTCAATTTATTCCAGGATCTTAGGTCCTATGATGGTGATTGGGGAATTTTGTTGAGAATTGAATATTCACAAGGAAGCAAAACCACTACCGGTACTTGCAACTAATTATACGCTCGGAGATCCGGAATTCCTCTCTCGTGCTTTTGCTCAACCACCTTTGATCCCTTGGGTAAAGGTCGAGAGTGAGGACAACTTGTTTTGCCCGTACATTCATCTAAGCTCCCAACATAGGAACATTGATAGCTATGAGAAGCCTTCGAAGTAGTTAACCAAATCTTGCGATCTTCGCCTTTATTCTGTGGTCACTGGATCATTCGAACATTTTGATTCTTCAAATAGATGTATCAGGATATTCAAACATATGGGGTTTCATATTTACTGGTAATTCCGTGATACCCGAATGTCCACAGTTGTTTGTCGTATTCTGCCGCATGTGTTGTAAGTAAGAAGGCAGAAGGGTCCCCAGTGTACCAGTTGCAATGCGAATTTTGCAGCAGGTGAAATGGATGAAAGTGCTGGCTGAGACTACAAGTAGTAATTAAGGAGCCAAGAGGAAGACATAATGAAGGGGGTCATGATGGAACATTACAAAGGTCTCCTCAATGAAAAATTAGATGAAAGAATACAAAGATTTGAAGGAGGTGGGACTCAGGCGACCAGATCAATAAAACCCTGCTGGACGGAATCTATTTAGAGAGAAAAGAAGGCTTTTGTTGGGCCAAGACACAAGTCCGAGTCAGTACCAAACTGCTTTGTTTTTGCACTAGTATCCTGTGTAGCGTTGCATAGTTGCTTTGTTTGTTTCGCCACTGGTTAATTGTAGCTTTGCCAATATAACTTAGTTTCAATTCCAGGTGAATTGTAATCGGGTACATGCACAAAGAAAATACATAATAACGCGAAATTTAGGTAACACTAAGCATCGATTTTAAATTTCGAGTGAGCTAAATTCTATTGTTGAATGTGCACTATTGTTGTGGAAAACAACCAACTTTGGGTAAATTCAAAGCAACAAAGGTGGACCCACAACAAGGGCATTGATCGAGGCGTACCTTCAAAGGATTGAAGATTTCGTTTCTATTATGGATTCACAATCAAACGGCACGCTAATTCCGAAGAGTCACGGGAGCCTGCCCGAAATATCTAAGCCAGCATAAATCGTGCTACGTGCGGTGAAGATGTATCCATGGAAAAGTTGATGTAGATGAAATGACTTACAACAGAAAGTTGCCGGTTCTCCCATGGGGCCATTTCGACTTCCATCCCACCTTATTAAGATGGTGTGATACTTAGACGGAATTCGCCGGGTTGGCAGTCTTATGCAAGATCCGTGTGTGACAAAGTTAATTTTACGAACGATCGCTAAAGTTAATATTAACATTTAAGGTTAAACTCCTTATTGTGTCAGAGATTCCCATCAACAACTCATCGCTAATAGAAGCATGCTTTCCTCGATCAGGTAAAATCATACCCACTTAGACATTAATAACCCGAAAGAAGCATTAAACTGGCCGAGAATCATAACAATCACACAGGATTTGGTGTGATTGTAACTCGTACATTTCCACAATAGGTCTCGCTATTTCTAGACGAAGTCACCGAGCATGATTCCGTTTTAGGAAGAATTACAAAAGCTGCGAATGATTATACAGACGTGAAATATTACACATAAGCACTCCTCACACAAATTATAACCTGATCTGTATTGTCTAACAGCCAGTTGGTTTATTAGCTCTGCAGCATGTTTTTCAAGCGTTTACCCTTCAGAGTCGTATATCTCGGCACCATTTTATGTCTGTTTTTAAGCGCCTCGCGGATTTAATTAACCCTTAAAAATATTATCCAGGAAAATATCGAATATTTTTAATCTAGCTCATCAATGGGTAGCAGTTGTCTATTAGCTCAGGAAAAGGGGGGTAGACTCTTCGATCATCATGTGCTTACAATTGATTCAATACTCCCAGTCACCTCCTTAGAGTAATCTGGGTGCCTAGATGGCTGGCTGAACTTTTGCACCCATTATACCCAATGTCAAATTTCGCGGTTGCCACTATCAACTGCCCTGCATCATCTAGCTTTCCATCTTGCATCGCGGGCATCACAGGAAGCATCAGTGCGCATCAGGCAGCACGAGCTAAAAAATGCGTGCTTCAGATCTCTTTTTTTTGCAATTATAGTCGAAAAAATTATTTGGAAAACACGCCTCCTGTACTTTCCAGACCAGCTTATACCTAAATTGGGTTTTAAATATCTTGGAAGTAACACTAAATCATGATTTGCGTCCATATTCACTTAAAGACATCATAAAAATATTGATTCAAAGGGTGCATATCATTCCGAAATGGGTTAAAATTTTACACTTTTGGTGTTGAGGGTTGATGTTTTTGCAATTCTTCAGATCAAACGAGTTTCGAGATTTGAAGCATATAAAGACTCATGAATCTTCCAGTTTTTTAGATTCAATTCCTCATCAATTGCAACATCAACATCATGTTCTTAGGAAAAGTTTACCTTTGTCTTGCTTACGTTCTAGTAGCTGCTTCAGCTAGAACTATCTCCCTGGATACCGTTTCCAGAGGAACTCTCAACTTGAGTATCGGTGACATAACTGTCAACGAAGGTGCTTACTGGTCCATCATCGATAATGAATATTCCTCCCTCAATGGTAAGCTCACAAACCACGGTGGTTTCTACATCAGTTCTGATAATGACGGTGTTCCATTAACAGTAACTGAAACTGGTAAAGAAGTGTTGAACACTGGTACCTTGGTTTTCAACTCTCTTAAAAGCCGTGCCATCTCCACCTACACCATAACTTCTATCAGTTTCCAAAACTCTGGTGAAGCCTACTTTGCTGCTGATGGTGAAATTGGTATCCCAACCATGACCATTACCAGTTCTAGTTTCACTAACACTGGTTTGTTATCTTTCACTCAAAACGAAAGAGGTAAGGGTTCCGTTTTCTTGGGTGCTGCTGGAAGTAACGTTCGTAACGATGGTTCCATCTGTTTAAAAAATCAAATCTGGCATCAAACTACCTCCATTACCGGTAGCGGTTGTGTCGTCGTCGGTGAAGGAGCCAACTTCTGGTCTTCTTCCTCTCTCTACCCCATTTCCGATGACCAAACCATTGTGTTGGACACTCCATCTTCTTCTTTCAAGATTGAAAGTCTTTCTCTTGCTCAAAACTTCAATGTTGCCGGCTGGGGTAACAAGAACTTAATTGGTATGAGTTTCGCCATTTCCGCCTGGGATTACGATGAAGATGCTGGTGATCTTACTATGAGATCCACCCAATTCGGTGCCACCATCACTGTTCACGTCGGTACCGGTTACGACAAAACTAAGATTATTCAAACCGTTGGTGACTTCGGTTCCAACGTTCCAGGTGGTATCATTGGTAGTGCTCTTTACTACGATGGTGATGTTCCATCTGGTGCTGTCACTGCTAACTGTTTGGCTTGTAAAGATGTCCCAACTCCACCAGATTCTGGAAGCTCTTCTTCTGAAGTTTCTTCTTCCACTGAATCTTCTGCTTCTTCTTCCTCTTCTTCCACTGAATCTTCTTCTGCTGTCTCTTCTACCCAAGCTTCTTCATCTAGTGAAAGCTCAACCCCAGCTCCATCTTCTGTTGTCCAAACTGTTTCCCTGACTGCTTCTGAAAGTTCTTCTGAAGCTACTTCTTCTGCCGCTTCTTCTACTTCTGAAGCTACTTCCTCTGCTGCTCCTTCTACCTCTGAAGCTTCCTCCGAAGCTTCCTCCACTGTTGTTGTTTCTTCCACTTCTTCTGAAACAGTGTTTGTCACTCCATCTTCTTCTGCTGTTAACTCCGCCCCAGCTGACGACACTTCTTCTGTGAACTCCGCTCCAACTGATGACTCTTCTGCTCCAGCCACCACTACTGCTCCAGCCACCACCACTCCTCCAGCTGGTACCACTACTGCTCCAGATGCTAACAACTCGTCTACCCCTACCAGTCTTGTGACTGTCACTACTACTGATGGTGGCAACGGTTCTGGTAACAACGGTTCTGGTAACAACGGTTCCGGTGACAATGGTTCCGGTGACAACGGCTCTGGCTCTGGTTCTGACAACGGCTCTGGCTCCGGTTCTGGCTCTGACAACGGTTCTGGTTCTGACAATGGCTCTGGTTCTGGTTCTGACAACGGCTCTGGTTCTGGTTCTGACAACGGTTCTGGTTCCGGTTCTGGTTCTGACAACGGTTCTGGTTCCGGTTCTGGTTCTGACAACGGTTCTGGTTCCGGTTCTGGTTCTGACAACGGTTCTGGTTCCGGTTCTGGTTCTGACAACGGTTCTGGTTCCGGTTCTGGTTCTGACAACGGTTCTGGTTCCGGTTCTGGCTCTGACAATGGTTCCGGTTCTGGTTCTGACAACAACAGTGCTGCCACTGAACCTGCTACTCTTGCTGCTGCTTCGTCTGCTGCTGCATCTACTCCTACTGGTTCTGGCTCCAACTCTGGCTCCGACTCTGGCTCCAACTCTGGCTCCGACTCTGGCTCCGACTCTGGCTCTGACTCTGGCTCTGACTCTGGCTCTACTTCCGCTTCTGGCTCTGACAATAGCTCTGCTTCCGATTCTGGCTCTGACAACGGATCTGGCTCTAACTCTGGCTCCGACTCTGGTTCTAACAACGGATCTGGCTCTGACAATGGCTCTGGCTCTGACAGTTCAGCTTCTACTTCCGCATCTAGTGGCAATGCTGCTGGCCAGCCTGGTGTTTCTTCCTATGAAGGTAGCGCTGCATCCACCAAGGCAACTGTTCTTGCAGTTGTTTTTGCCTTATTCTCTTACGTCATCTAATTTATATAGATTCTTTGACTTCTTCTCACTACCCTTTTACTTCGTCTAAAAACTTTATATATTTTTGCTTTATTTGGCTTTCTAATACACTTCTTTGATCCGTACCCGACTGTAGCTTGAAATATTTCAACACGATTTATTTTGAAAACAAGAATTTGAACATTTTGCATCCCATTCAAGATTGCAAAAAGTAAAATCGCGTCAAACGCATGCAGAGTTTGTAAAATCTGCGGCTCACCTGCATTGATGTGGAAATGTAAATCCCCTTCAGACGCGTTAAAAATAACTCCATCATTGAAATTTTCCTTCGGTATTTTCAGTGTCCTTCATTTGTAATTCAGTTTCGGGTAATTTCAGGACAACTGGCGCGATCTACACGTTGGAAGATATTGCCGCAAAAGGTAAGGGCATTTGCGGTCGAAATATCTCATGCTTGAAACATAGGGCACGAATATCTCTCATGCCTAAGGACGTGAGCACGAATTGGTTTGGCATGAGACTTGAAGTATGAAGGTGTAGCATTTATTACTCTATATGGTTAATCGGAGGCTCTAGTGGCCTTGATGACCACGGGGATCATACCACCAGTGGGGATTGTGAAAGTACGGTGGTTGAGAACCGTAAGGAAGGTTTTGATGGTGCCTCCGTGGGAAGTTGTGGAGATGACTTGGTCTTTTGAATGGTCGGCTTTGCCCGAGCTGGAGTCCCACTGTTCGTCAAAGAGCTCTTGCAAGAAAGCGTTTGTACGCAAGCACTGTTCGTCGGCGTTTTCTTGAACATCGTCAACGTACAAAGTGTCTTCTTCCTCGAAGCCCGGCTCGGTGACGAAACCGTGCTGGGCGAACCTGTCCAAGATGACGGTTTTGGAGGATCGCTTGTTACACAAATGGAATCCCAAGATTTCTCTCAAGTTTTCCTTGATGACCACGGTGTCGTTGCTGGTTCTGATTCCGTCCCAAGTCAACAATAAGGTATTACAAGATCTCTGCAAGGGCGACGCGTAGAACTTGGACGGCATGGGTGCTCCCTTGGCCAATTGCTGTTTCCACACGGCGTTATTCTCTCTTGCCTGGTTCTCTCCTAGGTCTGTAAGAACTGGATCTGGGGCGTAGACCAAATCGCCGTCTCTCTCCAACGCATGCCACTTTCGGCGCCATTCAGCCAGGCCGTACCGAAGCACCACCACGTTGTGGTTACCCTGGCCATGGCGCGCGAGAAAGAGCAATTTGTAGCACTCGTTGTCGGCGGCGGATTCGTTCAAAGCATGAAGTTCTTCAATGATCTGGCTCCAAGGTTTGGTGATACCAAAATCACACTCCACGTAGTTCATCTTCATGTCATCGGTGGATTCATCAGCCTGTTGGAAGAAGCCAGGCACATTTTCGAATTTCCATGGATACACGAGTTTGTTGTTGGCGTCTCTTTTTGAGCTTAGTTCTTTAATCTTTTTCTGATATATCGAGAATCTGGACAAGCCTTCGCGGGCATCCACGTAGTCCTGTTGCGTGGGAACAATCAAGGAGGTCGTGGGCTGGGATGAGGCGTGATTGGGCTGGGACATGATTTTAGGGGAAAGGCTGGTTTTAGTATGGAAGACGAAGTTTTTGAAATTTGTGCGAGTGTGGGGGATGGGTGGAAAGATGGGGGATGCAAAGACGGTAGATGGGGGATGCAAAGACGGTAGATGGGGGATGCAAAGACGATAGATGGGGGATAAATAAGGAATGGATGGGGGATGGATGGGGGTTGTATTGGGGGTCAAAGATCAAGATGAAGATGAGAAGAATCTGAAATGACTACATTCAATTCGTTAATCGTTATTCATTACTAAATAGGGTGATGGTGCCATCACTTAAATATTTACCAACTAGTGAACGTGGTGCCATTGCATGATGTTCATCAAAACTCCTTAGAGTCTAGGCGTGCTCCACGTTCTGCACTTCGTACTTGTTGGTGTCGATTTTGTAAAGTCCTTCGTTCTCCTTCATGTGGATGGACGACTCGCCTCTCAAGCGGCTCATCACCGTCTTGTGGGCCCGATGTGCCGGCAAAGACCGGTCAAATAACCTGTCCATGTCCTCCAAAGCAATCCCCTTAGTTTCGGGAATGAAGAAGAACACAAACGGTATGGACAAGAGTGCCAATGCGGCAAAGAAGAAGTATATTCCATAATCCATGGCTTCAATCATCCGGGTGGTGAATCGAGACATGATAAATATAGGAACCCAAGAGATGGCTGCGTTGATGGCTTGCATGAATGATCTCACATTCTGGTCAAAGATTTCACTGCCAATGACAAATGGTCCCCCGGACCATGCTAAGATGAATGAGGCAATCCAGAAGTACATCATAACAATGGCAGCAGTTCCACCTGGACCAGCATCCACGCCTGGAGCAGTGGGGTTCTTCACTTTCAAATAAGCTCCGATGTACCAGAAGCAAATGGAGCACGCAGCTGACGAACACATGAAGGCACGTCTTCTGCCGAAAGTGTCAACTATCACCAAAACATAAAGAAACGTACAGACAAACTTGACAACTCCAAACAAACCAGTTGAAAAAAGAGTTGCGTTTGTTCCTTTGACACCTAAACTTTTGAAAATAACCACGGAATAGTAGTTAATTGACTGTATCCCTAAGAAATTCTGGAACAAGAATAATGTACATGTAAGACCGAGTCTGAACAAGAGCAGGTGGTTTCTAAAGAACACCTCTTTGAAAGGATCCCAGATCCCCAAACCGACGTTTGCCTTTTGGTGTTCGATGTTTTCCTTGACTTGGTTGACTTCGTAAATGAGATACTCATTGGACTCGTCTAGTTTCCTGAACCACTTTAAGTTTTCTATGGCGGTTTCGTATTTTCCAACACTAAAGAGCCATCTAGGGCTTTCTCTCATAATGATACTACCTATCAAGAACATGCTACTCGGAATGAGCTGCACGGCAAAAGGGATTAACCACTGTTTCTTAGACTCAGGAATGTGTGAATCGATCCCGTAGTTGATCCAAAAGCCAACCAAATCACCAATTCTCCAGCCAATTTCATATAATGCCACTACTCTTCCTCTGATTGCTGGAGGACTTATTTCACTCAAATACACCGGGGTCAAGTTTGTCGAGAACCCTACACCCAAGCCGGCCAAAGTCCGGCCCACGTACATGGGAGAGAGCCCATTTTTCAGCGAAGATGCTAGCATTATAGCAGAACCTGCTGTGAGCGTGGCAGAACCCACTATCAAAGCGATTTTTCTGCCCAAATAGAAAGAAAATGGATATGATATCAATGCCCCAAAGAAGCAACCAGCATGGAACACGGAAATGATGTTGGATATGGTGTTTTGAGCCTCCTGGACTCCCATTTTGTCCAATCCAAACTCTTTTTCGAACGATGGAAGTGAAACGGTTCCCCCAATAAAACCCCCATCATACCCTATAATGATAGCAGCAGCCGAGGCTAAGAGAGCAGTTCCATAAATTCTCCAGTTATATACCGAAGCAGGAGTTTCCCTGTCTTCGACTTTGGCAAAGAGTTTAGTTTTGAGTTTCGAGATGATTCCATTTTCTTCATGGTGTGTGTCGACGTTTGAATCTAAAGAAGGATTTTTCAGAGAAATGCTGTCCATATTGTGTGCTATGGCAGGGTTCATGGTGAGAGTTTCATACAGCAACAGAACCGCTGCTTATATATGCTCGGAGCCAGAATCACCCCTTTTGTCGAATATATATCTGAATAGGTGACGATTAGGTTTATCGGTGCGAGATGAGATCTTTTCCGAGATCCCCCACGCCAGTGAGGCTTGCGCCCCCCACGGAGGATCAATTTGGGGGATCAGTCTACTTTACGGGGAAGGCAGCTAAAACCCCATGACAATCTCAGGGTGCAACAGACAACTCACCCAAGTAAACATAGTAGCGCCAGGGAGAGGCCTGGCACCCATAATTCAGTTTTATGACACTCAATGGTTATTATGCTCGAATCGAGTAAGTTTTGCAGCCTTTTTTGCTAGAGAGCGAGCGACGCCAATTACGTTGGAGAACCACGCACACTAACGTTGGTGGGGTATACGTATGTCATAGCCCAGACAGGGGTTGGACTATGGAATTGAGTGGGGGACATATAATTGCGGACTACTCAGCTCGTGGGGGACACCCAGTATTGGGGGAATTGTGGGGAGACGGAATAAAATTTTCGTATATTTTGGGGGGATGACGGGGGATACCTTGCTCATGGTGAGTGGAGGACTTGGGGGAACTACGAATTCTTATCATCACATTCATTACTTTAAAAACCAAATTCACCTAGCTGAGCTTCCAACTCCTGTATGGTGCGGGACAATTCCTTCTCGTTGTCAATTAATGGCTGCAACTCATCGAATTTCCTCTGCTTTTTGGTTTCATTGATCATGTTGCCAATCATGTATTTTTGCTCATTCATTACCATAAGTTGCTCTCTTAACTCTCTGATTTGCTTTTTCGTTAATCTTGGTGACTCAATCGGTGGAGGTGACATGGGTGTGGGCGTGGGGGAACCCTCTATTTCCCCAGAAAGGGGTCCATGTAATTTTTCGAGCTCTTTCCTCTTGTTCTGGGCTAAAAGTTTATGCTCTCTGTCTTTGAATTCTTGGTTGAGTTCTTTGTACTCCAAAAGTCTCTCTTGTAAGAAAAGCAAGCTGCTAGTGTTGATATTGTTGATGAGCTGAGAATACTGCAAGAATTCGGGTTTGACTTCGAACTTTTCTGCTGCGTTCCTGAAGAAATAGCTCGTTTTGAATCGACTGACCATGAACTCGAAGTCTTTCAAAAAGTCCATGGATTTGGCACGAGCTTTGTTGATCTCTGCATTGATTGCTTCGTCGTCTTTGTCGTGGCCAATCAACTGCTTGTACTTGGGTAAGATTTTGGCGATGTTGTCCTTCATCATAAGCAATTGCCCATACATTCGAAATACATCTCGTTGGACGCCATTATCGTCGTCCTGCTGCATCTTATTGAGTCTCCATTGGTACAAAACGGTGTCCTTGCAGTTTTTGCAGCACCTTGTGGAAAACTTGTCGACATGTGCTAGTTCCTCGCCAACAAGTTGGTTCCAATTCTGCCTCACTTGCAAGGAATAGTTCAAGTTCGGTAGCTTTTCGAGAAACTTGCTGATTGGGACCACCATCGAGCAGTCCTTGCGTTCGCCGTATGTGTCGTCACAGACCACCGAGCCACAGAGTCTGCAGTGGTGCTTTCTTATGATGATGTTGAATTTGGAAAAGCAGATGGAGCAGTGTGTGGCCTGAGTATCATCAGTCCATGAGTCTTCGCCCACAATGAGCTGCTGCTGGTGCAACATGGATTCCCTGGAGTATATGTCGTTACCCATATTGAAGACAGAAAGAACGCCGAAGAGGCCCTGCGTGGACCGCTGCTCCATGTACCAGAGGTAGTATTCAGCAAGCAAGTTCACTAGTCTTATGAATCTCTTCTGGATTTTGCTTCTGGAAATCTGTTTCTCTCCCATGTGCTGTTGTCTGAGCTGGTGGAAAGTGCCCGTAACGTCCTGGCTGTAGGCGACGGTTCCTTCTTTCAAGTCTGGCTTGTTGAGGTAGCAATTTTTGCAGCACCGGCTCCACACACCGGCGCTGCTGGCATCGTAGACGGGCCAGTCCGACCTGGAAGGGCCGTTGGCCAACCGCACCTTGTAGTGACAGTGTTTGTTGCAGAAGAGATCTCCACATCTTCGGCAATTGACGATTCCGTTCTTGACGTTTAGCACCCGTTTGCACTGGCCGTAGCCACACCGATTCCCGCCGTCTGCCGACGGGTACTTCCAGTGTGTTCGTGTGAGCGATTCCAGCGTTCTGTCGCTTGCGTCGTCGGTGATATTGAATCCCTTGTTGCCGTCAAACAACTCGAGACTGTTGTTCTTCTTTCTCGGCAAATGAGCCACGGATGTGGCTTTGTCCGGCTTTCCGAACCAGCGCTTGACATCAGTGTTGTTCCGGTGCATCGAAACGTCTAAATTCTCTGCTGATGTATCGTTTTCAGCATTGTGGACATCGTCTATATGGCGATTCAACTGTAGCAAGCTAACCATGAGTTCTTGACAGATTGGACACTGGATTTCGTGCTGCTGGTGCACTGGCGGCAGAAGAGGCTCCAAATCGTCATGCTCCAACTCACTGGACTCTTCTTCCTTGATGGCGGCGTGTATACTGATGGATTTTGTCTTGTCTCTAACTCTTGCCGGAGTAGGGCTCTCAGGATCGGAATTGGGCCGCCCTGGGAAGGCGCTTTGGCCCGTGCCGTTGGACACGTGCTCAGGCAGCTTGAACGGCAGGCCGAGAACCCGCCGCTTAGTCGGCACAGCCAAGTTGTCGGTCATGGCATGGAGTAGGTTTATGTGATGTGGATCACGTGCGCCAGCCCTTTTATACTTATTATATTAATTAGTCACGTGATTTAAAATCACGTGACATCAAAATAAATTTAAATGTACCCCGGGAAATTTACGACAGCTACAGGGGATGGGTCGAGGGGCTCTGGTGGGCTCAACCTGAGTGTTCGGGCACATGTGTCGTCTGACTGTGAGTGCCAGTGCCATTTTGTGGGCAATTTTGTGGTGCTAGAAGCATGGGTTAGTGAATTTAATTGTGATTGCAGCCATCAGTGCAATAGTCTCCGTGGCAGGCGGCTGAAAATGTTGCTCGACTTCAGCCAGAAAGTATCGAATCAACAGCTAGATGTCAAGATACCACCTTGAATCAGTCGAGAGGTCAGATTGGCATTTTAACGTCCACAGTTGAAGAATCATACTAAATTGACAATCAAATTCGAAGTCCACGGTCGACAAACCAAGGTACAAATTCACTCGGTCAGTTAACATTTGACAGAAGACGGAACGAAGTCCAACGAATCATCTCACAACATTCATATACACTCAACCACACTAGAAGCACCTCGTCCACGCCAATGTACATCCCATTCACGAAATCACACATCCACTCTCAATCCACTTCAACCACACAGAATGTCAACACCGTCCCATCCCACCATCCCATCCAATTCTCGTACACTGAGCATTCTCAATAACTTGTATCTATTACTGCTATATCTAATCCAATTTCTGCACCAAGGATTCCAAGGCCTTGCCAATGTCCAAGTTTGGGTCCTCCCAGTTGATGGCACCAGCGCTGCTAGCAGCGGCTGCCTTTGGTGGGTTCAATTTGGCGTATTCGGCCTTGGCTTGTTTGATCAATTGCTCTTGTTTCTTCCAAGCTTCCTGTTTTTGGTTTTCCTTGGCTTCACCTTCCAAGTTGAATCTGTGCACAGCGCCGTACACAATACCGGCGCCGAAAAGAGACCATCTGAACACGTTAAATGTGGTGGACATGACTGATAATAAACGTTGATGTTTAAAGTTTTTTTTCATTTCTCATTCATTTTTATTGGACAAGCAGGGTGGGCAGCGAAACATCCGTGCATTCGACAAAACTGCGAAGGAGAAAGAAAAAATTAACATGTATAAAGACTGTATCCAATGTGTAAAATGCGGTGTAAATGCAAAAGATAACAAATGAAAGTGTAAAATGTACTGTAAATGCAAATAATGAAAAAAACAAAGTGCAAAATGCAATGTAAATGCGATAATTCTAAATCAAATGTGATTCGTAGCTACTACTTCAGAAAAACACCCTCTGGCAAATAAGCGGTTTATGAGCCGCCACACTCGCAAAAGTCTTCTCATCTACATCCTCGTATTCTTCGTGTCCATGTTGCTTTCTGTTGTGTCCAAGAGGGCATTTCCAATAGGAAAAACCGCCTGGCGGGCTACAGCGGCTAATCGTCCCTTGTCGTTTTCTTCATTTTCATTTTCGCTGTGGGGCTCCTCGGCCTCGGACTCTGCCGGCGACAAGAAGTCATACTCGAGCACGTCGGACGCGTCGGGCGGTGGCGCCGGCGATGGCGACGCGTCGTTGAGCACGGCGGCTTCAGCTGCCACCACCACCGCTTCTCACAACTACGACTCATCCACGTTCAAATCACTCATTAACTACCAGATCTCTGTGGCGTTCCAGCCAAAGGACAGAAGTGAGCTGAACCTATTCAAGAAAAGACACAACAAGCCTTCGCCCGCGTTGCAGTCGCCCTCGGGCGAGGACAACTTGTTTGTCTCGCAACAGTCCCAGGACGGCTACATCGCCGTGGGGGTCGCCGATGGCGTCGGCGGCTGGCTGGAGGCCGGATACGACTCCAGTGCCATCTCCAGAGAGTTGTGCGCCAGCATCAAGGCCAGATTCGAGGCCGGTAACACCTCAGAAACTCCTAAAGACTTGCTCTCCTCTGCTTTCACGGAGATCTTGAGCTCTCCTAATGTCGAAATCGGTGGAACCACCGCCTGCGTGGGTGTCTTGACCCCAGACCGCAAGCTTCTTGTGGCCAACTTGGGCGACTCCTGGTGCGGCTTGTTCAGAGACTACAAGTTGGTGCAAGAAACGAACTTCCAAACACACAACTTCAACACTCCGTACCAGTTGGCAAAAATCCCTCCCTACGTCGTCAAACAAGCTGAGGCCCAAGGTAAAAGATACATCATCGACTCTCCTGACATGGCTGACGAATACAAGTGGGATTTGAAGAAAGATGACATTATCTTGTTTGCTACAGATGGTGTCACCGACAACGTCATCCCGCAAGATATCGAGATCTTCTTGAAAGATCAGTTCTCGGTTCCAAACCCGGATATGACCGAAATCTCTTCCAAATTTGTCAAGGAAGTGGTGAAGGTTTCAAAGGACCCAAATTTCGCCAGCGCCTTTGCTCAAGAGTTGAGCAAATTGACTGGTCAAAGATACTTGGGAGGTAAAGAAGACGACATCACCGTCGTCCTAGTGAAAGTTACATGATAACGTTTTATTCGTCAGATATTAAATAGATAATTTCAATTCATTCCATTTCAAGCTTGTCCTCCATGTTCAAAACCAAGTTCATGATTCGTTGTTTCTGGTTCTTCCGGTCTTCTCTCTCCTTTATGATGTTCATTGCAAACTTATTTTGGGAGGGCAACTCTAGGTTCTTCACATCAGTAGATTTTCCCTTCTTGGTGAGTAAGCTAAACGCCATTTTGTTATCTGTCTTCGAGTCTTCTTTCCGAGTGGAGTTCGAAGGAATTTGAATATGGAATTGCTTTCTTCTGATCACATCTTCTTTTCTTCTGTTATTGGCAAATGTCTCGTTCATCATTTTCTCGTACTCCCGGTCTATAATATTCGCCCATTTGGCATCTTCTACTTCTTGATCGTCAATTTCGTCTTCTTCATCGTCGTCCTCTTCATCATCATCATCGTCGTCCTCATCTTCTTCTTCATCATCATCATCGTCATCGTCTTCGTCTTCATCATCTTCATCATCATCGTCATCTTCGTCATCATCATCATCATCATCAGAATCCAGCGAGTCGTCGCTGGACTCTAGCTCACTCTCGCTGTCTTCAATTTCAATGCTGGCTACTTGTTCTTCTTTCACTTCCTCTTCCTCTTCCTCTTCCTCTTCCTCGTCCTCCCCTACTTTTTGCTTTCTTTGTATAATGGCTTTCAACTCCACTATAGCATCTTTCAAGTTGTCAAACCTTTCCAACGGCACATCGAAGCTACCAGAGACTTTGTTGAGCAAATCGGAGATTCTGAACTCGATATCCTTGGGTAAAGGCTGCTCTTTGCACAAAATATAGTATTGCAAAAAGACTGTAAAATCTCTTAACTTTTGACATTTTAACAATTCAGATCTCTTCTTGTTTGGTCGAGGTTGGTTATTTATGGATGTTATCAATGTACAGCAAAGACCGATACGGAAATAGTTGTCTGGAGCATCAATTTCCACGTCGTAATTCATCGGGAGGGGTTGATTATTTAGGTGTCCAATACATAGCACTTTGTAGGCAATGTCCAACACAGTTTCGAACTTGATAATCGACAAGTCATAGGCAGCTGCAAGAAACCTCATCTGAGACATTCTCAGACGGTTCAAACGAAAGTCGTTGATCTCCAATCCTCTTATGGTCTTCTCAATTACGGTATCGACTGCTTGTATAAGGAGAAATATTCTCTTGTCACTTGACTCTCCGCGGACCATTCGAATAAGAGCAGGTATATCATTGTAATTCAACAACTCTGGCTGAGTAACCACATTCAAAACTGCATTACGGGCCTCCAAGTCCTTGCTCCAGTCAATAGTTCGTAAAGTTTGCAATAAAAATTGAAAAGAACTTTCACTTAAACCACTCAAATTATCCGAAAGAACCAAGGTGAGAAATTCTTCCTTTTCTGTCATGACTGGCGCTTTCACAGCTTTAACCTTAGCAGGTGGCTGGAAAATATAGGTGATAATTTTGATTCCGTACTTATCATTGGCGGTAAGTCTTTTGTCCTTCAGAGTCTCTTTCAAAAGATCAAGCATTTGCTGGGTGAGATCGCGATATTCAGGCTCTTCAAGAAGAAAAAGACCACATCTTTCATATAGAACTGACAAGATATCGATGTTATTAGTGGCAGTGATATCAAGGGTTAACCTTCTGATCTTGTGGAAGATAACATGCACTGGGACCAATTTGAACTTGATGAGTTCGGTGAAGAAGTTGATGTTTCTGAAGTTCAATGAGTTTCTGTAAAGCTGAGATCTGAATCCTTTATCTAAAGATTCAACCAATGAATCTATTAATTCGGGCATCGCTGACTCGTTAATCTTCATGAAACGTCCGAAATACTTCAAGTTCTCAGTGGAAGGCAGCTCTGCAAAGAATTTAAGCAAACGGTTCTTTGATGCCTTGTTATTCAATTCCAATTTATGAAATTCAACAACAAGTTGATCGATTTCCTGCTCGGAGTTCACTTTCTCCAATCTGCCCAAGAAGTATGACATTTTCTCACCGTCTTTCAAACCTAGGACGTTGTTAGATATAAAGCTGTCCTTGTATTGGTCTTGAAGCTCTTCAATTGTGGGTATTGCCATGTAGAAATTTTTCTCTCTAGAATCACCCCAAAACCTCAACTCTTCCTCGTTGGCTGATTTACCTTTGACGACTTCCACCACGCTTTCACCAGAAACTTTCTCCAAGAGCTCTAGTTCAGGCAATTCAAGGCCCAAAGTAGCAGCTAAGAATTCTGCTCCAGTTTTGAATTTCTCGAAACGGACGGTTTTCTCCTCGACTTCTACTGTGTATTCTTCCAAGATTCTTCCTGTTCTAATGGAGCCCTTTTTGCTCTCTTTCAAGGCCTTGTTTCTCTCTTTGTTCGATTCCACGAGCAAGGAGAACACTGCTTTGGTATAGACGTCGAATATCAGGCGAAGCAGGGCCCTCAACTCGGCGTCGACGTGGCCTTCTTCTCCATAAATGAGAGGATGAAATCTTTTAAGAAACGGTAGGACCAATTGCAAGGAAGAGCCAGATTTCAATTCGAAATTGAGCAAGTCTTTAACAACAACCACGATGACCGGCTCCAGCAAGTGTTTCATGAATTTTTTGACGATATTCTCGGGTAACGTATCCTTGCTGACGTCCTTGACGGTTCTGAAGACACCAATGAGCTGGAACTCCATGGCCAAGCGCAACAAGTTCTTGTGTCTTGGGCCTCTAGACTCAGCAGGCTCCTGGGACAGTGGATGGAGGCCTGCGAGAAAGGCAGAGAGAAGAAGAGGACTGAAGCTGGCACCAAAGCGTTGATGAAGGGCACTGACTATTTCCATAGCAGCCATGATATCGTCACTTTTCAGCACCTTGATCAAACCTTCAAAAAGCGACAGGACAATCTCCGAGAGATATTTCTGAAGCGACAATGTTTCGATGTCTTTGATGACGGACTTGTATTGGTCGTTGTTGATGGAGGATCTGATTTTTTTGATGAATCCAGTGTTCTTCTTCAATGAAGAATCGAGCTTGGAAGCTGTAGGAAACACGACTTCTCCGGCCCAAGAATGGGCGTTCAAGCGCAAAAGATCCAACCGCCTGGAATCCAATGACATCCGGAGAGTTTTGGGGGTTGCAAATGGTGTTGGTGTGGGATTCCAGAAAGAAGGTATTGGTGTATGAAATATTGAGATGCGATTTGATATTGAGCACTAATGAGAAATATGAGTGAGATAAGATAATAAGATACTGAGAAGAAATGAGAAGAAATGAGAAAAAGAGACCGAGGGAATGAAGATAGTACGAGGATAATGGCTAGTGTGTTTGGGCATTCACGGAGAATGAGCTTTTAAAAGGGTGTTGGGTCGAGAGTTTGTATGGTGCAATACTCATAGACTAGAAGATAGTAGAAAAAGGCACAACTTTATGTTCTTTCGGGATGCTCTTCGACTTCTTCGATTTTGTCTTTGGTGTCGAAGGTGATTTCAACAGCTTCCGAGAAAGCCAGTAAATTTTTATGTTATTTCCAATGGTATGTTCAATAGACAAGAAAAAATCAGACTAGCCAACAAGTACCCTTCTACTCAATCTATTTCCTCTTTGTATTTACAGCTATTTACAGGTCTAGGCCATAGGAGTGTCTCTGCGAACACGGTGGAATACTCTTCCACGAGGCAAGGCGTTCTCCCAGCGAGTGGTGTTGACGCTTCTGTCAAAGCCCTGGCGCCAAACATGGGCTCCAATGGCAGACAACTGGTGTTGATCCACAAATGCTCTGATGTCAAATGCTTCTCTTTCCACGGAGCCCACAGCGATCTGTGCCGTCTGTTGGAACACAAACAAACAGGCTCTTTGCTTGGGAGTGTTCTTTTCTGGCACCAAAGGCACGTAGTCGGCGAAAGCCAAGTCGTCCTCTTCGGCAAGCAATCTGGCGGTGTTGATGGTGTTGTTGACGCTGTTGAGCTGCACATTGGCCAAGCCATAGTGTAAGTACGTCGAGAAGGTGTTTTTCTCCACGTCTGGAACGTCCGGGTTGACCACCACCACGGTGTAAAGTCTATCTTCGTTGGTTATGTTGGAAAAGTCCTGGATCTTGATGGTTGGTGGCTGTGATGCGCCGAAACTTGGCAAAACGGTACCCGGAACGATCCAATCCTGGAACTCAGGGTGTGTGGTGTTGTGTGGAAATCTGACTCGAACGTCAGCCTTGGGGTCCAACGTTGCGAGAGTGTCCGGGAGGACTTTCAACGACTCTAGTCTTTGCATGGTGATCATGAGATCCTTGTCTCTCCATTGCTTTTCCAAGTAGTCTCTGTACACGGGCTGCGAAGCATCAAGCTCGTCGCCATGGAAAAGCTCGTTGAACAACACTTCCGGGTTGTATTTCTCTGCTTCAACGAGTAAGGCATCTTTCTCCACTTCATCTGATGTTTGGCCAATTTTCTCGTACACAGCACTGCTTTCAGTCAGCAAGAACTCGTACGCGAGCTTGAATGTGTCGTGGATGGCTTCTGGTGAGTGGTATGCGAGTCTAGAGCTAGGTTCCTTGATGGAACTGGGTCCTTTGCTAGGATCTATGCCTTCGAAGATATCTTTGGAAGCTTCCTCGTTCTTGAGCTTGAGGGCACCGTTTCGAGCGGAAAAATCGCTCCATGCACCAGCACGAACCGCTCTGCCCGCTGAAAAGGCTCTCACGCTGTTTCTGACGGTCCTGGTCAACATTGGCTCGAAGTAGTTGTTTGTTGAAATCACCCTGGCGTCAAAATTTTCGCAGAATTAAAACTTGTCTTGGGTAGTGTGCAGGCACCAGGAAATTTTTCATCAAGTACTAGGTGCACGGGTATTTAGTGGATTGATTATATACTGGTAATTGTAGTGGTGGTTTTACTGGTGCTACACAAGTAGAAAGCTGGTAAGGTGTATTAGGCTAGGCTAGGCTAGTGAAGAATTAAAGTCTATTAGTGCTCGGCGAGCGAGGGGTTTAGAGGCAACATGTCAAAAGGCATAAACTGGTCGTTATCGTTAACGTTCATCTGGGGAAAGAGGCCCGGACAAACAAGGTTGGCGTCGTCTGAGTACAACGGATGGAGCTCCTCAAAGTCGTCGGAGTCGTAGTCGGCATCCAAGGCCAAGTCGGCTGGGTCTGGTACGGGAAAAAGGCCCGGAGGAGACGATGGAACGGGAAAAAAGCCAGGCGGCGAAGACGGCACGACTAGGGCAGCGGCATGATCGCTATGATGGTGGGCACGGCATGAAGGCGGTCTGGTGAGCTTTCGTAGAAGATCAAGCGGGCTCAGGGGGTTTGGGGCGAGGTCCTCCAGGGACGATTCGCCGGATTGGGCCCGGGTTAAGACACAGTTACAGGCCAGCTGGTGTTTGGGACATGTGGATGAGTTCAGGGGAGAGGCGGCCTCCAGGGCCAGGGAGGACTTGTTGGGCGAGAGGTGGAATTTTTCCACGCCAACAACGTCGTCGTGGAACTGTGGGGACGCCATTTGGTTCAAGAACTCATGATACAGCTCAACTGTAGGAATATTCATGAATGAGGCGAAAAAGGTTTGAACGGAAAGAATGTGAATAAGAAACAAGAACTAGCTTGTTGTATTTCAACATTTAAAGGATTTCACCCATATAAATGTCCCAGTGTCTGCAAATGGAAACCAAATTACCGTTGCCAAACGGCACATGCGCAACCTCTCCAAACGGCGAAAAATCTGCGAGATCGATTGGAAATTGAGTGTCTGGAACCGGACTAAATTGCAGGCGTGTGCCGTCTGACTCAGGACGGGATATGCAAAAAGAGCAAACGCCGAGCTGCTAACAATAGTCTGCGTAGCCCCTTGGAAATGGGACCTTGTCGACGTCTGTGTCGATTTTTCACAAATGCCTTATCTCCTGCACTTGATGCAAACGGCACTGGAGCTCATTGATTGTTCTCGAAAGTTTTAACCGCTCAGCGCATGGCGTGGAGGCATAAGTTTTGGTGGAGGTTCCGAAGTGAAAAGCTAGTTTGCTGGTGATGTTAGAGATGAGTGATATATGGTTGGCCAGTATAGTGGTATATAAGTCACTCCAGTAAGATTCTATGCACATTTCGGACGCACTTTGATCTAGTAGATGCAGCTCCCTGCAATAATTTGTGCCTTGGATAGCGGAATTTTTCAGTTTAATAAGGCGCAATTGTGCGCAATTTTGGAGGTTTCGCATCCTTCCTTATTAACACAGTGTGGCATATTGTCCTAGTTGGCTGGCATTGTAAGCTTTTCGCCTAGCTTAGTTTCGGTGCTTTAGCTGAGATTCCGAGAAATGAAACTGCTGTCAGAGAGCCGTTGTCCTCGGCAATATTCTGAAACTTCTATTCTGAAACTACTTACCTTTTCAAATCTTCAATTAAATCTGAAAATTCTCCACTTTTCGCTGAAATTTCACTATCCAATTTTTGGCAACTACGATCCCACAACAACAACAACCCAACTCAGATCCAAACAACTGTTCAACAAAAGCCAGATCTAATCCCCGATTCAACCTTCACTCTTTGTCATGGTATTCTTATTATTCATTCATAATGCGCTAACAATATTCGGCTTCTCTTCCCGCCTGCGATTCTTCCCAAGGCTATTTCAACAAGCTTACAATAGGCAATTTGCCGCACTCAGCGCTCTAAGCGTGAACCAGTACACCTGGAGTCACTTTTCGCAACCTCTTTCGCCGTCTGTTGCCATTAAATGGTTTAGACTGCAAATTGCCAAACAACCATGATTCAATTTTCACAATACGCAAACAAAGCATTTATTGAGTCAACTACCCTGAGTCAACTTTGCCGTGTCGTATTCCAGGGTTTTAGCTTTTTTGGGATGCTTTTTTCGTCTCAATTTGCCGTCTTGCAATGTCAAGTCTCAAGGGTTGCCGTACTCAGGCTTTGTTCTGCCTTCATTCTTTATTACTTGTGTTGATCCTTCTTTTTTGAGGATCGAAGGGTTCAAATGCCACATCTTTGTTCCGTGTTAACCTTATTATGTTGGAACAGGTGGTTCACGTAGGGTCCAAATGGCGTTTGGGCATTGGGTATTGGGCATTTGTTGAATGCCTTGCGAATTGTTGGTGGTGCTGTCATTCCGCTTTAATTACGCTTTAACCTTTCACACCCCAACTTTAAGTGGGCTTGCAGTTGATTCCTGCTAGTTTTCTTTTGATTGCTGATTTGAGTGCTGCAGAGCTAATCTCTCAAACAGCTAATCTAAGCGAACATATTTTTATCCAGGGAAGTGAATGTGACTCGGGATTTTGGGACTGAGTCGGTATTTTTTCTCCTACCCCGAATTCTATTTGGCGTTTTACTTGTCGTGATTGAAGATTGAGTTGAGTGGTTCACATGTCTTGTGTGCTGAATTCATTCATGTAGTTTGGTAGGAAACGTTCTCCGACTTGTCATGTATATGGTACTACAGTAGGATAAGTATTTCGTTGGATTCCAGCTTTTGTCTACCGCTTTTTGTTTAAATCGCTAGTTTGTTGATAATACGAATCTTGAAATTTCCGAACTATTCGTACTTGCTGTGATACGAGCAATGAAATTTTCGAATATTTTGGATTCTGAGCTAGTTTATTCGAAATCCCTGCAGATCTGTAATTCAGCTTTTCTGGGCTGTTTGGATGACAGTTGAAAAGTGAATGCCTCTGTTCAGGAAGTCATGATAGCCAGTAGTTGAATATTACAATAGAAAGAACCAGAAAGCAGACCTAAAGCATGAAAATTGGGTGGTATGGAACATAAGAAGGAATATTTCCAGGAAACTCTGGGACACTTTCCAGGTACCTGGGAACACTTTCCTGCGTACTTCTCCTGGGTGGTTTTAGTTTAGAGAATGCTTCGAAAGCAAAGGCTGGAAAGGTTGCAAGTCCCAAATTGTTCTAGTAGTGTATGTGAATACTCCAAAGATAAGAACATATATACTTGAAAGCTCAGCTTAGAAGAGCCATAAATATTCCTGAACACTCCTAAAGACAGCTGTATTTACGTCAAATGCTACAGGATCGTACTTACAAGCTCCGAGATTACCTTCAAGAGGTACAGAGTACGACCACCATGTATAATGTTCCATTGTAAAAGGATAATCCAGAACAGAAATACACTTCAATGACGGACTAACACCCAGAAAGTGCACCATGAAATGTTCTTCCAAGAGCAGGGTTACCATAATTCCTACTTCCATAATCCCTACTCCCTTCCCATAGCCCAGCGTCGCCGTTGTCGCCCTCAAAAGACTCCTACATCCACACTGAAACATCGTACTTTACACTAATATACACTACTTGTCGAAGGACTTGTTGTTGAATGCCAACGGAGGCGTGGGAACTCCGCCCAAGTCGGTGCCCAGGGCACCCAGGGCACCCAGGCCCGAACCGCCCTGTGCCGCTGGCGACAATTCAATGACCCTGCTCTGCAATGCCAACGTGTAGTCGCGCAACTGCATGTTTTCAGCCCTCAACTCCTCGATGGTCTGTTTCAAACTAGTCACTTCGGCCGCAGTCTGCTCCAAGTCCTTGATATACTTGTCCTTTCTCTGTCTGAAAGCCTTCTGGGCGCTTCTGTTTTGCGCAGCACGCTTGGTGCCCACCACAGGCCGGTTGTGTCTTCCTCTGATTGCCTCTCCTTCTCCGTATCTAATTGGGCCTCCAGCGCCAGCAGCTCTGCCCGAGTCCAGGCCGTTTGGACTACCCTTGTCGTCTTTATCCTTCTTATCTTCGTGGTGCTGGCGGATGTGTGCCGCCAACTGTGCCGCCTGTTCGTCAACCTCTTGTTGCTGTTGTTGTTGCTGTTGTTGTGCTTCGGCCTTGCCCGCGTTGGCCACGGCCGCCGCCGTCACATCGTCGACGCCAAAATCCGCGTCTTGGTGTCTGGGGAATGATGGATCGATTTGTTCCTCGCCGTGGCTTTCGTCCTTCCAGGCGCTGTAAGTGTTCATGTTGTTTTGCAATAGTAATCAATTATGTAATTTTATCCGCTTTATTACAAAGCAATAGAATCACAGGGGTGTGCGCGCGCGAAAAAATTACCGAGGGCACGTGATGCAAGTTAAAGTTTGTCTTGTTTTCAAAATTATGCATCCGTACACCTTGTAACCCCCTAGGTTTTTTTTTCAAATCCAATTATTTTCCAAATTACCCACCCGTGCATCTGCTAACCCCTAGTCTTATCGGCTACCACAAGTAAAAATAGAATTCTCTACTTCACCACTGACAGCCAGATTGGACCGCCAAATCTCCATAAGACCCAATGTCGAAGAACTGGGCACCTGAGCCGCTTGTCACACACGCGCCCTTTGACGATGCGCTCGATCTGGACCTAGATCGGAAATTGGGCCTCTCGTCTCCACTACATCCTCCAGGATCGCTAAACTTGTCGGCAAAAACAAGCGCCAATAACACTCCCAGCCTTCGGAAAACCAGCAACTTCTTTCCAGCCATAGACGAAAGCTCCACAGTCAATTCGGGCTTTGAATTTGACCCCCATTCCAGCATCCACGCCAACAACAGTAATTTGACTCCTATGTTTGCCTCGGTTAACTCCTCCACTTCTAACTCGTCACTCTCAACGTCTACTTCCAGCACCTCCAACACGCCCAACTTCTACAAGCGGCACAGCTCGCCGCTTATTGGCTCCAAGTTTTTCGCCAATCTGAACCCAAGCAACAGCACCATGCTCAATACTCCTCCCTTGTTCTCTGCGCCGTCTGGCAGATTCCTGGCCCCTGGACCTGTATCCGCGGGCCACACGCCGCAGCAGCAGCTCTACCACCACTCGACCTCAAATCCGCCATCTTCAGCTCCCCCTAGACCATTTACAAGCAATCCAAGCATGTCTAATATTGCGCCTCCAACAGGATTAAACGTGATGGGAATTGACTTATTCGGACTGGAATTATCCAAAAATCACGACTTCTCAAATCCAATGCCCACTCCTCCAAGTTCCAGTGCCTTGTCTTACCCGGGCCAGCCAAATTTGCCTTACCTACCTGTCCCAGATTCGAGTGCAGACACCTCTTTTGACTCCCCAAACTCCCACTCTAGAGTCCAATCCATATGGAGCAACAATACCATCGCCACACCCAACTTCTCCAAGGGATTTGGTGAAACCGAGCTCGGCCCTTGGAATGGAGGGCCAATGTTGCGTGAACAATTAAACTTTAACTCTCAAGAAGTGAATGATTTGACCCCAAAATTAGATGAATTCTCTTTTGACAATTCGTACAATGACTCGCTTCTTTTCAGCCCTTTCTTATCTCACGAATCCCCGGAACTTAACCCGACCACACCAGCATTAAACTTGAAGGCCGAATATACCAGCCTCAGAAGCACTTCGACTCGTACTAGTCCGGAGATTCGGAAATTTAATATATATCTGTCAAAAGTGGGCAAGCCTTCTTTTGTCCCCAGCACAGATTTCAACGAAGGTTCAGAGAGAGGAAAGGACGAGCCTATCAGAAAAGGACAAAATACAGAAGAGTCTGGCTCAGAGACAACAGGGGACCGAAAACAATCGGAGGATCGCTCTCATAAATCTAAAAAATCATCACTCGCTTCCAAATCAAGGGCTCCATTCTCGAAAGATGATGTTGTTATCAACTTGAAACTGAATTCAGTTGACAATCCAGCCAAACTTACAACGGTTGACCCTGAATTTACCAGTGTCAACCGCTTATTTCTCGATCTGTTGATGGATTCCGAGTTGAAGTACCAAGAAGACTTCTGCTCCACATTTTACAAGAGGAACAAGCACCGCTATATGTTCATCAAGGAATCGAACAACTCTCTCAAAGTGAACAATAGTGGGAACAGATCATGGGTGACAATTAAGCTCAACCTAGAGAAATCACCGCCACAATCACAATCGCGGTCACAAATATCCAATCCCCTACAACAGCAGATGAAGAGAAAATTGAAAGTGGATATAAGGGAACTTCCAGTGTGGAAGCCAATCAACGTTAATCAGTCAGGTCCCAACTCCTACAAACACGGCCATCACGACAAGCATGATAAAGGTAAATCTTACAGGAAACAAAAAGACATCGGTGGTGCCGGGAAGTACCACGAGAAGGGCATTCCCAAACAGCTCAGGAAAAAATCGAAATGAACAATCTAGGTGAAAGATTGTTGTAGCGTCGGTGAGAACGTTCTTGGATGAAATGTGGTTACATGATCAAAACTTTAACAAGCGAATAGAATTTGCCGATTGAATCAATGAATCTTCCTACATTTGGCAACAGAACTAGAACATTACCCCAGAATAGACATTGGTCATGATCCAGTATTCAGCCCAGTTGCTAATCCACTTTCAGCCCGAGCATAAAGCTGAATTCACAAGTACATAATCGAAACCAAAATCAAGTATATAGCAGCGAATAAAATTATGGGTTCATTTTTTTGCAACTAAATCAGTTAGCTGATTTTTCAAAGTGCAACCATCAAAACCACGTCACGTGATCCTCCGCACAATCAGCCTATGAGAAAAATTGGAATGTTTCTATTGGCTGGAACCAACACCGACAGCCTAGGTTCCTCTAGAAGTTATGGAGGGAATCTATTCAGCTAAGACCACTACATTAGCCAACATTGATGAGTCTAGCCAGCAAATTGCGAGAAAAAAGCAGAGATTCTCCCAGTTAATTGGGACCAATATAAGATGGTGCACGGGTCAGGTTTCCTAGTGGTTCGATTTCGCCTGCACAAAATCTCCAGTAAATTTTTTCATCAAATCCCATAAGTTCTAACTGTTTACTACTACACCAAACCCCAAACTTAGCATACAGTCATGATTTCCAACATTATTCGTTCCTCCATGAGAGCAAGATTGGTCGCTGCACCAAGAATTGCAGGTGTCAACGCTTTCACTAGATCTGCTTTGGTCCCAGTCAGACACTACTCTGGACACCATGAAGAAACTTTCGAAGAGTTTACCGCTAGGTATGTTTTCAAGACTAATGATACCGGTTCAATTACTAACTTTTTAGATACGAACAAGAATTTGAAGACGCTTACGATTTGTTCGAAGTCCAAAGAATCTTGAACAACTGTTTCTCCTATGACTTGGTTCCAGCCCCAGTTGTCATCGAAAAGGCTTTACAAGCTTGCAGAAGAGTTAACGACTACCCAACTGCCGTTAGAACTTTCGAAGCCTTGAAGCACAAGGTCGAAAACAAAGAGCAGTACGAAGCCTACTTAACTGAATTGAAGGACATCAGACAAGAATTGGGTATTGACTTGAAAGAAGAATTATTTGCTCAAGAATCTTAATTTATTCCTCAAATTATCCCATATTTATCTCCTAACCTAGATGTTAGTCTAGTTTTTACTTCATTTATTCACCCACTTTCGGCATTCCGGAAGCGGTAAGACATCATAAGTCATTAATACATGTTATTGATATAAAATGGTGTTTTCGCCTTATTGCTTTGTAATATCAATGAATTACGAATTTGTGTATGTAGTACCACACTATTTGCAAGCTTTGATGATTTCTAAACTGACCTCCATAATATCTCTGTTCCTATTGGTTTTGATTACCTTTGCCAAAGCTTGTTGTAATTCGACATTACCGATGACTCTTTGAATCCTGGAGTCTTCTGTGTCGAGTGCTGAATAGATCAAATTCATGATGACATGGCACACTCTCAAAATCAAATCATTGGCTTCTGTCTGGTCATTCATGATGGTGGTAATCATCTTCATTAGTTCGTTGAGTACTGGCTCATCCCCGATTAATATTTCACAAATCATCTCAAATGAAGATGTGGCGTTCGCCAATAAACCTCCGATGATAACCTGTAGTGCTTCGTCCTCTGAGTTCAACAACTTGATGAGTAGATTCAATCTTTTCCTATTCTCTCTCAGCTCCGCTGTATTTGACTCTATGTTGAAAAATTTCACTAGTAACGTTGGCTCCATAATCAAGTTCGATACTAACTCCCAAGATGCCTTCTGGATCTCTTGGACTTCGGTGTCGATGATGAAGTTGTTCAAATGACTATCAAAAGTTCTGATAACCAAAAGCTTCTTGAGAGTCTGATCCGGAATTGCTGATATGTTTGTCAATGCCATAAGCGATTCAAACTTATCTAGTGAAGTCACCCGCTCATATAAGTATTGCTCGTCGTCATCAGCATTGCCAGTCAATTTGCCAGAATATTTACTGATGTCAGGACCAAGAAGTTCAATCAAGAATGGAAGACTAGACTTAACATCGAATTTCTTGAATGCTAATTCTGGATTGACTGATATGAGCATTCTCGCTAGTGCCCTCAATGCAAATAATCTGGTCTCTATTGATTCTTCGTCTTTGGCCTTGAGTGGCCTCGTCTCACCTGATCCTTCTTGAACTTTACTCATGCTGGCCAAATAACTGATGACAATGTTAATTGCGCCCTGCTTCACAAGCTCTTGTCTGACTTCTTTCTCCTGGTTCGAGGAAATCAGATAAATGATGAACACTAGCTGGTTCAAGTTGTTGGAGGCCAGAGTGACTGAGTCGTCATCGGTTTTATATGCTTTGAGATTTGAGATTACCGTGACGATTTTGTGGTTCAACAATAGGGACTTGTTGAAAGATTGCACCTCTTCCTCCCGGTCCTCTTCATTTTGATCTTTCTGTCCTGGCAGAGAGAAATTCTTCAAGTAGTTGATAGTTTTACGATCTTGGTTCGCTGATTTATCCTTCAACTTAGTGAGGTTAGCAAATGTGATAAGTAAACCATAAACCAAGGAAGTGCTAGATTTTTGTGTCGTTTCCACAGACTTGGATTCTATAGCGTTGACCAACTTTTCAATGATGTCTTCTTGCGCTCTCAACTTTCTTTTAACCGTAACATTGAGTGACAAGTATGCCAAAGCCTCGACGGCGTATTCGAAACATTTATCGGGGGTTATTTGCTCTTGTATCAAGTAATCGTGGATAGTTGAATAAAGGATGTCGACTGAGATGCTTGCCTCGTCTTTGCTTTTCTCTTTGTCTAGCTTGATGAAGTTCCACAACTTGATGATATCCAAGGTTGCTAGAAGCTTGATGTCGGCATTAGTGCTGGAGTCAAGCGCCATTCCAATTTTCAATAAGGGGAGGTAGTTGGACGAGTTGAAAGTACGACATTTGTCGTCAATGCAAGAGGTACTGATTAGCTGCAAAATCTCCATCACCACCATTTTGTTATAGTTTACGTCCAAGTCCTTGGGTGAAAGCGTGCTCACACGATGCAATATGATATCCTTCGTCTTTTCGGTGGTGAATATCTGGGATATCACAAGTGGAGCCACCGGGAATAGGGACTCGAGGGTCTTTGTTAAATTGAGAAACTTGTTCAACGGCACCAGGCCGGCATCTTCTTCCTCGTCAATAAGAATCTCTAGATAGTCTTTTATCTGCTCGTTGGACTCGGCCACGTCCAACTTGAGGTTCAGGATGATAATCACCACGATTAACGAGTAAATTTCACTGGGCACCGGAGAGCTGGAATCCCTCGAATGGGATTCCACCACGAACGGATTCAAGTACTCCAACAACACGCTGAAATGTTGCGGATTGGCCACGTTGAAATGACTGATCACACTGAGATAAAGGGCTAGATACTGTTTCAAAGAATCCAAGTCCTGAGGGCACAATTCCTTCAACAATCTCAGGATGGCATTCAACACCTTCATGATCCAAGGTGTTCGTTTGGAAGGAGCCACGTTCTCATTTATGGCGCTCACCAAGATGGTCAGCGCTTCGCTGCCGCCGAGACTGGCCAATCCGTAGACGAAAGCGACCGGGTCCTCCTCCAAAGCACCAAAAACCACAGATGAGGTGCCTCGATTCTGAGCACACTTGGTGAGTACGGAAAGTGTCTTGGATTTATTGACCAATTTTCTGCTGTGGTTGATGTTGAATACCTTCATGCTCTCATCAAGGTCATCTGATCTCACAGATAGCTTCTTCAACGCCTCTAACACGACATCTTCTGACATTTTGCACGAACAACAGCTAGTAGTTTCAAGGATTATGCTGTAAAAAAATCTGAATCAAAATCTCAAATCAAACGTCAAACCTTGTCGCGCACTGTGCCAAATTTGGCCATAGTAAAAATTTCTCTCCAATATCAAAACATTATTAAGCGCTTACTACTTCTTTTTATCATCAAAATCAAATGGATACAACTACTGTGTTGGACAAGTACACACAGGACTTGTCGAACCTACCACTTGAGGTGAAGCACTTGCTTCAGGAGCTAAAAAACAAGGACATTCTACTACAAGAAGCCCGCAAACGGTACCAATCCAAAGATAACCAGATACACAAGTTCATTCGTGCCAATGGCACGCTCACCAAGCACCCCAAAGAGCAGCAGATCGGTGCCAAAATCGAGGAAGACATGAGCGTGGTACGCAAGCTCCAGAAAGAGAAGATTCTTCTCTCGAATACTGCACTTTTCCTCATATCCAAGCACTTGTTCAGTTTCGAAACCGACATCGCCAAGCTTGAACGAGATGACTTGCTCCCGCCCATGGACAGCGACTTGGAGGTGGACGGCGCTGCAGTAACAGCGTACGGGCTCAACGAGAGCATGTCGAACACGCCCACGCCCCGGGCGGGAACTGGGGCGTCGGTGACGCCAGGAGCCGAGCCAATGCTGAAACGGGCCAGTCAGAAGCGCAAGTACAACTCGACGCTCAGGAACTCTGTGAGTGGCGGCAGCGGAAGGCCACCCAAACGTATGAAGAGCGAGGAGTCCGATGCAAACTACGACGAGTCGTACGGATTGGCCAGCGGACTCGGATTCAGTTTCCAGAGAGGTGCCTCGCCGGAGCAGATGGACGACATGGGGGGCGTGCTGTCGATGGGCCTGGGCCGCGGATTGCAGTTGGCAGCCAGCGGAAACAGCGGGTCGCCTAACAATGGCGAGGATGCCGATAATAACTTATACTGTTTCTGTCAACGAGTGTCGTTTGGCGAGATGATTGGGTGTGACAACGACGACTGCCAGTACGAGTGGTTCCACTGGTCGTGTGTGGGAATCACGGCGCCGCCCAAGGACGACGAGGTGTGGTACTGTCCGGACTGTGCACCCAAGATGGAGAAGCGGAAGAAGAAGAGAAAGTGAGAGATGGAGATGTGAAGTGACTGTGATAGTGATGAGAAACGATGGTGAGAGGTTGAGTAGTGATATGGAGAAGTGAGAGATATCAACGACCATTCCACTCCGACCTAGAATTGCATAGTGTATATACGCGTAAGACATGAGTAACGACCCAATTGTAGAGACAAACAGCCAAAACTCGGCCATCACATTCAGCTATAGGTATAGACCAACAACCAAGAACAAAAGTCCAATCTTCCAAAACCAAATTTCACTATCATTCCAATTCTCACTTCTCACTTCTCCAAGTCCAAATCCAAATTTAAATCCAAATTCTCATTTTTCACGAATGTGAGCCCTTCTCGCGATTCTCACCAAAATAAACACTGCCTACTCCTTCTTTTTCCCGTCGCCAACACTATCGCTTCGATTCATCAGCCTTGTCGCCAAACCCTCGCTTCCACCAAGCCGCCCAGCTACCGCCTGTTCGTGCCACAATCCTCTGTTTGTCCCATAATTTACACGAGGCTTTGATCTGTTTTGAACATTGAACCAGTGCAACCACGCTCAATAATTTTGTGATCCCTCGTATTGTCATGAAGCTTGCCGTCCTCGCCTTAGCCTTGCCGGTTGCCCGTGCCGCTGTTGCTGCTGCCGCCGCGGACACCGCTACTACTGCCGCCGCTACCACCAAGGCCGCCGCTGCTGCTGTTGCTGCCGCCGATACTGCCACCACCGCTGCTGCTGCCGCTGCCACCACCGCTGCCACCACCGCTGCCACCACTGCCGCCACGGCCACCACAAAGGCTGCTGCCGCCGCGGGCGCAGATACCGCCACCACGGCCACCACCAAGGCCGCCGCCGCTGCTGCGGACACTGACACTGCCACTGGCACGGCTACTGCCACCACAAAGGCTGCCACCGGCACCGACACCGCGACCACCAAAGGGGCCACCACCACCAAGGCCGCTGCCGCGGGCGCCGACACCGACACCGAAAGCAACACGTCGCTTCTCACGGCCGTCACAACCACCGATGCCCCGGCTGCGGCCCCCGGCGTGGCTGCAAACCCCCAAGCCCCCGCCACCACCACCAACGCAGCTGCTGCGGCCTCAGCCGCCTCTGCCCAGGCTGCTGGCGCCACCGAGGACCCGATCCCGGCCTCGTTGACCTTCGTCACCACCATGGCCCGCCGTTCCTCCACCAAGGCCGCCTCCACCGCCTCCACACTGACTGGTCTGAGTGATTCCAGCTCATCGGGCTCGCTGAACTCCGCTGCCAGCGCCGTGCTGTACAGCCGCAGGGCTCTCGTGGCCGGTTTGCTCGTGGCCTTAGCGGGTTCTGGCTTGATGGTTTAGCTGACCCACTCTATCCATCTTTCTCCCGTTGATCCCCAAAGATCGTTTATACCCGGATATTTTGGTTTGGTTTCTTTTCTGTATTTTAATTTATTTGACCGTAAGTATCTTGTTCGTAGTGCTTGTATGAATGTAGTTTGAAAACTCGATTTGAATCGAAATGGCAAAGTAAATCAAAAAATCAATTGTGCAGCTCGTGATGAAATTACTCTTTCGATCTCTTTCTCTCGCTCCAAATATGGAAATTTGTTCTCATGGCTCTACTATTGCACTCAAATGGTATCTTATTTGAAATTGCGCAGAGAGCGAGATCCAAGTATATAGATCAAAGGTTATGTATCAAAATGGTCATTTGGTGCTTCGAAATGAGCCTCTGCTTTTCTGTATTTGCATGCTTCGGACACTTTTACTTAATCACCTCCAAATTTCTACATGTTATTCTCTTCCATTCTGGTTCGTATTTCTGTGTCTGATCCAAGATTCCCTTATCTCTTTGACTACTATGATTATTCCAATTCAGGTTCCCGGCCATGCCAAATTGTTCATTTTTTGAAATTGCTGGTATTCCAGAAACATCGTGGTTTTCTGATGTGAAAATTGCAGCCATTTTCGTCCATTTTTGGTGAAAAACAGCGAAAATCAGTAAATACCAAATCCACAGATTTTCCCCAAACTGTCCACAATACCTCCAACGAATATACAAACACCAGTGGCACATATCACTCTTACAAAACTACCTTCACCCACCATTTCTGCTTGCCCTTACAAATACATGACTTTCAACTCCATTTACTCTTTTCCTTCTTGATTCTTCTGCTACACAATCTGGTCGTGCGAATCGCAGCCATCGCCAGAAATTTCCACAATCCTCTAAATTATACCAACTATCTTTACTCCATCTTTATGTTTACAAAGCCCATACGGCAAATGTCGCTAGCACAGCGAGCCACCAGGGCATTCCATGTGTGGAGCCCGCTCAGAAACGCCAGCCCGTTTCTTTACACCAAAGATTTCGACTCTTTAAACACCAAAATCAACCAACATCTCCTCAATAAAGACACCACCACCAGTGACCAAGTAGTGGAGGCCATCAAAGCATGCCAGGACCTCCAGAACGCCATTCACGACTACGACAAGTTCTGGCAAGACCCTACCAATAAGAAGATCACTGCCAAAATCAAGGACATCCTTGCAAGCGAGAACGTTGTGTTTGATAAGCAGCTTCTCACCCAAATCTTTCTCTTGAAGTTGCCCGTGGTCACCAACATCGACGTGATCGAAGCGTTCTACAAGAGAAACCCAAGCGCATACATCGACAAGTCCATCGCGCTCATCCCGTTCCGTAACTGTCTATTCAACGGAGACTTGAAAAGTGCATTGAAAGTCATTGATTTGACCACAGCCCACCCTAACTACATTGCCGACAAGGACCAACAGCTTCGTCTGGGTGCTCTTCGATTGATTGCCTCTGCTGTCGGGATTACCTTCTTCTCGAAAATCGGGGTCCAGGAAATCATTAATTTGGGATATTTGTCGTCTGGATGGAAACACTTGGGATCGATAAACTCGATGATATTAACGTACTTCCTCAATTCCAGTTTCTTTGTGACAATCGTCAGATTTGGAAGAACACTTGTGTCCTCTGGTGGTGATTTCTTGACCTGGCAAAAGGGTACTTTCTACACACATTGGTTCAAGCATGCTGACGAAATGCTTATGAGCTCCAAATTGATGGAAGCCGATTTCAAATTAAATAACTATTCAGAAAACTCTCCTGAGTTGGTAGAGGAGTTGTGCCGTGAAGACGAAACCGTTAGTGGAGGCGGATCTACTTTGAAGCCTGGGTTCAACAGAGACGGACAAAAAGTTAGATTGTTGGAGGCTAAAGACAATATGGAGGACTTGAAGCTTCAAGCTTATTGGATGAGCGGAGGCGATGGGTTCGAATGGGTGGAGCCTGACCAGGATCCTGCTGAACTTATGTGGAAACAGCATTTGGATAAATTCAACAGGGCAGGTGTTGCTGGAGGCGACGCCAAACAACTCAAATGGGCCGAAGAGCTCATTGAAGAGAAAGACGTGTAAATAGATATAATTAAGACAACTGAAGTCAATATTCAATCAGTAGACAATACTAAAAAGCAATATTAATGCCATGATGGCGACGACACTCTTTGGCAGCAAGGAGTGGTTGAAAGAATCTCGATCTTCTACAACAGAGATGGTTTCACAAGGCGTCAAATTTCAGGGTATTTTTTCATTGAAGACAAACGGTGGTTCAAGTCATCAAAATGGGGGACTAAATATGCCAAGATGGACGAATATTACCATATGAACAAACCCATTATAAATCTTATATCAATTATGAAACACGTTGAAATTGTTGCACTATCAACTGGTGGAGCCGTCGGGTGGATTTATAATACTAAAGTGAGTCCGAAATTCATAGTATTGCACCATCTTTCAAGGGCTAGGATTCTGCTTATCCAGAGGGTTTGACACTATCAAGACCAGTATTACAAGGCTACAGATCAACTCAAATAAATTAGGCATTCAATTATATCAGCTTTAATAAATATACCAGACATCAAGGGTCCCAGCAGACGGCCATGACGAAAGAGGTTGTGACAAGATTTGAGTCAGAGAATTTTCGATAGTTGTATTCGACGATCGTATTTGACAATTGTGTTTGACAATGGTATTCGGTGGATGTATTTGATGATTGTATTCGACTCAATCAAAATTGTACGGGACTGTATTCAAAATTCCATAGGATTGTAATCAGCAGTGTCACGATGGCAGCGGATTGTGGCTGAATGTTTGCTTGGTGGCTTGCCTGGGCTGGATTCCAACCGCAGGTGATGATGCGGAATACATGGGATCATTAGTTCGTAGATTTTAGTCCAGTGGTGCTACTCGTCCCCCCTCCAACGCCACTTGGGAATCAAGCGGATGTCGAAGGTGGTTTCGAGCTTGATCTCGTCCCAAGGCTCGAAGTTGAGCCAGACCATGTCGAACTCGTCGTCAGAGTCGAGCCGGTGGGTACCCAACTGGATGTGTGGTTTGGCGTAGTCTTCGTTGAGTTTTATGCCGGTGCCGTCCATGATGGCGTCCAAGCGTTCTGCCTTGTTCAATTCGTTGACTGAGCCCAACTCGCCGGCCAAGAGCTCGCTGGCGGCGCGCTGGTTGTGTTCGCGCATGCTGGCGTAAATATGGGCGAATTTTTCGCTCTGGCGGTGCAAAGCAGCGGCCAGAGCGGCCGCGCTGACCTCGCCGTCGCCCGGCGCGGGCACGGGCAATGGCACGTCGAATTGCACGGGCTGGGGGTGCAAGCGGCCGGCCGTGGCGAGGGTCAGGTCGCGCACCTTTTCGAGCCAGGTGTCAAAGTCCATGGGCTGGTACAGGCGAATGGCCCCGAACCACCAGCTGGGCTTCAGGCCGTTTTTAATGGCGGCACGGCGGTGCGCGCGTGCCTCGTCGGCCCAGGGGTCGTAGGGGAACGCTAGGCGGGCCAGCTCGGCCGCGGTGAGCACCGTGGCAAATGCTCCGGCCAGAGCGGCCAGCCACTTGCTCCATTTTTCCGCCGGCACAAGCGGCATGCGCCGGAGCCGGGCAAAATGACGGAAGCACGCGAGCGCCACAAGGAACTGTGCGCCCGTGAGAGCGTAGAGCGCTGGGCGATTGTCGGCGGCGGGCACCAACGGGCCCCAGAGCTGAAGCCCGCACGAGGGATTGCGTGGGATCCAGCGAAGCCGCCCGAATGCGCTGCCCGAGTCGTCCTGGGTCTTCTCGTTGCGGTTGCGGTCGCCCCCGCTGCCCGATGCGTCGGGTGGTGGTATGTATACGCCCATTTGGAGTAGTTTGTAATTTATTGGTTTGGTGATTGATGCGAATTTGATACGATTTTGATGCGAATTTGATGCGAATTTGGTGTGAATTTGTTGGTGCGAGAAATGTGAGTGGAATTTATCGATTGGGTGATATTTCCATTGGATGTCGGGTTGAGCTGCTGCTTAGTGAAGATGACGACATTGCAATTGAGCAGTTCTCGTTGTAAGTACTCTGAGAGGTACGTCTGGTCTGATTTGTCTTGTACTTCGGCTATTGTTACAGTCATGTGATTATACTGTGATTTATGCTATGTAGTCCTAAATACTTGTGGTTGGGAGATCGGTCTCGATCAAGCCTCGAGTTTTTTACCAGAGCAGATTCTTGTGTGTCTACTCCTCGCTTGGTGTGATTCTTCACAGCACTTGGTAGACTCCACTGCAATTCCAGAAAAAACCGTGCAGTCCTCTAGAAGTGAATGAGTCTCTGTGCTAAAGTCTCCTGGTTCTGCTCCGCCGTCATCACGGAATCCCTGACTCGCTCGGAAGATTTGTCGCTGTCCAACTTCACACGAATGGCACGGTGCAAGCTGGTCAAGTATTCGGAGTATGCTGGCCCAGAACTGACACTGGTGGCCCCTTTCAATGCATCCTCCACTAACTTCTCACGGAAAAGCGCCTCGTTTCGGTCAAGGCCTTCTCGGACAATTTGCACTGCTTGCAAACCGACCGCATCGGCTCCAATGATCTCCTTCTGGAAATAGGCAACCAACCCACGAGCTTGTCGCGAGATCTCTGTATCCAAATCAGGCAACTCATCAACCATTGGATTGATGTCCTGGACTGTCTCAATGCTTTGGCCAAATAAATCCTTGATAAGGAGTATATTGGCGTTTTGATGTACCCAAACATATACTGTATCCCCGTCGCATAAAAGATATACCCCATATTGAAGATGGCGGAATCCCACTTCTTTATATGAAGGTATCTTGATAAATCCATGCTCGTTATCAACAATGGCCAATCCGTCATCTTCGGCCAAAGAATGCAATTCAACCAACGCTGGATATAATCTATAGGTTAATCTCTCTAATGGACACGATAATAATTCAAACAATTCGTTGAGGCGAATGTCGGCTGGGACCCCAGTACTCTCTCTGATACTGACATTCTTGAGAAACGACATAAGGAGTAAAGGTAAATGTTTGAAAGACTCAGGGAATACAAGCTGTGTTGTTAATGTTCTTGTCTTATTATGTCCCATTTCACTCATAACTCGGTACTGCGTGAAAATGTCGACAATCTTTTCATTCAATGCATCACGAAGCTCACTCAATGGTTGCTTGCCAACAAATGAGAGAGTATCTCTAACAAGAGTAGCAATCACTGCATCTTGATCAACAAAATTGAAAACATCTTCCAAACGTTCCAGCACTGCCAACACCAAATTGATGACTCTGACTTTTCTAACACCTCGTGGATCGGTGTAAAGTAATGCGGCTTGGAAATGACAATCGTATTTGGTATTAAGTGTTCCATCGTATTCAAGAAGAACAGTAAATGTTTGATCCTCACTCAATATAGGTACTATTGGATCCGGTACCAGTCCCAGCAGGGTAGGTTGAGATGAAACTGCTGGTCCATAGTATTGCGATACTTGCAAACCATTCAGACAACGCAATTTCAATTGACCTTGATAACCTCTCGTTTTAGTAGCACTAGATATGAAACGTGAGGTGAATGTGCGACCGTCACGTTCTAAATTGAAATTCTGGTGCTTATAAACTTGACCACCTGTAACACTAGCGAGCCAACCAACGTTGGACAAATCAACTGACAGCTGGGCTACCACGAGAATATCAATACCCACGCTCTTTGCCACGAAATCCTGGGCTAATTTTTTGTAATATTCATTATCAGGTAAGAATACCTTTTTCTCCACTTCTGGAGATGGACCTCTACCAATGGCACGATTGTCTTTGAATTTCAAAGCACCGGGACCCCAAGATGGGAGGGCCAGTAGTACTGAAGTGATTTTACCACCACCGAGAGCCTCTAAGCACATAAGTGCGTAGCGACAAGCGGCTGCAAAACAAGGCTCAGCTTCAGCCAAGGTATCGCCATGGGCTAAGGACTCCAATTGATATAGGGCATCTTCTAAAGCTGGGCCACTTTCATCGGGGTCAACAAAGAGCCCTTCGTTGAACGGGACGAACGGATCATCCAAATCACCCGAGACCAGTACTTGGGTAGTCGCGAGATTTGTAGACAAGTTATAGAAATGGACGCGTTTATCGAAGGCCACGAGGGCTACACGCAGAGGGCGATTTTCATGGAGGAGGGTTGCACGAATGGCATCGGCAGCAAGGCTCGGAAGGCCCTGGCGAACACTTTGTTCGCTGACATCAATCAAGAAGACGTGGTGCAAAGGGCGAGACTCTTCGGCACCACCAAAGTTGTACTCGCGGGGCACCGACAAGTCGTAGACACCACGGCACAACTCGCCTCTGGTTTCACGGTCAACTCTCTGGCCGGTCATTGGATTCAACATCGAGCTGTAGTCATTTGGAACCAGGTTATTAGGAAACTGGCAAATATTGCACACGAAGGTATTGTGGTTGGTGTGTTGCATGGCAGGGTTGATGTAGGTACGACAACGGCGGCACCGGGGCGGGCCGGCGTCCAAGGCGTCGTCGTCGTGCTGGCCCAAGGCCAGCATATCCAGCAAGGGCACTGGGGATTCGGTGGGAAGTAACGGGGCAAATGGGCGGATGGTGACGGCCACGGGAAGCTTGGTTGCGGCTCTCAACTGTTCATTTTCCGGCACGTTGTACATAGTGGGCCTCATGAACTTGGCCAGCGCGGTCCCCTGGTCGACGGTGTGGTACTGTGTGCCAGCTGGCGGCGGCACGATGTTCTGGAACGTGAGAAACGACTTACCGGGAGCGCTGTACTCCCAGTGGTGGAGAAACCGGGCACGGGCGAGGGAGAGCTCGTCTGACACCGTCCCGCCGTCCTCTGGCGCCACGTATGCCGGGCCACTGGCCGCGTTGCCCCCGGCGGAGGTGTTGGCGTTGAACGGGAGATGATTCTGTGGCATGTACAGAGACGCTGCCGTGGAAGCATGTTGTTGGGCGGGAAATGCGCCAGCAGCGTCGTTCTGCTCGGGAATCGCCGGTGATTGTGCGGGCGTGCCACTGGTGAAATCGCTGTGGAAAGCACGGGCACTTCTTTTCTTCTTTTTGCCCACACTAAGGCCCTGGAACTGGGAGTCTAGCGCCAGAACTGGCTCGGAGGCTCCTTGAAAAGACATGCTGGGTGACGAGGAGATTTGAAAATGACTCCAGTGTTAATGTCAGACCCGAAAGTTACTTTTATAACCCAGAAATTGGTGCAATTCGTCCAATTGGAGCTGGCGTGGAAAGAAAACGGAGAATTCGATAAATCATTTTTTTGGGTTTGATTTCATTGCCGAATCTTATGCGATTTGGATTTCGCGTGTGGAAAAAAAGGGAAACACCCACACACCACAAAATATCCTCAGCTTTTAGCGCGATAGCATTTGCATTTGACATTTACCGCTGTAAAACCACACCAGTTGTTGATAAAACTTGACTGAACAAGACGCTGTGAACGATACCGCTAGTGAAGAAAGTTCATAATTCTTTGCTGAAAGCCACCCGTGCACCGTCGCCCCCCACCCGCGGAGTATTTGCCAATTTGAACGCTTTCCCTTTTCGGTCAGGACCATTACTCGGCGGCCCAGAAAAATTTCTTGACTATATAAACCTGGCAAGTCCCACAATGCAAGATGCCAATGAGCAACAACTCGATCTTCTTCCTTCTGGAAAACGGGCTTGATCTCAACTGCCTGGTGTACTCGTTGACGTCGGGGTCCATCATGATGGAGGACTTGTCCAACCGGTCGTGGTCACGCAATTACACTTCAGGCTTCTTGCCTGCCTACTACATCACCAACTGCTCCATACCCAAGCTCATCGAACAGATCAACGAGATCTCGCTCAACGTGTCCCAAGAGTCGTGGCAGACAGACTTCCAGAACTCCCCTTACAACAGAACAGATAATGGCGATACCTTTGTTGCCCTCCTATTCACCACCAGTTGTGCATGCGTATCCATGTGGATGCTTACCGTCAGCTTCTTCTTGCTGCCCAAGAACAAGCGCAAACCGCTCCTTACCCAAATAGCCACTGCATTTTACACCATCGTCTCCACTATAGTGCTAAATCGAATCACTTGCGTCTCAAGAGACCAATACTACGACGACACCCTCGATATCATCTACATCTACGAAACAATCTACGTCTCTACGCTGTACCGTGCCTTGGTCGTGATCTTCCTGTTACTTTCGAACCTTGCCGTGCTACAGCTCGGCTCCAAATTATCCAGGCTTCGCTTGAGATGGATTGCAGTGGTTATAGGGTCCCTGCTTATCTTGTTCTTCACCATTGCCGATATAGTGCATAAAGTGAAGTATCCTGAGATGTCATCCATGCTTGAACTAACGTTTTACAGAATCAACCAGAGCGCTTACTTGGGCTGGAAAGTATCTAAAAGAGTACTTGAAATACTAATAATTATCTGGTTTGCGCTAAATTTGCTCTACTACACCATACGAATCAAAAGCCCTAGAATATGCTACGGGAAAAGACTATTGGCACTTGCAGTGACAAGTTGGGTCTTGATAGCGTTGCTCATAGTGATACATATTCTATGTGTGACGCTATATGAATCGAATTGGCTTGTTGCGATTTGGCTCGATCAAATCCCTTACATTCTCGTCATCTACATCTTGACAACGGTATGGGAATGGGTGTCAAGCATCCGTATGATTGAAAAACGGTACGAACTCATGGACATGCTAGGCCGGAGAATTAGCATTGATGATGTCATTAGCATCGGCGACGACGACAAGCTCAACGGAACCCGCCACGATTTCAAGACCTTCTTCAAGAAGAACTGGAAACGTCTCAACCACAACAACCGACCCTCGAAACTGCAGGAGTCTTATGAGTTGAGCACCCTTGACAGCGGTAAGAGAACTGTCACCAACACCAACACCAGCTCAAGCAAAGAGCAAAGTGCACAGAGTGCACAGGCCAGCCACGTCAACCCCTCGGCCTCCAATACCAACCTCTACGAGCATAATAACGACATTGACGACAATTACCACGAAATAGAACTCGGCCCGTCGGACCCAGTGCACGAAGCCACTTCAGCGGCCTCTTCCGCCAGTTACGAAGTGGAGTACTTGGACTACGACATTTGGGACGACGACACGAACGAGTACAACGAGGGCCCCAGCCAACAGGACCAGCTTCCCCCATTCACACCACATGCTGGGTTTTCCCGCCAGGATTATTGGCCCGATGAAAAACCACAGCCACCACCACCATCACATTAAAACCCGTACCACCGGCTACCCTCTCCCCGGAAAAACTCGAATCTTCTCGAATTTTCTAGCTTATCGTGTCACACATTTTTTTACTTCTTAGTTGTATAAATATAATTGACATTCCTGGATTCTGGTAATACTTGTAAAGAGCATACATGTTGCAATCAGGAAGATCCGTGCGGGCTCTTACTTCAGCTCGCCTTATATCAAGAGACATATCTGGTGCTAAATTCGTCACCAATTTAGCCGCCAGAAACTATGTCACCAACAATAATGGACCCAATTCACGGCCTCTCCAGGCCAAAATTCCTTCCATGGGTCCGGCTATGCCTTCAAGAGCATTCCATACGTCGTTACCGAGGAGTCTTCAGATGAAGATGAATAAGGAGGATGATAATAGACCCGCCCTTGAGAAGTTCGGCTCCGATTTGACTCAATTGGCCAAAGATGGCAAGCTCGATCCTGTCATTGGCAGAGACGAGGAAATCAGAAGAACCATCCAGATTTTGTCCAGAAGAACGAAGAACAACCCGGTGTTGATCGGTAATGCCGGTACCGGTAAAACCGCAGTCATGGAAGGTTTGGCACAGCGGATATTGAAAGCTGAGGTCCCAGATAGTATGAAGGACAAGCAGATCATCACGTTGGATTTGGCAGGAATCATCTCTGGGTCTAAGTTCAGAGGTGATTTTGAAGAAAAGTTGAAACAAATCTTGAAAGAAGTTGAAGAAAAACAAGGTAAGGTCATCTTATTCATTGATGAATTACATTTGTTGATGGGCTTGGGTAAAGCTGAAGGTTCTATTGATGCCTCCAATTTATTGAAGCCTGCTCTTGCTAGAGGTAAATTATCCCTTTGTGGTGCTACAACCATTGAAGAGTACAGAAAGTACGTCGAGAAAGACGCTGCGTTAGCCAGAAGATTCTCGCCAGTGACCGTCAATGAGCCAACCGTTGAAGACACCATTTCCATCTTGCGTGGGTTGAAAGAGCGTTACGAAGTTCATCACGGTGTGAGAATTACAGATTCGGCCTTGGTGACAGCATCGCTCTATTCCAATAGATATATTACCGACAGATTCCTCCCCGACAAGGCGATTGACTTGGTTGACGAAGCGTGCTCCACTTTGCGTTTACAGCACGAATCAAAACCAGATGCAATCGCTCAATTGGACCGTCAAATCATGACGATTCAAATTGAATTGGAATCTTTGAGAAAGGAAGAAGACCAGTTGTCCACAGATCGCAGAATCAAGTTAGAAGAGGACTTGAAAGTGAAAGAGTCCGAATTGAAAGAGTTCACTGATCAGTGGGAGTCAGAAAAGAAAGCACTTGATGACATCAAGAATGCCAAGTCTGAATTGGAACAAGCTAAGTTTGACTTGGAGCAATATCAAAGAGAAGGTAATTATGGAAAAGCTTCAGAATTACAATACTCTACCATTCCACACTTACAAGAAAAGGTTCAAGAAGTTAGTGAAAAAGAGGAAGTTGTCAGCAATTCTACATTATTACATGACTCCGTAACTTCAGACGATATCGCTAGGGTCATTTCTAAAATGACCGGTATTCCAGTTACAAACTTAATGAAGGGCGAAAAAGATAAATTGTTGGACATGGAAGTATTGCTCAAACAAAAAGTCATCGGCCAGGATGAAGCTATCAATGCTGTTGCTGATGCTGTGAGGTTGCACAGAGCTGGTTTGACTAGCGACAAGAGACCAATCGCTTCTTTTATTTTCCTAGGACCTACAGGTACTGGTAAGACCGAATTGACTAAAAGTCTTGCTGAATTTTTATTCAACGACAAATCTTCAGTTATCAGGTTTGATATGTCTGAATTCCAAGAAAAACACACAGTTTCTCGTTTAATTGGTTCTCCACCGGGATATGTCGGCTATGACGAGAGTGGTGAGTTGACCGAAGCTGTCAGAAGAAAGCCATATTCTGTCGTGTTATTTGATGAGTTCGAGAAAGCTCATCCTGACGTTTCCAAGCTTTTGTTGCAAGTTTTGGACGAAGGATCTTTGACCGACTCTCACGGAAAACACATCGACTTCCGTAATACCATCATTGTTATGACTTCCAATATTGGTCAAGAGATACTTTTGGCTGATAAAGAAACGTCTGATGACGGAAAGATTTCGCAAAAGACAAAAGACCAGGTCACAGAAGTTTTGAAACATCACTATCCCCCTGAATTTTTGAATCGTTTGGACGACGTGCTCTTGTTCAATAGATTATCCAAGGAGTCTTTGAAGAACATTTTGAGAATCCGTTTGGCGGAAATTGGTGAGAGATTATCAGACAAACGGATCACCATTTCTTTGACTGATGATGCCAAAGAGCTATTGGTTCAACTTGGTTATGACCCAGTATACGGAGCCAGGCCTTTGAACAGAGTATTACAGAAGAAATTGTTGAACCCACTCGCCATGCTTTTGATCAAGGGTCAAGTCAAGGAAGGTGAGCAAGTGTCGGTGCAAACAAATAATGGACAAATTGAAGTTGTGCCAAACCACGCCGAGAACATCAAAGAAGAGTAGATTTTTCTTTGCTTGTAAATAGTTTAAATAGTTACGTTATGATGAATATGTCTACGAGAAAATCAACAGTATGTAATGTTAATTTATTGTTCTAACTTTTATGTTTCGGCCATCACAACACCCTGCCGACTGTAGCGCCATCAGCGATATGCTTTTGGCTTTCATCGACTCGTTTCAAGGACTTTCCTCCTTGGATCTGGCCCAACAAAGCCCCAATATCAGGAGCGCCTCCCAAGGGAGGTGCTGGAGCAGAAGGCGCCATAGAAGGTGGAGGTGGCGGTGGAGGAGGAGCAGCACCATTTGGAGCTGGGGGTGCCATAGAAGGTGGTGGAGGTGGAGGCGGAGGAGGAGGAGGAGCAGCGCCATTTGGAGCAGAAGGTGCCATGGAAGAAGGAGGTGGAGGAGGAGGAGGTGGTGGTGGTGGAACGAGATCATCACTAGGTGGAGGAGGAGCTTGTGCAGAACCTGGTGGAGTGGTGAACTCATCGTCGGAATCCTCCTCTAATTTGGGAGTCTGTGGACGTGCTGGTGCTTCCACTGGAGGAGGAGGAGGAACAGAAGCCGGAGGAGCTTCGAATGGAGGAGCAGGAGCAGAAGGAGCATCCGTCGAAGGAGCAGGAGCAGAAGGAGCTTCCATTGGAGGAGCAGGAGCAGCAGCAGGAGGAGGAGTTGGTGCCTCCTTGCTAGCACTAGAATCAGTCCTTTGCGGAGGTTGAGACATACCACCAAAGAGCAAACTAGCCAATTTAGCAGCACCCGCTCTATTGGGGCCTTCGTCATCACTTGAGTTCTCTTCGTCGTCACTCCAATCATTGTTGGAGTCCAAGCCACGCTGAGAGGCTCTCTGAGCTTCGGCCTTCTTAGGATCTATTCCGGTAGTGCTTGTCGTAGGTTTGAAAAATGGATTGGAATTAGCGAGACTGCTGCTAGTACTGCTTCCTTGGGGCTGCATCTTGGCGAATGGATTGCTGCTGTGAGGAGTGGAGCCTCCGGCCACTGTTTCAACGGGTTGCTCGATCTCTTTTTCAACAGGCTTCTCGATGTTCTCCGAAGAAGGTTGAGCAGGAGTCTGTGAAGCAGTTTGGACCGGAACTTGAGAAGAAGCTTCGGCTGGAGTTTCCAGTGGAGCTTGGCTTTGGGCTTGAGAAGGACTGTTGGATGCTGGTTTAGCACCCGCACTATAAGTACGAGCTTGGGCAACTGGTTCGTCCCAATCATCATCACTTTCTTCCTTGTTTTTCAAAGCATCCATCTCCTTTCTTAATTTGGCCAATCTGGCTTCCTTCTCTTGCTTTTTCTTCAATTTACGTTCAGTTTCACGTGCTTCCATCTCTTGTTTTTGCTTCATGAGAGCAGCATACTCCTCATCATCATCGTCAGACGATTCCTCGGCAGGTTGAGTTTGAGCAGGGGCACTCTTTTGTTGCTGAAGAGGCTGCTCTTGTTGAGGTGGTTCTTGTGCAACCGGAGCACGAGAAGAAGCAGACAGACCAACTGGTTGAGATTTCTGAGGTTGCTGTGTTTGAGGTTCAGCAATTACAGGTTGTGAAGCAGATTTATGTCTGCTAATACCCAACTTGGCCAATCTTTCTTGCATTCTTTTCTCAGCTTGAGCCTTGATGTAAGCAGCACGGTCTTCTGGATTAGTGTAGCTAGTATTGGAGCTGGTACTTTGGCCGGTTCCTTGTGGACTTTGCTCCACTTGTCTAGGTTGAGGCTGGTTTTGGAATCCATTGGATGATTGGGCCAGTTGGTAGCTCTGTTGCTGAGTTGATTGTTGTTGGTTAGCCGAGGCATTCAACTCTCTGATGAAAGCAGCAACAGCTGATGAGACACCATCGCCCTTGTCCCATTTACCAGCACCAACTTCATCCTTGGTACTAACATGTAAGAAGGATGCGGCACCGTCTTCCAAATCCTTAATACTGCTTGCAATATCAGAAATCATAGCCGATTGACTTTCATTCTCCTTACCGGCATTTTCAACCTCCTGTTGTAACTTAGCATCCAAGTCCTTGTTTGAGCCAGAATCGACTGACTTACCAGTCAATGCTGCCATACGTTGCTTGAGTAACTGTTTCGACTTGAATTTTTTTCTGTCGTAATCAGTGACCTCACCATTAGGACCAGTACCCACGATACCAGCTTCACCACTGTTTGGCAGCCAGCCTGGGTTTTCCTTGGATAATTTCAACTTATAGAGCTCGACCTTTTGTTTAGAGATTTGTCTGTTGACATCATGAATTTTTGATATCAAGGCTGGAACTTTATCACGAGTGTAATAGTTCAACTTGTCCAACAATTGCTTCTTCTCCAGGAAAGAGCCTTGAGTAGAGGCAGATCTATTCAACTGATCTTGAACTGATTTGATTTGAGACTTGAGCGACTCTACTTCACGATAGTTACTTTCGTCCAAGGACTTATTGGCATTGACGGAATCTTGATCCTCAGCATCCAAAGCGTCTAATAAGATCTTCTTTTCACGAATAAGTTTCTTCAACTCATCAACGGTCAAGTCAGTATCACGAGAAGATCTAACACTACTCTTCGGCTCTTCGCTGTCAGCGGTACTTCTTCTTCTGTGACGTCCCTTGGAGACGTACCCGACATCTTCATCATTGTTCTTAAATCTTGAGCCATCGCTAGATCTCAAGGAGGCAGGTTTAGCAGGTTTAGCAGCCTTGCCACCCTTCAAGGAATTCTTGAGACTATCCATAGAATCTTGCAAGTACTTAGTAGATGGAGGGACCAATTCAGGTGGAAGTCTCAAAGGTAAATCAAAACCATTCAACCTTCTGTAGACAAGATGCATGGCAACAGCAAATTCATCTTTGTTCAACTTACCCCTGTTGTTTGAATCGACCAAATTCCAAATAGACTCTAAGTCAGGTCTACCCAAGCCAGATTTACCAAAGATGTTGATTGCGACTTCACCATCAATGAAGCCTCTCTTTTGTTGATCCCATGCGCCAAAAATGCCATCGTAGATTTGCTTTTCTTGTTTTGTGATGGCCCAGGTAACGTTGGTTTTCAACGAACCACCCATTTGGTTTTGCAAGTTGTTACTGGACAACTGGGCGTTTGGTAAAAAGTGTTCTTGCATGGCGTTCAAGCCAGGAATCCCACCTGTTGGCGTGTGGACGAAGCCCCATTCGCCGGGTCTGCCTGTTGGTTGAGATTGCAACAAGCCACCGGTTTGTTGAGGTTGGAAGCCAGTCTGTTGAGGTTGGAATCCGGTTTGTTGAGGCTGGAACCCGGTTTGTTGAGGTTGGAAGCCAGTGGATTGAGGTTGGAAGCCAGTGAGGTTTGGTTGAAGAGGGCCAGTTTTCTGGGCCGGCAACAGGCTTTGGTAGCCGGTGGACTGCTGTTGGAGAGGGCCGGTCTTCTGGGCAGGAATCAAGCTGGCAGTCTGCTGAGGCTGCAAAGGAATCAAGGTGCCACCACCGGTTCTCTGCGAGGACAAGGGAGGCTGGGTAGAAAAGGACAGTTGCTGGGGTTGAGGCTGGCCAAAGTTGCCGCCGGTGGGCTGGGCCACAAAGGAGGTGGAAGGAGGAGCCGGGGCGGAGGCGTTGAAGCCAGTGGACTGGGGCGCGAGCCAGTCGGACTGCTGGCCCTGCTGGGCCTGGGACCCGAACGACTGGAACGGGGTGTTGGCCAAGATCTTGTTTGGGTCCTCGGGCACAGTGAAGCTGATTGCGTCGACGAAGCTTTGGACCTCGTTCTGCCATTTTTCAGGGAGCACCCCGGGCAAAGGGTCGCCCTTCAACGACAAGTTGCACAAGTGGAGGGCCAAGGCGAACTCCGGGAACAACAAGCTGCCGGACTTGTTGGTGTCGGCCAACCCCCAGATCTCGGCCAAGGTGACGGGTTGCAAGCCAGAGCGCAACAAGATGTCACGGGCCGAGTCGCCAGAGATGGCCTGCTCGCCTTGGGGCACTGCGGTTCGGAACAAGTGCTCGAACTTGGACTGGTCGCCGGCGGTGATGAAGGACAAGCGCATGCTTGGGATCTTCAACTCGTTGTTTTCAGCCACGCTGCCCACGGCCTGCGAGAAGCCCGTCTGCTGGGCACGGAGCGGCTGGGTCTGCTGGGGCGCCACTGGGGCGAAACCCGTCTGCTGGGGGGCGAAGCCCGTCTGTTGCGGAACGAAGCCGGTCTGTTGCGGGGCGAAGCCGGTCTGTTGCAGAGAAGGAGCAAAGCCAGTCTGCTGGGCCTGAAGCTGGTTGGGGAACTGGTTGGAAAACTGGTTGGAGAACTGGTTCAACTGGGGCTGTTGCAATTGAGGCTGGAAGAAGCCCGTTTGCTGGGATTGAACCGGGTTCTGCAACTGGTTTTGTTGATTTTGTTGATTTGGCTGATTTGGCTGATTGGTCATGGCCGGGCCTGCATTCGGGTAATTGGGCATCTGGGAACCGTACTGGTTCGGATTCTGGTACCCGCCAAACCCAGGCTGCTGGCCGTATCCCGTCTGCTGGTACGGATTGTACATTGCTGATGGATTTGTTGATGGTGGTGGAAGAAACAAGTGGGCGCTAAGGAGAATTTATGACTTGTTGCGAGCGCAGCAAACGCCCATAAATTTGAGCGATTGCGAAATATGATTGAGAGGATATGATGGAGAGGAATATGAATTAGAGGAAATGGAGAAGAAATATGATTGAGAAGAGATGGTGATTGGAGAAGAAGAAGCAATGGGAAATCTTTGAGTGAACATTGAAAAAGATTTGGAAAAATCGTAAACGGAGGAATGAAAAAGGGAGACTGAATGAAGAAAGAACATGTGAGTGGCTTGAAGAACAAGAGGATTGGGAACGGTGGAAAGCAAGCCAATGGGCCAACGATTAAGAAGGGCATTGCTAATGGTTTACTCCGATCCCTTAGATTGAATAGACATCCTTGTGTGTTGAACTTGGGCTTTTGATCTCTGTTCTCAATTATTCTCAACATCTCGAGTTAATTCAATTAGGAAGTTGTTCCGGCTCTCGAAAGACGGAAGACCACACTTGACTGAGAGGTTTGCCTCCATGGTGTCGACAATGCTATGTTCACAGATTTCATCTCACGCTCATTATCTTATTGAGTTTATAGAAAGGTGAGAGTGAGTCAACGAGTCAGTGGAGCATGACGATGGAAATGACAGAGGAGAAGGGCGATGAGTGCTAATATGGTAAGACTATTGTGCTGGTTTCCTTGAGGTTCCGCAAATACGGTGGGTTTCAAAATATAATGACTACGGTGAAATTTACGGGAGGTGAAGATATGAAAACCGAACGGTGACGCTTATGAAATCGAAAAGCAAGGAAGCCAATGATTCTGAACGATACGCTAAAAAGATGAAGTAGACTGGAGAAAAGACCTGAATCAAGATCGACGAAATCAGACATTGAAAAGTCGAGAGATGGAGTAGAATCAGAGATTGGAAACTCGAGAGATGAGGTTGAATCAAAGCATGATTTTCGAGATTGAGATCTGGGGTGAAATCGAAGGTTCAAGCGATAGATAAAGATTTAAGCGAAGAACCTGACTAGATTGAGACGGTCAATCTATAAAGTTGAGCAACCATACTGAATGCAACGCATGAAACACCAAACGAAGTAAAGAATGTGCAATAAAATACGATCTTTCGGCAAAAAGACTTGGTCACGGCACTTGACGATTGGAAGCGACCATAGACAAACTCTCAACTGGACAAAGGGACGATACGGAGTGTCAAACTTTGAAACAGCCGTTAAATGTGCGGTGAATCGTCAAGCAGATGATCATCACAATCGTTTATCCATTTTGTCTTTGAGAATGCTTTGAACACTCTCTCCAACAAGCATTAGTTGAAGACCCTAAACAGCCTTGACCCTTCGAACATCTGCTTCGAACAGCCTTGACCCTTAAAACATCTTCTTCAAACAGTTTTTACTCTTCAAACGTCTTCTTCAGCCTCAACCCTTCAAGGTCCTCTACTCTCACCCATTAAACACCCAAATAAAACACAGACATTCATATTAACATACATATAAGCATAAAACATAAAGACATACCAAAAATCTCACACTCTGGAAACCAACTTCCCATTGGGCTTCCCGGTGAACAACTGGTTCCACGTCTTGGGGATGTTCTTGAAATCAGTGCAATCAGCAACATGCACGGCGTCCGAAAGATCGAGCCTGCCCTCATTGGCCTCACCTGCCAACACCATGATTCCGGACTTGGCCTCTTTCTGGTAGTTGCTCATGGAGAAACCGTGGATGTTCAAACTGCTGGTGACCACCGCAGTCCAGCCCTTGACGTAGCCAGCCTCGATGTTGTTGTAGGACGAGATGTTACCAACAGCAGCAATGGTGCCGAAGTACTTGAGCTTCTTGAACATGAAGGAAAGAGTTTCTCCGCCAACCGAGTCGAAGTAGACGTCTACACCTTCATCACCAATGTAATCGGCTAGCTGCTGTTTCCACTGTGGGTCCTTGTAGTTGACTGCAAAATCAGCTCCAAGGGACTTTACCCATTCCACTTTGGAGTCGGAGCCGGTGATTCCAATCACTTTGGATGCCTTGTAGTAGTTTTTGGCGAGCTGGACAGCCATGGATCCCGTGGCGCCGGAGGCAGCAGAGACCACGATGGTTTGGCCTGGTTGAAGCTTCGCAGAGTCTCTCAAGCTGAACAAAGCCGTCAATCCAGTAAGCCCCAAGGGCCCAAGGTACATGGGCAACGGGATGCCCAAACTCACATCGATCTTGACGAGAATTTGCTCCTCCGTCAAAACGACATAGTCTTGCCAAACCAAGTACGATATGACCACATCTCCTTTGGAGTACTTGTCGTTGTTGGACTCAGCGACTTCGGAGACACCAAAGCACTTGACGGCCTCTCCTTTTCTAATTGGCGGAGTGTACTGTTTTTCACCAGTGGCTCCTTTTTGCATCCAACCTCTTTGGGCGGGATCGTGCGAAATGAACAACGACTTCACGAGAATCTGGCCCTCTTGGAGCTCAGGTTTCGCTATGGTTTGATACTTGAACGTTGCCTCGGGAGAGTCCCAGTCGAGCTCGGCAACACTGGTAATTGGGTTTTGTAAGATGATTTGCTGGAAGGTTTCAGGGACGCTCATGGTGGTTTTTGAGTGAAGAAGCTAATTTGAATAATTGTTGGGTCAATTGTGGAAATCACCTGCTTTATATACCCTTGGGTGCAATGCGGTTTACTATGTCCGACATTCAAACCCACTAATTATCGCTAATCCTAATAAAGTTCGGGTATCAGCTAGTGCTCTTGATGCAGGCTATACCAGTATAGATTTCGCAAATACGAGCTAAGTCCGAGAAGAAGTGAGGATTACAGAGCATAAGCGAAAAGTGAACAGTTGGAGAAAGAAGCGATGATTGGAGTAGGAGTCATATACCTAGAATGGTTATGGTGAGTGTAGTATGTTGGTTGTGTGTTAGGTATGTAATTGTGTGTTAGGTATGTAATTGTGTGTTAAGTATCAAATTGTTAAGTATATAAATTGTTAAGTATGCAAAAGTCGAGTAATGCGATATTGAATATGGCAAATACGACCAAACACCACTCTCTCGGCTCTGTAAAGATACTTCTCCCCCATTTCGGCTACTACAAAGCATTCACGGTATATAGTGGATTTGGTGTGTGACAATTCGTATCTTGGGTTATTCCCGGGGTATGTCCGGCCATCTCCGCCATATGTCCGACAATGACAAATCAGCTGAAGACGGAATTACTAAGCATGAACATCCAGCGGAGGAGTTAAGAAGCCAATATAGACGGAGGAAGCAAAGATGTTAGAGAAGGATCAAAATTCAATGAAGGCTGAAAATTCCCTTGAAAGTGGAAATTCGTCTGGATTCTGAGGCTGCAAAATCCGAGCGGCAACTAATAAGAGCGATTTCAAAATGAAAAGAATGAGTGGAGAAAGCTTGTTTGAATACGAGCATTAACTTACAAGAATGAAATATTGGAATGATTGAGTAGAAAACGCTTGATTGAAAAACATAATTCAGAAGCCCATCACGGTAGACCCCGATTCAAGGAGGTTTAGCTCAAAAAACTAAAAGCCACGAACACAAAGGATGACTGACTTGTGAATGATCGAGCAAATAGTGATTACCAATTGTTGCAAGATGAAGCTCAGTTATCAATAACTCGAAAGCCACGTTATGGTTAAAATGGAATCAAGGTGCATATCAAAAGAGAATTGGACCAATATTGGCCAGAACAGCAAGAACAGCTAGAAATCAGGAGCACTTTTTAAACAAAATCACCACTCCGGAGCTTAGAATGACAGAAGACTCAGTACCTCTCATACAACTGTGAGCTAACCAAAAACCACAGACCCAAACTACAACGTGCAAGTAGAAGCTATTCAAAACCATATGTTCTATAAATGCAGATTTTGAACTATAGCAGCGAATTCTCAAGAGAGAAACTAAGACGACGCTGTTTTCTTAGATTCATCAGACTTTCCAGATGCCCTGGCACTATGCCTCAAGACTTCTTGCCAAAAGTCGACCTCCAAAAGGGTCACTTTGTTGAAAATTTCAACCAACTCTTCTACCCTCTCGTGGGAAAGAGGGTTTTTGTTGATTATATCCTGAAGGGACTTCACGCCCTCGTTATGGGCCTGTTCGTACCACTCTGAGTCATAGTCATCGATCCATGAGTCGTAGATGTGAGTGGTTTTGCTTTCAGAGAAATTCTCCGACTGGAGTCTTTGATTTCTGTAATTTGCAGCAGTTTTTGCAGCCTCAAAGTAGCCATGGAGACAAGGTGCAAGGGCCACCTTGATGCCCAAATAATCTTCTTTTCTTCCTATGTATAAGAGGTAATCACAGTAGGCGTGACATGCTTTTCCTGGTTGAAGTTCCACGTCCAAGTCGGCATTATCGTAGCTGATGTTGTACTCATTCTCCAATTTGGATTTATGTTTTTCAATCTCAGTGACAATATTGTCGATGATTTTGGCTTCGGAGTGGGTCTGCTGGTAAGTCGGAGCCACAGAAGCTGCCAAGGAGTGGATCTGGGCGTAGTTCACGAGGTAGTAGAAGTCCTGTTTCAAAAAGTAGAGAAACAGCTCGAACGGAAGGTTATCCCAGGCCAAGTCATGGAGGAACTGGTGTTGGACGTAGTTTTTCCAGTTTGGGGCAATTTTAGGGTGGGTTTTGAAGAATTCGTAGGCTGAAGTGCTCAATTCATGGAGGGAAGATGGTGCTTTGATTGGAGATTTTTGTTCAAAAACAGCTTCGCTAGTTTCTGGTGAAACAGTGTGGTTTAATGGCCCGTTTCCATGGCCTAACTTGGTTTCCAAGCTGGTGACCGCCTTGTGAACGTAGTCGATGGCCAAAGGCACTGCCTGGGCCAAAGACTTGCCAAGAGCGAGATTCAGCGCAATGGCTGCTGACAAGGTACAGCCAGTGCCGTGTGTATCTGAAGTAATGATGAACTCAGACTCGTAGACAGTGGCCTGGTCGGTACCGGCCTCGTACAAGACGTCAACCACGGCAATATCGCTGGATTGGGACAAAACACCTTCGAAGGGAACGTCTTTGGAAATGTTCCATGGGATATGGCCACCTTTCACCAAGACGTTTTCGCAGCCAATGTGCTGCTGCACCAATTTGGCCATGTCGACAAATGATTCAATGCTGGTGATTTTGGGCACGCTGGCACCGCAGGACTCGAGCAAGTGGACTGCTTCTTTGTAGTTGGGCGTGAGGAGGAAACACTGGCGAAATAGCGAGTCCAAGCACGAATCCAATGCTTCTTTGTCGAACAATTGGGTACCAGAAGTGCTCACCATCACCGGATCCACCACGATCTTGACGTCAAACTTCCGGAGAACTGGAAGATACTCCTGCAACACCAGTACCGACTCTTTGGTGAGCATGCCCGTCTTGATTGCTTTGAGAGGTGAAATCTTGTCTTCCGTGAGGAAGTCAGAGAAGTTGCTGTGCAAGATGTTCTTCAAGTGAGTTTGGGGCGTTTTCTCCACAGCTTGCACTCCTAATGTGTTCTGAGCAGTCAATGCCGTGACACATGTCATTCCATACACCTTATGGGCAGTCATGGTCTTGAGATCTGCCTCAATACCTGCTCCTCCGGAGCTGTCTGAGCCTGCTATTGTGAGAACGGCAGGGAGCGTAGTTTTGGGGCCTGGAGCCCGAGAAAGTTGAATTCGTTTTACCATATTGGGCAGAAATCAACGAGATAGTAAAAAGATCTGTATATGTCTTCAATTGAAGAATGAAATACACTTTTGTTGCTTTATTCGACAATTCACTGTCAACTGATCACTGGCTAAACTGCTCAAACTTGTGCTCTGTAAGAGCATACCATTGTACAGGATATGCGCTTATACTTTTCGCAGCCAATAAGATGTGAGTGAAGATATGGAGAATGAGATGGCAAGGAGTAGGAGATGGAGATGGAGATGAAGATGAAGATGAAGATGAAGATGAAGATGAAGATGAAGATGAAGATGAAAGAAGATGGGGGATGGAGACGAAGAAGATAAAAGTTGAACATACCAAAGAAACCGCACAAAGGGTTGGTGTTTCTTGAGGTTATCGGGTACGCCATCAAAAACCAATTTAACAATGTTCAAAAGTACAAGAATAGTGAAAGCTCCAGTTTTGGGTACTAGATACGAATAAATTGAAGAATGCTAATGGATCTCAAACAACACCTAATGGAGTAATTCAAAAATCCCAAACAGACACTCAGATCAGTAGCCATTAATACACACACAGTTTCCAGCGACACAATCACGCACAGAACACTGAAAAGTTTTACAAGGATCGTGTGGTCAACTTGAAACAACGACACCTGGCTTTCTCGAGAGTTTTTGGAGAGTTTGATGACTTATTCATCTACGAAGAGCGTTTCTCCTCTTCGAGCACCACAAGAGAGAAATGTTGTCACAATAAGAAGAGACGAAAACAGAAGCCCTTTGTGGACCATGATGTGGTGTAGCTTTTCTTTTCCAGGAGCGGTTTTGTTCAAACACCGATCCAGAACTAAATAAGTCTGAGTAAGTAGTAGCCACGCAAAGTCCACTGAAAATGACTATTGGTAACGAAGTAATTGTTGCGTTTTGGTTCGATCTTATCGTTACCACAATGTCAATCTGAATGCCCGATACAGACTCTTTTCGTCCGAACAGCTCGAAACATATGTTCAATACTTGGTGTAGTTACAAGAACTTTTTCATCCGAAGACAAATCGCTTAGTATATGGATTCCAGCAACCTTCGAATTTGGAACCATATGTTTGAACCCGGAATAGTTGTATTTCAACTTTCAAGAGCTCATTTGAAAATGAAATGAGAATAAAAGTAAATATTTCACAATTTACTGTAAAACTTCGTGGTTCTGAGCGAGACTAAGACGTTTTTATACCCAAAATTGCCGTTTATTCGAAGCAATACTGGAAAGAAGAACTAGAAAATAGCTGAATAACACAGCTCAAAAAGTTCAAGTCAGAGTCGGATATTGCAATAACGAAAGTCGTTTTTCAGTAATAGACGGTTTCAAAATTCAGGGACCAATTGGTTCGGATCAAATTTTCAAATTGCGAAAAAATCAAAACTCAACTCACAGGTCCACGAAATATCTCGAAAAAGGTGGAATTGAACACCAACCACCACAAAAATGTCGAGGAAAAGCACTGATATGCAATGTTTCAATCAAAAGATGATAATTGGTTGGCTTGTAGTGTAGATATTCTCGTCGAAGAGTTAGTAAATAGGGCATTGTGTCATCGGAAATATCGGAGACGGAGATATTTTAGTACAACACCGATGGTACAAACAATATTAGAGACATTACATACCCATTGTTGGGAAAAAGTATTTAAAGGGCACAGAATTCAGCCGTTTGAAGAGAAACTGATAACATTAACTAACCAATTCACAAAGATGCCTTCGACTTACTTAATTACCGGTGCCAACAGAGGTATTGGTTTCGCTATGGTGCAAAACTTGATCAAAGACAGCACCAATGAAATCATCGCTACTGCCAGGACACCTGAATCAGCCACCGAATTGAACCAGCTTGCTCAAGAAAACCCCAATGTTCACGTCATTGAACTCGATGTGGGAAGCCCAGAGTCCATTGATAGACTTGATGAGCAAATCTCGAAAATCACCGATGGCATCGACGTTTTCATCTCCAATGCTGGTCTTGGTGGTACTGTGTGCGAGATAATGGATGGATCTAGAGAAGACTGGGTCAAAGTGATCAACATCAACTTGATTGGCCCTATTTCCGTCGCCAGAGTGGTCTACAAGTACTTGAACAACCGCGAAACGAAGAAGATGATTTTCATCTCATCTTTTGCTGGTTCCTTCAATGCACCAATTGTGCTTCCCACCAATGCATACGGCCCTTCGAAGGCCGGCCTCAATATGGCCGTCAAATGCCTCTCTTCAGAGTTATCTCCAAAAGGGTTTACTGTTTTTTCGATGCACCCAGGTGTCGTGGGTACCAGAACCGCACAAGAAATGGCACTGGTGATGCAACATCTCAGGCCCAAGGAGTGTGAAGCGATGGGTGCCTTGATGATTTCCTCGGAGGAAAGTGCTGACGCCATCATCAAAGTCATCAAAGAAGCCACCACCGAGAAATCCGGGCTTTTCATCAGTTACGACGGCAGCGTGCTTCCATACTGATGCACCAAAAGAGCTGTAGATGGTAGTTGGGATTATTTTCACGAAGCCGAACGAAGGTGAACAACTAGCTAAATAGACGATAGTTTAATCTCATTACATATTGAAAATGCTAATAATTGTAGCACGGCTGCTAAATCGACGTTATTTCCGAACTGAGACTGTCGCGTCAATTGAGGAAAAGACATTTCGGACAATTTGTGAAAGATACAATCATTTGTGGAAGATACAGTAATAACTTGTGAGAGATACAATAATTTGTGTAAGATACGGTAACTTGAGAAAGGTTGAATAACTTGTGTGAGGCTGACAGAGAAGTATCCCAAAAACACTTTCTCGTTATAAACGTCAAATGTCCAATATAAGTGTCGGAATAGTCTCAGGTCAACGACAAAAAGAGCATTCAGACTACAGTTTACACAACATAACTCTCCTACGAAGAACCAAGAAAAACCCTTTTGATTATCAGTGAGACAAAAGTATATGGAACCAAGCCAAAAACTCACCTCGCTCGACTATTACAAATCACTTCTCTCTTCCTTCATTCATGGTTAACTGCGAAATTATCAAGAGCACGGAAATTTCCTAATTGGATTTAGTCCCTTGATGATTTTTTTTTTCGCAGTAAATCCGTCAAAAAGTACGGGAATTTCCAATTCGGGTCTCAACAAGATGAGGTTGTCGAGATATCGTCATTAGTAAGATTAGTAAAATTTGTAATCAAGATGTGACGAGGATTATAAAAAGGTAGGACTGGGTCCACTTATTTGATCAATTGCAATTATTTTACAACAACACCCAACACACAAACAAACTTGAACATGTCTACTACTTACCTTGTTACTGGAGCTAATAGAGGAATTGGTTTTTCAATGGTGGAAAACCTTAGCACTGACTCTTCCAACGTTATTATTGCTACTGCCCGTAACCCTCAAGCTGCGGAGGAGTTGAACAAACTTGCTGCTAAAAACTCCAACGTCCATGTCGTGGCTTTGGATGTTGGAAGCAAGAAGTCCATCGATGAGCTCGAGGCCCAGGTGGCTAAAATCACCGATGGAATCGATGTCTTCATCTCCAACGCCGGTATCGCCGACAGTTTTGGCCTTTCCATCAACTCATCCAGAGAGGAATGGTCTGACCACTTCAACGTCAACGTCGTTGGCCCCGTTTCCATCACCAACGCACTTTTCAAGTACTTTTTGAACCGTAAAACTAGAAAATTGGTCTTCATTTCCTCTTTGGCTGGCTCCTTTAACCCACCTGTTTCCATGCCAAGCGGTGCTTACGGTGCATCCAAGGCTGCTTTGAATTTTGCAGTCAAGGGCTTTGCGGACGAATTAAAGCCACAAGGCTTTACTGTTTTCCCAGTTCACCCGGGTCTTGTCAGCTCAGACATGGGTAAGAAGTCTCTGGAAAATATGAAGAAGGTCAACCCGGAAATGGTTGAAGCCATGTCTGCTTTTGTCATCACCCCCGACCAAAGTGCTAAAGCCATTTTGAAGCTTACCAGTGAAACCGGTATCGAGAAGACTGGTGTCTTTTTCAGTTACGATGGCTCTGAAATTCCTTATTAGAACGTCCAATATTTACTTATGATTTGCCTGATTTAGTTTATAGAATAAATGTTCAATCTACCGATTCCGATGAAATAGGCTAAAGTATCAATACGGAGCGCTAACAGATCTTACTGCTTGCTATCTAACAATATTTCCTCTGAAAGTCCTCTGTTCAATGATTGTAGTAGTTGCTATTTTTGGCTTGAATTGAGCTATTTTTTCCATTTACAACATTTGATCAAATTAGCTCTGAAGGCTCTATTTGACAGTCTGTAGTTTTCAATCCCCAAACTATCTCCAAACGAGCAGCTCAAAATATACAATTACCCTCTCTTGTGTAAACCTTGCTTGGTAGGAGTATTAAGGACAACTTTCATGCTCCGTGTGACGGTGGTTTCACATTTGCAGCCAATTCAATTGTCGGTCTGCACCACTTTCCCGATTCGACGTTCTTGAATTTTTGACGAGAATCAAAGGCCACATGAATAGCTGGAATAAGAGAGCTCCAGAAGATCAAGACATTTTTCACACGATGACGGATGCTCTGGAAGTAACTGACTACATTAAAACTGTGATCGACTCTCATTCTTTGATCCTTGACTACGAGAAGTTTGACCTGACTTGGTTGGTTAGTTTTAGCTCAAAACGCCGGCATCAGTTGCTCTTGGAGTAGTTTGCGTCTCCTCTACATATCCTTGTTGCTATACTTTTCAGCAATTAGTATATATGCCGAATACATTTATGTGGAAGATTTCGGTAATTCTAAAAATCTCTCAGTCGTATGGCTAATTGCCTGATGAAGACGGCAGCTATGTCCGGCTCGGATCAGAGAATTCACCATGTCTCGTATTTGTTTGCAGACATATTTTTCAATAATATTTCCATGAGAATAATTTTGCAGCCATTTTTTCGAATGTTCTGGTTCGAATAGACCAATTTCACAGTAGACTCAACAGATTAGTACAATCATTTTTAAAGATACTTCAAGAAAATGATATTCTGATTATTCAAATCCGCTTCACCGTAAGACCATAGTGGGCTAGATTATATTCATACTTTACTAGCTTTGCTCAGTGCTCGTTGCGATGAACCTAAAAGGAAACTCCAGCACAACTCAGCAAATTTCGGGAGAATTTGGTCTTTTATTTTGTATAAAATGGCCACATTTCGCTCGTCTTTCCAGGTCAAACCTTACCAACCAAGTTTTCAAGTGTCACATACAGTTAGAAATGTCGTCCACAGACAACGTGCAAATCAGCACAGAAGGTCTTGAACCGTTCTTGAAGGATGTCGTCGAATCCACGCAGTTGGTCATCGGCAAAGGAGTCTTCGACACAGAAAGATTGGAACTGATTCTGGTCGATGCATTCGAAGGTTTCATATGTGATTTGTTTGAGAAAGTTCTGAGCATGAACAAAGTCGGAAGAGCTGGAGGAAACCTCTTGGAAGATACTCACTCGATAAATGACGCCCATTTGCGACAAAGTAACGAAATCAGAGAAATCAATCGCCTCTTTCTTCGTCACCTTCATCGAGCATGGCTTTCCTTGCCCATCAAAGTTGAAGCACATCCGTCCGAAGTACCACTGGTACCATTGGAAGGTACATCCAACGAAATGACAAAGTATCTCTACGAATGTGAGGCCGAATGGACTACAGAACTCGACTCCGAGTGGTTGTTGGAACTCTATCAGAGATTCGACAACAAGATTGTTGAAACCTTCGACAAGCGCTTTCTGGAAGAACTGTCAGCGGAATTTTTGAACTCTTTGGTATTTAGAATGAAGAGGCTCTTCAATGACGATTGGGAGATGAGACCAGATAACTACCCTGAGAACTATTGGGAGGATTTGCTCTCGTCATGGATTCTGAAACCCGTGGGTGTTATCTTAAAATCCTATGGCTATGACATTGTTGTCGTGAAAGATTTAGTATCCGCAACTACTTCCAATGGCAATAATCTCACCTTCAGTATTAGTCCCGATATCCAATTTTGGTTAAACCATGATCTCGTTTTCAGTGGTGAAATGAAATGTCCTCAAATCGGGGAACTTGAAGGAAACGTTGATGTACCCAGAGATTTCCCAGGAAGTTTAACTCAGCAATTAGTTGGATATCAATTACTTACCAACCAAGAAATCACCGTGCTTAGCGACTCACTCAATTCCGTGTTGTTACAGCTAGATTTCAATGATAACTCAGAGACTCTGCACTTGGGATCTGATGATATTAGAAAGGTCCCTTATAGGTATAAAGTCATTGAGTCCACCAAGGCTAGTACCCCGATACGAGCTATTATGGCATCTCTCATTTTCAGAAGTATTGAAGGTCATGAAAAGGACTTGAAAGAAGGAAAGAACTCAGATGAGATCAAGAAGCAGATCCAACTTCTTAGAGACATGACTTACAAAGGCAAGGATTTCACTAAAACGAGGTGTTCGAGGAAAAGCATGAACTCTGATTCCGGCCCAGCTCCCAAAAGACAAAAGCCAAATCCTCAAGACCAAGAACCTTTGTTGATACAGGGATTCTGTGATACATTCAAACCCGAACAGATCCGTGTTGGATTAGAGTATTTGAGTCAGGTATTCAAGATTGACTACGGTACCTGGAAGACCTATTTCCCCAGTATTGAGATACCAGGACTCGAGGATTCTCAGCCGTTGATCTTGAAGGTTTACGACCAGGAGTACTTGTGTTATTACTTGAACTATCACCGATCAGAAAGAAAAATGGGTACCACCAGAGAGGATGTCCTTGAGTATGCTGAGAAATGCTTTGATAGAGAAGTTGAGTGTAACTTGAGGATTATGAGGCACAATAATTCGAAACGGGGGAAAAAGATGAATGTTCCCAAGTTATACGCACACGGCGTGGTGGAGCTTAGTGGAAAGGAAAAAGAAGAGGATGGTGGATTTCCAATTTTGTACTTGGATGGCGATTTCTTGTTGATGGAGTACATTGAACATCAACCTGAAACAATAAGTGAGATAACTTACCAAGAAGGGAAGGAGCAAATGCAGTTGCTTGCCGACTTGGGAGTAAAACACGGGGATTTCGCCGACCGGAACATCATTGTGAATAACGGCCATTTCAATCTCATTGATTTCTCAAGAGGGAGCATTGAAGACACCTCAGGCATGTCTGAGTTCAAAGAAGAGGAGCTTGACGCATTGAGAGAAGCTGAGTCGAAGGATTGAATTGACTCCTAGGAATAACCTGGGCTCAAAGAGGAGCCTTGATGTTTAAGCACCACTATGAAGTGATTTGCAGCAATTAAAGAGATGAATCTCGGTAAATAGCACGGCAATATCCAAAACTTTCACAAGCTTTTATCTAATAACTGGACTCGGAGAAGAATGATGCAGCTATTATACCCCCCAACTGAAATAGAATGCCATTTAATCGTGTAGTTCAAAGAGCGTACTTGACTTTATCTCCTTTTGAATTTTCATTTCAAGATTAGTAGATAAAAGCTTTTATGCGTCTATGTTATCGGTGCAATCTTGACTCAATTTACAAACTCGAATTTAGTCTTTCAACGGATCCCGAACAAAGACCGTGTATTCAGGCTTGGACCACGAGAATTCTCCATTAAGATACAATTTCTCCCTGTGACCGTATCAGTAATCCATACGGTGCGTCATCTATATTTGCTACATATACTTCCCAGTGAATACTTACATTATATAGGCGTGATAGTTGTGAAAGAGAAGAATGTGTACAGGTAGCGGGAAGAAGTCTTATGACATGCAAATTCGTCGGATGGCTTTAACATTGGACATTTACAATTTGATCAAGAATTTCAGAAATTACTATATTTGTTAGTCATGAATTCTCATGTGTTCTCGAGAATTGGAATTTTGCAGCCAATTCTCGAAAAGCTCAAAATTCCCAATTCCCTTCGATAAATTAACACGATTATTTTGAATAACATTCAAATAAACGATTTCAATCCATTACATCGTCAGAAAAATGTAAGGCATAGATTTATTCCAAGTTGCTTGATGAGGTGTTGCGATTTTCCTAAAAGGAAACTCCAGCACAAGCTAACAGATTTCGGGAAAGATTCGTTTCTCTGACTTTTCATGTTGAAAATGGCAGCCTTTAACCACTTATTTCAAATAAATCATCATAAGATTTGATCAGTTGATAGAAAAATGGATCTAAAAGGCACGATTTTGTCACCAAAGGGTTTACGAGTCAACACAGAAGGTCTCAAACCGTTCATGAAAGACGTCATTGAATCCACCCAGTTGGTCATCGGCAAAGGAGTCTTTGCCCCAGAGAAGTTGGAACTGATGCTGGTTAGGGATTACGAAGACCTCACAAGTCGATTTCATCTCAAACTTTCACTCATGGGTGCTGACTCCCGGGATGCAAAGAACCCATTAGATAATACCCACTCAATCAATGATGCCCATTTACGATCAAATAATGAAACCAGAGAAATCAATCGCCTTTTCCTTCGTCATCTTCATCGTGCATTGCTCTCATTGCCTTTAAAATTTGATGAACGTCCTTCTGACGTAGCACTGTTGCCATTGAAAGGTACATCCAACGAAATGACAAAGTACCTTTACAAATGTGAGCCCAAATGGACTACAGAACTTGACTCCGAGTGGTTGTCGAAACTCTATCAAAGACTCGACAATAGGATTATGGAAATCTTCGATAAAAAGTGCCAGGAAGGATCGTTAAATAAGATGTTGGGACGTTTCACGTCAACTATGAATGCTCTCTTCGATTGGGACGAGGAATTGGATATAGAAGAGGATAGTGAATACTATTGGGAAGATTTGCTTCAGACATTGGTTCTGAAACCTGTAAGTCGACTTTTCAAATCTTACGGATATGATATTCATCCCTACAAACGTCGTTTATCAGCTTATGCTTCTAATAGCCACAACTTCACTTTCGATGTCGCTCCTGCTATACAATTTCGCTTAGGAGCTTCAATCGTATTCAGCGGTGAATTGAAATGTCCTAAGATCATGGGGGGTAAGGGAGAGTCGGATGTACCAAGAGAATATCCGGCTGGTTTGACAAAACAACTAGTTGGATATCAATTACTTACTAAGAACGGCTTCACCATGCTAAGTGATTCTCTAACTTCGGTGTTGATGCAGCTAGATTTCGATGACAATGCTTCTACACATTTGAGGTCCAGTGACATAAGAATAATCCCATTCAAGTATAAAGTCATTGATTCCACCAAGGCCACCACTCCTATCAGAGCTGTTATGGCATCTCTTATATTTCAAGCCATTGAGGACCATGAAATGAAACTCGGAGAAGGAAAAGATCCACAAGAGAAATTAAAGCAGATTGAATGCTTGAAAAAGATGGTTTACAAAGGCCCCGATCTCACTACCACGAAGTACTCAAAGAAAAGAACGATTTCCGGTTCTGAGGCAGCCCTCAAAAGGCATAAGCCAGATGCTCAAGATCAAGGCCAAAATTCGTCTCTAGTACTGGGATTTTGCGATTCATTCGATCTCAAACAGGTCCGTGTTGGATTAGAGTATTTAAGTCAGGTATTCAAGCTTGACTACGGCACTTGGAAGGTCTATTTCCCCAGTATCGAGATACCAGGACTCGAGGATTCTCAGCCGTTGATCTTGAAGGTTTATGACCAGGAGTACTTGTGCCATTACTTGAACTATCATAAATTTGCACGGGAAATGGGTACCTCCAAAGAGGATATGCTTGAATACGCCGAGAAATGCTTTGATCGAGAAGTTGAGTGTAATCTGAAGGTCATGAAGCACAACGATTTGGCACAAGGCCAAAGAATCAGAGTTCCCGAGTTGTACGCACACGGTACTTTGGAGATGGTTGGGAGGGAGAAAGAGGAGGATGGTGGATACCCGATTTTGTACTTGGATGGAGATTTCTTGTTGATGGAGTACATTGAACATCAACTGGAGACAATCACTGAGATGACCTACGAGGAAGGAAAAGAGCAGATGAAATTGCTTGCCGACTTGGGAGTTAAGCACGGAGATTTTGCCGACCGGAACATCATCGTGAATAATGGCCATTTCAACCTCATTGATTTCTCCAGAGGGAGTATTGAAGATACCCCGGGTGTATCCGAGTATAAAGAAGGGGAGCTCGATTTATTGAGAAGGCAAAGGAAGGCAGACTAGAGTAAGTGTGAAATGCAAAGACGAGTGTGTAATATTTGGTATCGTTAAGAGGTATTTTGCAGCAATTGATAAAATTGGTTTTCAGTGTTGCAGCAAGATACAAGCAAAGTTTGAGCTCTAATTAAATAGTCAGAGCTAGAATCGAGATGTAATGCTACTTTAAGCTCCCACCGTTCAATTTCCAAGGCATCAAAACAACATACTTTGATACAGTCCCTTCCTTATATGGGCCTTCACGAAATTAGCTAGTAAGTCAAAACTAAATTGCATATCAGGGAATTTGACGAATCAACAACACAAACGCCAAAACCACCAATGAAACAAGCCAAATAATCAAGAAGCTTTTGTAACGGAATTTGCACTAGTACAGCTTTCTTGAACCTTATTGGGGTACCAAACAATTAACATCAGTTCACTCACTACAACACTCTCTTAGTAACACAATCCACTTAACACGGTATGATACCTGAGATCAAAGATGCTCAAAAGCCAATCTAAATTGATACCTACTCTATACACATTATTATCTATAACCGTCCTACTTGCTTTCCTTTGCCAACTTAGCATAGTAGCCCACCAACTCCAATTCGCTCTTCAACGTTTCCTCTCTATAACCAATACGAATATCGGGAACATTGGTCTTTTCAATGTCATTCCCCTCGGTACCTCCTAACATATACTTCTTACCCAACCAATGCTTCTTGATCCGTGCTTCCCACCCAGACTGGCGCACAGAGTTGTATGCCAATTCACACATATCCACACTTGAAAACTTGTATATTTGCGCAGCAACAGAGTACTCTTCGATCAATGGCTCCTTGGTGTAGGAGAATTGCAAAGGATCATCGGTGGAAAGCGAAACATTCAACCCTTTCTTGAAGAAATTGATGAATGGATTCTTGTCGTATGTCAAGAACAACGCATTGTTAGACAATGGGGACATGGCTAAACCAATTTGATCCAAATAGTATAAGTATTGGATGAATGGAATCTTTCTCAAGAGAATACCGTGAGAGATGGAATGTGATGTCAAAAACGCAGTGATCAAGTGTTCAGGATCTCCAGCCTCACCACAATGTGGTCTTAAAACGAAAGTATTGAATCCTCTGGCACTTCTAAGTTTGTTCAAAGGAGTAATATTTGCGTAAATGTAGTATAAGTAGTAAGAGTATGGAGGGTTCGTTGCTCCATCCCATTGACCAGCTGCTGGGAATTTTCTGGATTGCATTTGTTTCTCCAGCTTTGATTCGTCATCAACCGAATCGAACCCAACAACTCTTTGCAAGAATACATGAAGTTTAGGATGGGACTTAGGATCAATAGAGACTTCGAAGAGTGGCTCAAAAAGGTTCCGAATAATGTCGTGGAAAGTGTGGACGTTGCTGTTCTTCTTGTACAAGTCGTACAAACGGGGAACTTGGATCAACCATCTGACATTATGGGAGAAAAGTTTGTTATCGACGATCCAAGCGGCCAACTTATCCCATTCATGGATGGAGCGGCCGTAGATTGAGATTCTTAATTCCGTCATTTGGTATTTGGAGCCCTCTAAATCCTCAAACACCTGCTTTGTGAGTTCAGCAAGGTAGCGGCCATTGATGAAATTGTCAGTTTTCAAGAAGATTTCACGAAGACGCGATTCTCCAATTGGGTTATACTTCAAGTTGAACTTATCGAAACGGTGGAAAGTGTCGGTATGAGCGTGCATGTCCAAAGTATCGATGGAGAGATCATAAGCTGTCAATTTCAACGATTTGAACACTTCTTCTAAGGTAAGAAGCTTGCCGTCTCTGAATATGACCTGCTCTCCCGGCTGGGTCTTGAGCTTGTATTTGATGAAACGCAACAAGTGCTTTTGGTTCATACAAGCCAGGTGGTGGATGTGGGTATCTACTTTTCTGACGTTGTAGAAGTCACGATGGGGGTTCCGTTTTGACTGCTTGCTTTCTTCAAACTCGTTCAAGAGCGAGTACAAGTTCCATTTGGCCTCCAAGTACTGGAGTCTCTTGAACGAGAAGGATTTGGTGGGCCCGTCAGACGAGATCTTGATGATCTTGTTGAGGTCCGAGTAGAAGTCGTGAAGCGATGGCACTTGGACCAAGGGACCGCTCTCGTCGTGGACCTCGTATACGTCGTCATTGTTGGATTTGAATGAAAACCTGGGGTCGGCGCCAGGGATGTCACATTTATCGAAGCAGAACTCTTCTTCGGGCTCGTTTTCCGCCAACTGATTGAACCGGTTGCGCAGCTTGTACGTGGGCTTTGGAGGAGGCGGGTAGATGGTCCAGCTGTCGCTGTTTTTGGGGTTGGAGGCCTCGTCTCTCTGGTTGGAGAGATCGAGGTACTTGTGCCTCAAGTCAAGACACAACTGGACGTTTTTGAAGAGCTCAATGAGGTCTTCAGACGGATACTCTTCCGGCAACGCGTTGGCACCGCCGCCGGACGCGGCCGCAGAAGTGTTGGCCGGCGTGTGCGTGTGGGCGTGGGCATGGGCGGCAGCCGTGGGCAAGGGGTGCTGGGGGAGGTCGAAGATGGACAGGCGGCGGGCGTGGGCGGCCCCAGCGTGGTGCGAGTGGACCGGAGCGTGGGAGGAGCCGCTGGCCGGAGCAGTGGCACCGCTGGCACCGTTCGTGCCGTTGGCGCCGTTGAGTGGTGACAAGTGGAGCGCCTCAAACGCCTTGACCTTTAAATCGTGGTCCTTGATGAACCTGTCCTCAGCGTTTGAGTAGTGGGTGGAGTTGTACGACTTGGACAAGGCATCATCGTCGTCGAAGTCGCTATCATCGAGATACGTGTGGGAGCCGTGGTGATTCTCGTCGAGCTCGAGATGGAAGGGCATTTTGGTTGGCGCTAAGAAGAAGGAGTAGATGATTGAAATAAAATGGGGTGCGATGCGCAGAGCAATCAGCAACAAGAAGTGGAAGAAAAGAAGAGAACAGATAATGAAGGAAGAAGAGGAGAAAGAGAAGAAGAGAAGGCAATGAAGGAAGAGGAAGAGGAAGATGTAGATAAGAAGAAAAATAAGGTCAATTGAAGAGATAGAGTTGATCAATGATAAAGGGACATTTCATTGATGATATTTGATGATGTTTGGTACTGAAAGTCCAGTGATGTTTGCTGATATGAATGATGTTTGATGATGTAAACGATTACTGGTGACATTCAATGATACCCAATGATATTTACGAAGTTTAGTGATATTCAATGATTACGATGTTCAATTATATCTAATGATATTCAGTGATATTTGATGTTACTCAATGATTTCAGTGATATTGAATGGATTCGGTGATTTCAGTGATATTTAATGGATTCGGTGATTTCAGTGATATTTAATGATGTCCAAGGATATACAATGATAGTTGGTGATATCCAATGATATTCACGATGTTTAATATCTAATGATATTCAACTATATTCAATGGTAGTTAATGGTTCGCTAAATAACCTTTGATTCCCAATGAATACTCAATGCTGCTTTATTATACTCAACGGTGCCCAATATACTCAATCAACTTCTAATAAGACCAGTAATAATGAAATTTCACATGATTAATACCCCTCAAAGTACTACGAACAGTGAATTAAAGACTCCATTGAAATCAGCTCTATGTCAGCTCTTTCCTCAAACATTGATGAACAGCATCAATGATACACGCGAGATTCTACACCGATGAATCCTGGTTAAAGAAGATTTGAATTATATCGATGCTACTACATTTATCTCAGTATAAATCCAGAGATATGTCACTATCTTCAGCCAGGGTCTCACACTCTCGATGTTCATCACACATTCGTTATACTCTCCTCTCAAAGCCTAAGCTTTCTTCCGTAATACTCTCACTCTCCTCTAAGCCAAAGCTTTCTTCTGTAATACTCTCACTCACCTCTAAGCCAAAGCTTTCTTCTGTAATACTCTCACTCACCTCCAAGCCTAAGCCCTTCTCTCCTGTGACTCTCACCCAGCTCAAAGCCTAAGCCCTCTCTACTTGATATCTCTCTACACTCACTATCATTAGGTATTAATTATAAATAGTCTAGATCATCATCACAGAGGTGAATCCAAAAACACCGACCAAAACGGTCAAAACTCTGGAACTAGATGATGAGTCAAGCAAAGCTCCAGCACCAGATGAACCAGATGATGACAGTTCAGAGGTACTAGAAGAAGACAGACCAGAAGATGATGCTGGCGATGAAGATTCACTTGGGTATTCAGATTTGGATGCAGTGGTGTGGTGGGATGCAACACTGGCCAAAGCAGAGGCAACGGCACTGACACTGGCAGTTTGGGAAGATTCAGAGTCAGACTTGCTGGCAACATCGTCATTTTCCTTGGTGACCAAGTCAGAAACCTTGATGGTACCTTGTTTCAAAAGAGAACCCAAGTCAGTTTCCAAAGCCTTTCTCAAGTCTTGATCTTTCAAGGCTCTGGTCAAAGTGTGTTGCAACAATCCGGAGCTCCACAAAGAGTTCAAGATTGGCTTCAAACTAGAAAAGTTGACACCCTTGATTTCACTACCAAGGTTTTCTAAAACACCTTGAATAACAACAACACCAGCACTGGTGAATTGTTGGTTGGTGAGCAATTTAGAAACAGTGTCTGGGATCAAGTTACTTCTTTCGACAGATCCCAAAACGGTGGTCAATAAATCTTCAATGTTGTCTCTCTTGCTCAAGTCAACATCTTCCCAGTCACTTCTAACTCTCAAAGCCATTTCGGAAATCTCAGTAGATGGTTCAATTTGAGCAGCAAGTTCTCTGGTGGTGAGCTTGTCGAGAGCGAGTTTACCACCCTTCTCTAAAATAGCAGTAAGGTTAAGCTTGTTGGAACTGATCAATGATTTGGAAACATTCAAAAGAGTTGGTAATAATTTTGGCGACTCCAAAGTTCCGGCAACAAGTGAGTAAGCCAAGCCAGATCTGTCTAAAGCAACAAAGAAAGTAGTGGTGTTGACCTTACCTGCGAGTCCTAAAACAGTTGGTAAAGCCTTTTCAACAATTGCAAGGGTCTTGTTGCTAGTAACTAATAAAACAGCCAATTTTTCAATGATATTGGTCTTGTCTAAACCTTCTAAAATATCATCCAAGTATTTGACGTTATCATTCTTGTTCAAGAGATCATCAGCCCAACCGGCAATTTGCTCGAAATTTATCTTGGAAATGGTGTTGGCAACAATGTTACCATCTAATAAACTTGAAGCTAAGGATTCTAAATTTAAATCTCTTTCAGCAATACTGACTTCGTATTGTTCAGTAGCTGGAGTAGCTACCAAGGCGCTAGTTATAGCAGTAAATGATAATAATGCTGTGGTGACGAAAGCAAATTTCATTTTGATAATGGTCAAATATAATTATGTTTCGAAAAGTCCAACGGAATTTCCTTTATATTTGTATTACAAAATTCTTAAATACTTTCACAACCTTTTAATGGAACGCAAAAAAAAATTAAACTTATCGAATTAGGCAAGACATACACTGAAACGGAAGTAAAAATACACTTCCAATTTAAAAATTTTCATTTCGCCCATACTTTGCTATAGGTTTCATATGCCTTCCAATTGTTCCAAGCCTCGAGAGCCAATTCCAGCTAATAAAATGAAAATAAGTGGGGCAGATGAGGAACATTTTTGATGTAGTTGTGTATTATCCTTTTTAAGCTCGCTCTTAACCCAATTGGGAAAGTTTTTCAACTCAAAAGTACTAATAGATGGACCTGGATGCAGGTCCATGCAGGCCATATACCACTTTTTTCCTAAAACGGAATAATTATGACATAGTTGAGAACTGTCACGTGACATTTTTTCATTACATTCTCATACAACGCTTTGACTTGCACAAAGCCAGGGACATAGTTTGTTCATATGAGAAATGCTACACCTTGACGAGATTCTCCGCAAAATTCTTGGAGATTGAAATACTTTCATGAAAAACTTTTATATTAAATATTAAAGAGAATTGAATGTAATTTGGTAGTTCGTGCTTCATGTTCAATTTGGTCTTGCTTTAGTGGTCTATCCTCATTGAGGACATTTTACCCGAGTAGTACCAACAACATCAATTTGATCTTGCATAAGCGGTCTATACCATCATTGAAAAATCGGTCAATTAACCCACTTGAATCATCAGAGGGATTGAGTTGAATTCTCGAAGCATATGATTGTTGGCAAGCACCCCTAAATATACAGGGGTAAGAAAATAATGAAAATCTTTTCGTGTTTTTGATTGTTTTGAACTCGGATCTAAACATAACCAGAGTTAATTTCAGGTAAAATCGTAAGTGGCATTTTAAAGGTAAATTCGCAGCCATCGTTATTTTCGAACCTATATACAGACTCGAAGCCAGGGGTAGGTTCGGCTGTTGCTTGCAAAAGCGATGCAGAATTGGCCTGATCGTCATCTTGGGCCGTGTCCGTAGATTGTCCATTTTCCTCTTGTTCTGGAGTTGAGTGTTCACTTTTTGGTTTTTGGTGCCTATTGAATTCATTCAAGTTAAATTTGAACACCACGAAATACTTTAAATCCATGAAGCTAGAACTTTGAAACTGTTGACAGACGTGACTAGGTACGTGGATTGTTCCATTAAACGCGGTCTTAGTCTCTTTGTCGCTTGGCAATTCAGCATTGACCAAAGAAGATGCGAAACAGTTACTTTTAATAGCTGGACTGACTCTGTATGTGTTGGTTAGGTCAACCATTGAATCTTTCTTTTTCAAATGGTAAACCTCATGGGCTTCGATGTGAGCGACCACCCCCACAACTCTTGTGGTTTTGATGTTATCAGGGGACACCTCGATTTTGAAACGTAGATTCTCGCCAACATGATAATAAGGTTTGGACACGGAAATGTTACACAAGTCACTGTTATTGACTCTCAAGCTGAATTGGGTCTTCATATGACCGCTTAGTTGGTTTCTTAAGGATATGTTATCGAGAGTTGCGGTTGAAGCTCTTCTGATAATGGTTGAACTTTTTCTTCTTTCATTCTTGGACACGCTTTGCAAGTCAGATTCGATCAAACGATCCAACTCATTCAACAAGGTTTCACCCAGCATAGCGTCATCGAAGGAGTCTTCGCCCTGCTCATCGTGTTCAACCACAGTTGGACTCCACAGCTTGTCGACCCGGACTTTGTCAAGGTAGTCAGGCTGGAGCCAGCGGTCATCTTCACCGAATCGTTGGCCGGCGACACTGAAGGGGAAGTACACCGAGTGGGAAGCCAATCTGTTTCTGATCTTCTCAGAGATTCCCACCACCAACAGGTAGCGTATACTGACCCAGCCCTGGTCGGCCATAAGCCCTGTCAGGTTGGTGTTGTACGAGGGGGGCATAGATGGGTCTAGAGACTTAAATCTGACTTTGAAAGTGCGTGTTTCGTTGGCCTTGAGCGTGAGGTCTGTGAATAGCAAGAACTGTGACGTGGTGTAGAAGGGCACGATGGCGTCCGTGATGTCCTTGAGAGGGAGCATGACGCCGTGGCTCTTTTCGCCCGTTTCTGCTGGCTCGTCTGTATTATTGTCCACGGTTCCGGGCGATTTCTGCGAGTACTCGAGCGAATTGAACGTGTAGAGGAGGTCCTGGATTAAGTACTTGTTTGTATCGTTGACATTGAAGCCTGTCGTCTCCTGCTTGCCCACCACCAAGTCGTTGACACCGCCGAGTTTTCCGCCCACCACCATGACGTTTTTACCCGAGTGGTTGGAAAGAAACGGGCTTCGTTCGATCTTCACCTGGGTGATTTGTTTGTCGTCGTCATCGTCTTCTTGGGTGTTGTTTTCGCTGTCTTCAGCCACCTCTTGCCGGTAGTGATCGTAGTATGCCTTGTTGCCCCACCATGACGAGAAATGCTTGTTGCTGGTGTCCAACATGGACGGGGCCAAGTCGAAGCGGTAGTTGAGCGTGACGTAGCCGAAGAGCTGGAGATACCCGAGCAAGATGGTGTTTTCGTTTGGCGATGGCACGGAGGAGTCATTATTCGAAATGGAGTTGGAGTTTGAATTGGAACTGGAATCATTGGAGGAACCCCAGATGCTGCTGAACCAGCCAGAGCTTTCGGGTGACAGACTTGGGTTGATCAGCACCGTTGTGGCCAGCGTGTTGTGGAACGAAACGTGGCATTGGACGGAGCCAGCACGCGCCGGCACGTACTCCAACGAGATGGATAACTTGTCATTGATACGTTTCGTGTAGGACATGAGACGGTGGAATCAGAAGAAACAAGAGGTTATTGGTGAAGTGTTTCTGGCGATGTTTCGGACAATGATTCAGGTGATGATTCAGGTGATGATTCAGGTGAAGATTCAGGTGACGATTCAGGTGACGTTACTGCCGGCTTGTTTCTTGTTGAAATCCTAATTGATATGTTTCTTGCTTATCTGTTTCTGATCCAGAAGAAACAAGTTGTTGATTTATTGAGAATTCGCAGTTACAATTATTTCGGCTCATTCGCAGTTAACAACTACACGAAAATTCATATATCGTTGATTTCTACACATCTAACTCTGCTGCTTGGTGGTGGGGGCCTGGATGCCTTCCTGCTGGATCTGGGCCAATTGTTGTTGTTGTTCGTGAGATTCGCCGGCGGCAAGATCGGAGCCTCCTACGAGATGGTGGAAGTCCAAGATCTCGCTGTACATCATGACACGCCAGGTATCCACAGGCAAGTCAGCGTCGTTGAAACTCCAGTCGAATTTCTGTTCACAGTTTGGTTCGTCGGTAGGGTCGTGGTAGAGCTTCATGTACGGATGTTGCAAGGCGTCTGCAGCAGAAATACGTTTCTTGGGGTCGAACACCAACATCTTGGCCAACAAGTCGATGGCATCGGGCTCCACATGGTTGCACTGGGCAAAACGTTCGGAGAATGGGATGGGGTCGCGGTGGGGCAACGACTGCACGAATCGGAGGGTGTTTTCAGAGCAAATGGTGTCGATGACGTCGGGAGGAGGACTGCCCAACAACTCGGTGATGATACTGAACTGGTGGACGTGATCTTTACCGGGGAAGAGCGGTTTCCCTTCAATCATTTCGGCCAAAATACACCCCACGGACCACAAGTCAACCTCGGTGTCGTATTTCTGCCACGTCAACATGATTTCTGGCGCCCGGTAGTACCGCGTCAGCACGTAACCGGTCATCTGGGGGTCCTGGATTCTGGCCAAACCAAAGTCACAAATTTGCAAGTCACAGTTCTCGTTAATCAAGATGTTGGATGGCTTCAAGTCACGGTGGATCACGCCGGCAGAGTGCACGTACTTCAAGCCTCGTAAAATCTGGTAAGTAAAGTATTGGATGTACTGTTTCTCCAACGGTCTCAGCGTAAGCAAACGGTGTAAGTCAGTACCTTGTAATTCAGTCACAAAGTAGATATCTTCCAAGGGAGAAAGGAAGATGTCATCCAAAGTGATGAGGTTTTCATGGCGCAAATGCTTCAAAAGCTTCAACTCACGGTAGGTTCTCTTGGCCAACACCGGCGTGGAAAACGGCTTCATGATTTTTTTGACAGCGACGTTTTGGCCCGTGAGTTTATCGACAGCAGAACAGACGAGACCGAACGCTCCCATTCCAACGGGATTGAGGTCCGTGTACCGGTTGGTGATCTCGAACACGGTTCCGAAGATCTGAGTCCTCGTGAACTCTCCGTCGGTGGACATTTTATTGGGGGATTAGTGATGGATTTAGTTTGTTATGAATGAGTAGCAATTAAACTTTCTCATGTCTCAAAAGAAGTGGCGGGATAGGTTGCTGGGGCACGGGTTTGTGGTTTTGCCCGCGCACGGGCGCCCTGCCACGAAGCCGGCCGGGGATTTGAGATTTCGCGGCCGAGGCGCGACATGTCTCGTGCGACTTGGCACGAGATGGGTCGTTGGACCCGAGTTCCATTGGTCCATTAATCTATTTGTCAATGATGTTTGGAAATGGGTTGAGCTGGGGGATTACAACAGGGGTAAAGTTGAGCTGGTGTTGTTTACGTTAGAGGAGTGAGGTGGAGTGGTATGATTGTCCGTAGCTGAACGTGACTAGTATAGGAATGTAAGATGTTATCAATGGACACAACGGTATACGATTAGTATGTGATTATACGGATACTAACGAACATAATGGTATACGAACAGTATAAGACTATACGACCTTAGTGACCATGATTGTATAAGACTAGCATTATAGGAGAAGACTAGCATAATAGGATACGACCACTGGAAAGGCCTCTAACTGCGTCCAATTGACACTGAGGATCTTGTATGAGTATTTTATAAAGAGTTCGACCCTAGAAAATCTGTGATACCAACCTCTTTTGAAGGAATTATCGAGTTGAAAGGAACTGGACACATAACAATTATTTGAGGGAGTAAGTCAAGGACACTTCGAGAGTTGGAAATTGCATTCAGCCAAAATATGTAGCCCTGTGGAAGTACGTCAACGTATGGCATAGCTAGCCGTGGCAAAGTTTCAGGAAGTACAATCACAGACTGGCGTATAACTACTCTATTTTGCAGACACTCATATAACAGACAGGTATACGATTTTTAAGACCTCATAATTTGCATATGACTTGCCTTGTCTATCTTGTCTATCTTCTCTTGTCTATCTTCTCTTCCAATTTCTACTCCATAGCAGTATGATTGCTTCTATTAATGTGCATTATCGTTATCTAATATTCATGAGCTTTTTCATCTTGGTCTCGTTGTTGAGATCCTCAGCTTCTCCAGCTGCCTCCTTCCGCTGCTGCTTGTACAAGTCAAACAACAGCCAGAACTTGAGGTTCTCGTCACCGGCCACTGTAGCGAGCGTCAACCCGTCCGGACTCAAACACCCATTCAATATCCGCGAGTCGTGGGCCCCGTTGATCTCTCCTGTCTTCTGTAGAGTTGGATAATTAAAAAGAGAGATGTTGTTGGTGGGATACCCGTGAGTGGCTGCAATTTCCATACCTGTTCCCAGAGCGTAACCCCAATTCAACGATGAGATTTGCGACCCTGTTTCGATGGTGTTTATCCTGGCTCCAGTACTGGTATTCCAGAAGTTGATTGTTTTGTCCAGCGTACCACCGCCGGTTGCCAAAATCAGGCTTTGGAACGGGCACCACGAGAGGGCCTTGACCGCGGCCTTGTGCGCCGTGCGTGCGAACATGGGCTGCACGGACTCGGCCGCGCTGGTGCTGCTGTGGCCGTGGGCCGCGCGCGCGTCCCAGATGCACACGAGGTTGTCGTTTCCGCCCGTGGCGAGCTGCTGGCCGTCCGCGCGGTACTCGATGCCGCACACTTCGGCCTGGTGCGCGTCCTCTGCCCGGCCCACGACGTGCGACGCCACGCGGACGTCGCTGTGGTACAAGCTGCCCAATTTGGACCCGCTGGTGAGAATATGCTGGTGCCATGCCTGGGCTGCAATTCGCGTGTGGTGGCCTCCACAATTCAATGTTCTGAGCTTGCTGTTCGTTTCAAGATCCCAGATCTCCATGAGCCCATCGTCTTTGCCAATCAGAATGTACAGCCCGTCGTCCGACCAGCGAAGTGACGTCACGAGCGTCTTGTCGGGAAGTTCACACAAGAGCCCAACAGACCCGGTGCTGGCGTTCCACACGTACACTGCGTCCTCGAGTCCGATGGCAAGCAAGTTTGTCAGCGACCAGGCTAGCAAATTGAGATAGAAATCGTCCACCAAGCCCGGGGCGTCTAGCACGCGCTCGGGCGCAGTGGGGATTTTTTTCGCACGAGCGCTGGCCGCAGACGGCCGAAGCAGCGGCTGGGCGCCGGCGGGCGCGCCCAGTGCCTTCGCACTGGAAAAAATGTTGATGGGCCGGTTTCTGTCTGGAGGAAGCGGCTTGTAACTCAAGATTCTGGAATTGACCTCCAAGCCGCAGGCGGCAGCAACGTGGTGCTGGTAGATACGGGAGGTTTGAACTCGAATATGCGTTTGTGGAGAGGCGTTGGGATGTGGTGCAGCGGTGGATGCCTCGAGCTTTCCCGACATTGAATTTCTATGGGATGGAATGAATCGGTCGGATGATGTGGTCAGACTTTGCAATTGGTTGTCGCTGGTATTACTGGAACCACCTTGGCTGATGAGTGAGTTGGTACGACGCAACTTGTGTTTGGGAGATGCTCCCGCCAACACTCCTGAGAGCTTTGGACGGGAAAATGCTGATATCGACAGCTTCGATCTCAAATTCGCAATGGGCTTTTTGAGATGAGGACGGGAAAATGTGGGCTTGAACTTATCGTCAAACAGGTCTCTTGAGGTGGTCCGACGGCTGACGTTGGGACTCATGGGTTGAAGGTACTGTCGTTTGTTTGGAGACGAGACGGGACTCTGTTTCTGGGGAGAAGTGGCTTCATTGGAAGGCTCAAAATAGCTTCTCTTTTTATTGGAGGATTTTAAATTATCAAAATTAATTTTCGATGGTGACGACTCACTTGGCGAGTCGAGAAACAACATGTCTATATCTATAATGATGGAGTGGATGTCAATGTCATAAAGTCTATGAAGAAGGAAGTAAGGATCAGAAATTATCAAATGGGTAAAAATGATAATTATGGGATGTCGCCGTATTTTATCGATTGGGCAACAATGAACACTAAAAAAAAAATTCAAATGAAATTACTCAAATAATGTGAGGAAAACAATCTCGAATTGTTCCCCAGAAATGATTTCAAGTGTTGTAGACGGCAAGTGTCTCGTAAGCGTTAGTTAGCTTAGTGGTCAAGATGAAAACTCCAGTTAGAACTTGCTCAAAGCAATCGAATTTTGAAGTAAAAGAATGATCCCAAGCCAACTTTGTAACAATAAAGCTTGTCCACTGCCTCACGAGGAACGGTCTGCTCAATTAACCAACCAAATTAGGGAATCTGCGTCCTCGAGTTTATTTGGTTTTGGCTCTAGTGATTTCTTTTGTTTGTGATCAACCTCTTTTCTCGGATTGTTTGTTTGATTTCCCTCGCTTTTGCTCAAACCGGTAATCTGATTGAGATCCTCAGCTGGCAACGCTGTTGTGAAAAGCTTTTGACGTCCAATCAAATTGGCGGGTGGATATAATAAAACACCAATTGGGAAGGTTGCAAATATTTTGATTTGTACCCAATTTGGTAAATGAGCAATTGTCGCAAAAAATGGAACTTTTGAGAATTGTGTCGCGAGCACATGTCGCAAGCTTAGGTAATACTACGACATGTTAAGTCACATGACTGGCAATATCAATATCATTATCGATCAATTTCATCTACATTTATTGCTACAATACCAGCATGGGACAACAGCAATCCCTGCCAAAGATCACGGCCCAAGATAGGGCCATATTCCAGTTGAAGCAGCAGCGCGACAAACTCAAACAGTATCAGCGCCGGCTCTCTACCATAGTGGACAAACAGAAGAAATTGGCGAAAGAAGCAATCGAAAAGAACGATAAAGACAAGGCCAAATTCTACCTTCGGGCAAAGAAACAGCAAGAGCTGATTATATTGAAGACCTACGATCAATTGGGAAACCTAGAGACCCTCATTGGCACAATCGAGTTCAAACTCATTGAGAAGGATGTCATTTACGGATTGCAGGAAGGTAATAAGGTGTTAACCCAACTCAACGCTGAAATGAGTGCTGATCGTATAGATAAACTTCTTGATGACGTGGAGGACGAGAGATTGAAGGTTGACGAGGTGTCCGACATGCTCGGTATGGGCTCGGGCTTGAGCCACAGTGAAGAAGATGAGGTGGACGAAGAGTTCAATAGATTGGAGCAAGAAATAACGGGCAAATCCAAAATCGAGCTTCCAGACGCACCAGGAGCTGTTGAGAGACTTCCTGAGGCGCCCACGGGGGATTTGGAGCATTCGGAGGAAAACGCCGAGGAGGAGGAGACAAAGCCTCAGGCATTACCTGCTTAGTCGAGTGAATAACGTGGTGTTTCAAGTGACGAAGGCATTTTGAACGATAGTATTCATCGCTTACTCCGAGCTCAAAGATCGCTATAGATTTCAACGGTTATCACAAAGGTCAAAACTTCGAAACTAAACGATCACAGATTTCAACAATAACCGAAGATTTCAACGATTACAGATTTCGGCGATTTTCACAGACTTCAACGATAGAACATCGTCCCCGTACAAGCCTACCCCGGCCTTATTAGCATTCATATTATTCAACACATTTTAATTCATAATCAATTCTATATACACCTATATCTTATTTACAAGCTTATTACAGGGCCAAGGGCGTAGTTCGCAGAACTAGTCCAACCATTCCAAGAACTCGGGAGTGAAGTAACTGATGATCAAACGGGCCCCAGCTCTCACCAAACCCATGTGACTCTCAATAGCAATGGCTTTCAAGTCAACAACGCCCTTTTCAGCAGCCGCGTGCAACATGGCGTACTCTCCGCTCACATGGTAAGCACATATAGGGTAGTCCTTACAGAGTTTGGCAGCATCGGAAATGACGTCCAAGTAGAATGTGGATGGCTTGATGATAACGGCGTCCGTACCTTCGTTCATGTCTCTCACCAAAGCTCTTCTGGCCAAACCGGCACTGCCGGAAGGCAACTGGTAGCTCTTACGGTCACCATGAGATGGGCAACTTCCCGCAGCGTCACGGAATGGTCCATATAAGTTACCTGAGAACTTAGCGGAATAAGACATCACAAGACACTTATGGGCCAAACGAGCATTGATCAACCCGATCTTGATATCCTTGATTCTTCCATCGATCATGTCGGAAGGAGCCACGGCGTTGGCTCCCGCTTTGGCGTAGTTGACAGCCACGGCACCAATTCTCAAGGCGGATTCTTCCCTCTTCAAAGTGCCATCCTCGTACAACAAGCCACAGTGGCCATGGCTGGTGTATTCACACAAGCAGACATCACACATGATGAACAAGTCTGGGAACTCTTTACGCAAGAGTTTGATGGTTGTGATGACTGGTCCCTCTGGGTCATCAGCAGCAGTTCCAATGGGGTCTTTAACACCTTCCTTCAAAGGCACACCGAACAAAATGACCGATCTGAGGCCCTTGGCGACAAGAGATCTGACATACGGAAGAATGGTGTTGGTACCGTAACGCTTGATGTTTGGGAGGGCTGGGATTTCAGTGATTTCGTCGGGTTGGTCAGAGATGAAAAGTGGGAATATAAACATGTTCTTGGTAAGCTGGCGTTCTTGCTGCCACTCCCGCGACAACGGATGGTTGTAGCCACCTTGGAGCACAGAAGAAATGTCAGTGCCGGTGGCTGGGAGAAATTCGGCTTTATGGGTCATTTTGAAGAAAAAGAAGTGGTTGATTCTAAAATTCATAAATTTGATGCGCTCATGTGCTTTAATAGGCAACTCGATTCGAGAATGTGCCCAAAACGTGATTTCGAAAATGCCTAAAGATTTTGAAGATGGGCACCGATGGTTTGGTTGGCAGTGTGCTGGTGAGTTGGCTGAGTTGAGGTCAGATGTGTTGGTATGAGTTTTGGTGCAATTTAAATGGTTGCAAACCGCCAATTTGATGATATTACGAAAAATTGGTTGTTGCAGCAATCAATCTTACTGAACTATAAATGTTGATACAAAAGGAAGCTTTAGCTCATTTATGGGAAGTACACAGTAGCAAACCTGATTAAAAGTATAAATATTGACACACTAGAGTTTACGAATATTGATACAGCATGATTATGGCTAAACACCAGCACTGGATGTGCCAACAATAAGATATCACAATTACAAATAGTTAATGTCTGCTCGAATCAAAGTGCTCAATCAGACTTCTCTTCTTCTTTCTCGGTCTTGGAATTTCTGTAGTAGATAGCTTGGCCCACAACTATCATGTTGAAGATAAAGCTACTGCAGTAGCCGGTCAAAAGAACGTAATCGCCTTGCTTCAATGCTTTCTTTGACTTCAAGGTGGTGAACACACGGATCGCAGGACCAAGCGCATTGGCACCAATGGTAATGTTACTCAAATGGCTGGTGGTTTTGAATTTGTAGTTGTTACGAATTTGAGGTATCTTGGACACAAGGGAGATTGGGATGCTTAACACTTCCAAGAAGTTAATCAATGGAGCTGGGGCAAGCTTGGTGAAGAAAATGAGGCAACCAATAATGGTTGCAACTGGTTTTTGTAATCCTTTCAAAGCATTATCAATTTGAATTTGGTCCGTTGAGTTACTAGTCTCCTTATAGTAACTTCTTAGCCTGTAATACTCGATCAACAAGATTATAGCGACGTTTTGAATTCCCAAAAGAACAGACTCTCCGTAGTTTAGGAACAGGTTATTGTTTTGAGAATTGTAAACCGAATGGACCAAGTTATTGAGCGTTTCCAAGCTGATTCCTTCCAAACTCAATCCTCTAGCAACCGAAGCTCTTCCTTCGAATGAAGCAGGTTCACGGAATTTCAAGATCTGGGGAATTCGGATGACTGAAGACACCGCTACCACAAGCGATCCCAAGACAGCAGCTAAAACTTTGGCAACTCCAATCACTTTGATCTGTTGGAATGCCATTTGGAGAATCATCTTCTTTGACACATCTGGATTGAACAAGAGCTTGATGATAATGAATATCGGTGATTTGGCCATCTTTCTGAATTTGTTATTGAATCTGTGTATTGAGATATAGTCGGCTCTTTCAACTTTAAAGTTGTATTTTCAGCACTTTAGATCTTAGTTTGTTGTGGATTTTAGTGGGGAAATATTTGGTTGAGATTAGACTTTTTTCATGTGTGATTGAAAAATTGGCTTGTCGCAAAAAATAGACAGCTAAATAGTCTCTACTGATTATAGAACTAATGGTACATTAAAGTGATATATGTAGAAGTTGATCAGATGGAGGTCATAGAGCTGGCGCTTTCGGGTCCATTCGAAAAGCACTAACGGTACCTAAAACTGACGCCCCTTATTCCTGAGGTCTACTGAGAGTTCTCCTTTCTGTAGGTCTAATACTGGAACTTCTTGTTTCTATTGGCCTTCGTTAACTTGTCTTGCAAAACATCTTGTTGCTTTTCGATGTACTTCAAGTTTTCCAAATGCAAATTCAATAACTTGACGATCTCTTCGACTGGATTCTCGCCTTCTTGCTTGACAGCTCCATTCAAAAGGTTTTTGTTGAAAACATCACTGACAGAATTGATTTCATTGATCAAGGTACTTAAACTATCTCCAAGAGTGTCTAGTCTCTCATCCAACAATTCTGCATTATGATACGCCTTTTCACGTAGTTTATCAGTGGCGCTGAGTCCATTGCTACCGCCTGATAGGGTAAGTTCTTTTGACGATGATAGAGGAGCATTCGAGTCTCCTCCTCCCAAATTGAGCTCGATATTATCAAGGAGGATGTCTGCTTGTTGTTCGTAGTTATCCAAAACTTGGTCCAACTCATCTTGCTGTTGTTCAACGAACAAAAGGTTTTGGTCAATCTTCTTTTGTAATAATTCTGCATCTATGGTATCTTGATTCAAGTTCGCTATCTCATCTCCACTAGTGACGAGTTGAGAATCCCATTCTTTCACCTTGTTGGTATATGAGTCAAAGATACTAGATGTTGTTGTCAATTGTTTAGACCACTTCAATATCAAGTCGTCCATGGTCTTGTTATCAATAGAGACCGGCTTAGGCTCAATCTTGGCCGGTTTGATGTTTGGTTCCTGTTTGGAGGAAGAAGCAGAGCCAGCGCCAGGTGCAGCATTGGCTTCAGTCTTCTTCTCTTCGGGTTTGGCACCGAAAGAGAATCCACTTGCTGGCTTGTCGTCTTTCTTTTCTTCAGGTTTGGCACCAAAACTGAAGCCACCGGACGCTGGCTTGTCGTCTTTCTTTTCTTCTGGTTTAGCACCAAATGAAAAGCCTCCAGTGGCAGGTTTGTCATCTTTCTTTTCTTCAGGCTTTCCACCAAAGGAAAAGCCACCCGCAGCGGGTTTGTCGTCTTTCTTTTCAGCGGGCTTTGCACCAAAACTGAAGCCGCTAGAAGCCGGTTTGTCATCCTTCTTTTCTTCTGGCTTAGCACCAAACGAAAAGCCACCTGCGGCAGGCTTATCGTCCTTCTTTTCGTCTGATTTCGCACCAAATGAAAAGCCACCGGTAGCCGGCTTGTCGTCTTTCTTTTCGGCAGGTTTAGCACCAAACGAAAAGCCACCTGCAGCTGGTTTATCATCTTTCTTTTCTTCTGGCTTGGCACCAAAGGAGAACCCACCTGCGGCGGGTTTACTTTCGTTATTTTCTGTTGATTTTGCGCCAAAACTGAAACCAGCAGCAGGTTTATCATCCTTTTTGTCGTCTGCTTTAGCACCAAAGCTGAAGCCAGAAGGTTTGCTTTCTTCTGGTTGTTTGGTACCAAATAAACCACCAGTTGGGGTGGTGGTACCACTGTTATTGGCCGATGCAAACAATCCGCCTGCTGGCTGGTTGCTCTTCTGTTCTGCTGGTTTTGCACCGAAGCTGAAACCAGATGGCTGTGCAGTATTGTTGTTATTATCAGTTTTAGGGGCGAACAAGCCGCCCGAGGTAGGAGTGGAAGTGCCTGAGGAGGTAGCACCACCGAAGCTGAAGGCCGGTTTATCGGAGCTGTTTTCAGCTGGTTTTGATCCGAAAAGACCACCAGCTGGTTTGTCAGAGGCATTTTGTTGACTGGATCCAGCAGAGCCAAATACGCTGTTTGAGCTAGGGGTGGCTGGTTTGGCACCGAATAAACCGCCACTTGGAGCAGATGATTCAGTTGGTTTGGCACCGAATAAACCGCCACTTGGGGCTGACGATTCAGCTGGTTTAGCACCGAATAAACCGCCACTTGGAGCAGATGATTCAGCTGGTTTAGCACCGAATAAACCGCCACTTGGGGCTGACGATTCAGCAGGTTTAGCGCCAAACAAACCGCCACTTGGAGCAGAAGACCCAGCAGGTTTGGCACCGAATAAGCCACCGCTTGGAGCGGAAGACCCAGCAGGTTTGGCACCAAAAGGAGTTGTGCTGCTTGGGGTAGAGCTGGAGGCACCACCGAATGAGAATGCAGGTTTGGATGTATCACTGGAGGAAGATTTGCCAAATAAGCTAGTATTATTAGAAGCGGTGTTGGAAGCAGCACCGCCAAAAAGACCACCAGAAGCGGACAGGCTGTTGTTGGAGCCAAAAGCACCAGCACCTGAGGCGTTGGAGTTGCTAGCACCACCAAAGCTGAAGGCAGGAGGTTGATTTGGATTAGACATTCTGATTCACTATCAAACGCAGGAGAAACACGTATTTCCTACGGAAAAAACACTGGAGAATGATAGAGCTCAGCGATTGGAGTGAGATGGCGAGTACAACACGAGATGAGCTGCGTATCAAACAAGAGGAACCAGGGGGAAATGTAATGCTTTCAGCGCTAATAGTATTAAATGTTTACTTATTGAGTAGAAAAATTCTCGAAGGATTAATTCTCGTGCACCGCACCAATTTGAAAATTTCAATGTATGGAAGACGAAGCAACCAACAAAAGGATGTAAAATCAGAGCAAAGAGGAAGAAAAGTCGACGATTGGGAAAGCTACAAGTCAAACGATGATTCAACATTAGGTATTGTACTTTTCAATTGATCATTTAAGGTAGATTTTCACCAATTGAGGTAGATTTTCGATCGGTTGTTATTGAAAGTTGACTATTGGAAGTTAATTCATCACCATTACTATCAATTGGTAACTGGCATTAGCGTTGATTTATCTAAAAACTTACTTATTTCTTAGAACCTTGGGCAGCGACGGCGGCGGCACCGGCGGCAGCGGCTTCTGGGTCCAAGTAGTAGGCTGGCTTGGTTGGTTTCAAGGATTCGTCCAATTCGTAAACCAAAGGAATACCAGTTGGGATGTTCAAGCCAGCAATGTCAGCGTCGGAGATGTTGTCCAAGTGCTTGACCAAAGCTCTCAAGGAGTTACCGTGGGCAGCGATCAAGACGGTCTTACCAGCGAGCAAGTCACCGGCAATTTCGTCTTGGTAGTAAGGCAACAATCTGTCAATGACCAATTTCAAGGATTCGGTCTTTGGGACAACATTAGGGTCGATGTCCTTGTAACGAGAGTCGTTCTTTTGGGAGAACTCAGAAGAGTCTTCGATGTCTGGAGGTGGGATGTCGAAAGATCTTCTCCAGGTTTGGAATTGTTCTTGACCGTATTCAGCCAAGGTGGCAGCCTTGTCCTTACCTTGCAAAGCACCGTAGTGTCTTTCGTTCAATCTCCAAGATCTCTTGACAGGCACGTACAATTGGTCGGCGTGTTCCAAAGCAATGTTGGCGGTTTGAATGGCTCTGGACAATTTGGAGGTGTACAAGATATCGGCTTCGATTTTGTTTTCCTTCAATAACTCACCGGCTCTGGCGGCTTCTTTTCTACCAACTTCGGACAATTTGACGTCGACCCAACCGGTGAACAAGTTTTTTTCATTCCAGTCGGATTGACCGTGTCTAACAAGAACTAATTTTGGCATTTTAATTGTATGTGATATATGTGTATGAAGATAACTGATTCTTTTTCTCAGTGGTGGATTTCAGGCCGTATTTATACCCGCACCACCTGATTCACCGGAGATGTGGAAGTGAGAAGTCCGAAGCAGGCAATGTCGGCAATGTCGCGCATGTCGCCGGGGCTGTCAATTTCAACCAGGCTGCCAAAGGAATTGGGCAAAAGAGATGGACCAAAGGCGTGGTGGGCCGAGTGGTGATGGTGTGTTGATGTAGAATTGGTGTGTCTGGTGCTAGTGGCGTGGAATTGGTGTTGTTGGTTTGGGTTTAGTGATTCAGTGCACATAGTCGGTGTGGCTGCGTGGTGTGATGGCTGCAAGAGCCACGAGACGTGATTGCGTCATGAGATTGAAGTGACATGATGGGATATGTGAACCAGATGATGAGATCGTGATACGACAAGCTCATGAGTCGAGGGATGAGATGACGCAAGAACGGATGGGAGATACATGCAAATGGGGAGAGATACATGCGATGGGATGAGATGAGACTGGTGAGTGTTGCGACAGTTTGAAGTCTTTCAATTCACAAATTGGGCGGTCACAGTGATTTTCATCCGTTGCTTCACAGAGTTGGCTAGAGAAGAGCACATTTCGGACAGTTGTATCCTTCCAACTGTGAAATTATTACAAGATCAAAATTCAATTGGTCACTCTCAACTCAATTGATCAGAATGCACCTCATAAACCCACCACGCTCGATCCGTTCGACATCCCCTTCGAAACAAGCTGACCAAAGTTATCAATTGACAACTTGTCAAAGAAATCTCAATCGGAAGCTGGAAACCAAGTCGATATTTGTGTCTCAATTGAGCAATACAAAACATTTGGACGATTCAAACGTTCATCTTCAGCGAACACACTACTCGTCAAATGGTCCGAGAAACATGCTGAATTCGGAACCTATGACTTCTATTGAAATTCTGTCGATTTTGCTGAAATCTCTGCCAATTCCATTGGTAATCCCATCGGCCCCACGAAAATCCACCAAATCTACTGAAAAACCTACGAATTTTATTAAACCGGGTCAACTTTATTGAAAGACCTACTTACATTTACCCATTGATTCTCTTCTTCTTCTTCTTCTTCTCTCTCAATTCCCCATGGAAAACTGCCCCAGCTCCTCCGCCATCAAATTCTTATGGTCGGCCGGGTTGGCTGCCAGCTCGTAGAGCGTCACCACTGGATCCTTGATCAACTCAAACGCCTCACCCCGAAGCTCCACGTAGTGCAAGTGGCACTCGTCCTCGTCTCCGTGGATGCTCTCCACGAAGATGGTAAGATGTTGTACCCCCGTGAAGACGTGACGGGGCAAGTAGTGTTCGACGAAGTCGTCGTCCGACTCCAACTCGTCGGGCACCTCGTCGTCATTGTAGTTAACGCCCACTAGCGGATGTTCCACCGAGAAAGTTGGTTTCCTGCTATCGACATTGTCAAAGTCGATGGACGGGTCGTTCTTCCAAAGCTTGATTTTGCTGGGGCAGTACTTGTCGCCGTTTGTTCTCAACACCAAGGAGAAGAGCTTGACATGGCTGTTGATGAAGGGAATATGGAGGATTAGCTGCTCGTCACAGTCGCTCTTCACCACGGGCTTCAACTTGTACTTTTCCGCTGAAGATCTGAAGAGTTTGCCTGCTTCGTATGGCGGATTCTGGCAATTTAGCGCTCTGACTTTGCTCAGGTCCACCTTGTTCTGGAGCGACTGGGACGCGTTGGTTGGAATTGGTGCCGTGTGGTTGTGGTCGTCATCGTGGCCGTGGCCGTGGCCATGGCCATGCTGGTGTTCTTGTTCACACGACATAAGAGCAATGTAGTATAAAGATCACCAAAATGCGTTTTATCCTTTTTATTTCTTACACCACATTTGATCTACACTTTCCTATTTTATTTCCTTGATATACACTTGTTTTACACTTTTCTTGTATTAATTACATGTAATGTGATTTCATTTACACTTTCTCTACACCAATTCCACGCAAATCTACATTTTGTAGCCATTACATCTACATTTTATTTCCTCTCAATCTACATTTTATCTGAGCTTTTTTACTCACTTCTTCTCTATCGCCTCCAGCTTTATCTACACTTTTTGTCTACTTCTTTCTTTATCTACACATTTTAGTTGCTTCAATTTCTCTGATCTACATTTGTCAACTTACTCCATCTTCCTTTATCATATCCTTTGATCGCTCCTTACCCAACACAGCCCTTTTTTGATCGCATCACCCCATCCACAGCCTCAGAAAAGCTGTTTCATAATCGTTAGATCCACTCAATATCCATTTGCCGCCGTCTTTATCCGTCACTTCTTTTCAGACACTTAGACACTTCTTTCAATCCACTCACCCCTCACACATCCCATGAAGAAACGCTCCCCCACCAACACCCTCATCATCACCAACGTGGCGCCTCACCTTCTCGAGGACCCCACGGAAATCATCCAGTACTTGTCCCATGAGAACAGGCTACTAGAAGTAACGGCATTACCCAAATTCCAACGCCTCCTCGTCATCTGTGAAAATGCCAGCTTAGCAAACACCATCTTCACAGACTTGAAAACTTCGCCTCAATACTCTCATTTCCGCATCACCTACTCCATCAGAGACAACAAACTCTCCATCATCCAGAATCCAGAATACCTCCTTGATCTAGGTGAAAAGCTGTACTTGGAGCTCCCGTCAGAGCACGGCAGTAAGCGGTTCCTTATCTCACCGCCTCTCTCACCTCCTGCTGAATGGGATCATTGGGACAAGGTGGAGGAAGGGCCCAATGAAAAGTCAGTCTACTCGCCGCAGGAACTATCCAACTTGCTCTGGGAACGACTCGGGGGCTTCGACAGCTCCCACGTCCGAAAGTTTCAGGACGAAGAAGCCCCACAGGAGGACGTTGTCGACTTGAAAGAAGAGCCACAGGTGCTTTTTGACGATATCGACAACGGGGTCCCAGCCATCGTGTTGGACACTGTCAAAAACCGTCAGCATCCGTTGGGTGACACCATTTCCAAGAGACCTCCCAAGACGTCAATGCCTCCTATTCCCTTTGACTAACTCCCTTGACTGGCACTCCAAGTGAGCTGCACTGGAGTGATAACCTTGGACCCTGGTGATTTCTTTGACAATTGCCCTTGCAGCAGACTCCACGATGGATTCGAAAATCCAATTCAATGATGTACTGTCAAAGCTATTAGCTCCAACCATACTTAACACACTCAAAAGTATCAAACTTTCACACTGTTTTTGTCGGTTCAACTGACTGAAACTTGTACCTGCTACACCAAATGCACAGCCTAATCACCACTTACGACCTTTTCGTCTCTCAATACATATCGAAATAGACACCATTGAAATCAAACGTTCGCTCATTTTGATTCTGCAACCTCCTCTCTTCAATCCCCGGACCTTGTCTCAATACATATTGGGAGGAATTCTATAAATATCCATTCAACAATCACTTCTTGAATGGCTGGGGTTTGTGGGTGTACGGGTGCCCATCCTGACCAGTAGTAAAAAAAATTTCAGAGATGAGCATTTTTTGATCTTTGTAGCTCATCACTTTTACAACCAAAAATGGCTAGAACCAGATCGAGAACTGCTCCGGCCGACTCTCCAGCCAAATCCAAGGCCACCAGAAGAGGTGCCAACAAAAACAACTCAAAAGAGGAAACTGCTCAGGAGGAAGTGGTGGAAATCCTAGACTCATCTCAAGAAGACTCTAATGAACCAGAGGAGATTGAAGTTGAAGAAACACCCAAAAAGTCTAAAAAACAAGCACTGAAAGAAGCACCAAAGAAAGCTACTAAGGAGTCCCCAAAGAAAACCACCAAGGAATCCCCAAAGAAAGTTACCAAGGAATCCCCAAAGAAAGTTACCAAGGAATCTCCAAAGAAAGTTACCACCCCAAAGAAAGCTTCCAAGAAGGAATCTCCAAAGAAAGAGACTAAAAAAGATGAACAGCCTGCTCCAGTCGCTAGCCAAAAAGCTCCAGTCGTTCGCCCAGCTGATGGATTCATCAAAAAGGTTTCTGTTACAAATGCCATCAACGAATTGACCAAGTTCTTGGCCCGTAGAACCGAAGAGCGTGAACAAGCTGCCGACAAGAAGTCTTTGTTCGATGACGAAGATGAATCTGACGAATCCTTGTTTGTCTCTTTCTCCACCAAGAAGATTTTGCACACCAAGTTCACTCTCAAACCAAAGTCTATTCTTTTGCCTCACTCCATTCACAACTCTGACGAAACCAGAACTTGTTTGATTGTCAGAGACCATTTAATCAGCTCCAATGAACAATTGGAACAAGTGGAGGCGTTGAACTTGCCAACTTTGAAACAAATCTACTCCATCAACCAAATCAAAACTGAATTCAAGGCTTTCGAAAAACGTCGTCAATTATTCAGCCAATTCGATGTTTTCCTCGTTGATGATAGTATATTTAACATCTTGCCTTCCACCCTCGGTAAGAAATTCTTCGAAAGAGGTACCAAAGCTCCTGTTCCAATCAAAGTGACTCTTAGCAAGTCCAAGGAATTATCGGCCTCCACTTTGAAGAAACTGTTCGAAAGAGCATTATCTAGCACCACTTACATTCCAGCCGTTTCCAAGAGTATTTCTATCAAGGTTGGTCCTTTGAATGGGTTGACCTCAAAACAATTGATTGCCAACGTGAACGCCGTTGCTGCTGCTTTCAGCATTGACGACTTAGCTGCAATCTTCGTCAAGACTACCACTTCTCCTTCTTTGCCAGTGTACTATGCCGAAACCATCTACTCCAAGTCCGATGTTTTGGAAAATGCCGAAATCACAGAAGACAAAGAGACCGACGCCATGGATGTGGATACCTACGAGCAAGCATTGTTGGAATTGGGTGACGAAGAAACTGTCACCAAGCTTTTGGGTAAGGAATTAAGGGAACAGAAGAATTCACCAAAGACCAAGGCTGCCGAAAAAGCCAAAAAGTTATAATTGCATGTATTGTATAAGTAATAGTTTTCATTCCATTTGTAAGCGTTATTTTATGTGTTAGTTCTACCGAGTCACAGTTATTCATTCAAAATGAACTATAATTTAAGCTGAACCAAATTCAATTTTTTGCATACTTCACGAGATTTCGCAGCCTTTTGACATTGAATCAATTGATTTTTATTCGATTTGGAGCGCTTTTTGGCAATTTCTCATTAAATCAACTACTGATTTTTATCAACTTTTCCATCTAAATCCTCAACTTTCCATCCCCTGTTCTCCAGCATGTCATGTGGCTTCTCAAGTGCACAGTAGACGACCAGGTAGTCGCACATACAGCGCTACGCCATAGTACTACCTTTCATATTGGCCGACATCACGACTATGCCAGCGGCCGTAATTGCCTACAATTGCAAGGAGAAAAAGTGTCAAAAAAGCAGGTCGACATCGTGATTGGGACTCCAGAAATCACTGAGACCGAGGCCAGGACTCCATTGTCCATGCTGTTTCTCTCGATGGCGCAGACCGTGGTCAATGGTGAAACCTACAAGCTCAAGAAGAGAGACGATCCACCTTCAAAGCACACATTTTCGTCAAAGAGCTCCTTGAGCATGTCCATACGCCTCCTGTCCAGCAAAAGAGCATACATAGACATCGATTGGATACCATTCACCGTCAACGCGTTCTCCAAAAGGATCATGGTGGGTGGTGTCATTGAAGACAGCCCACTTCCAGCGGTTGTGAACCATCTATTCTCGCTGAAGGTGGACTTACGGAGCACCGATGATCCGTTGATCGCTACTCATTACCTCACATTGAGCGATCAGGATAATTTCCAACTACGTGTGGCACTTCTGAAGGGTATACCGGTCCTTTGCACCGCCTGGTCAGACTACATCCTTGAACATTATGACGACCCCGAACGCTGGTTCTTTGACCCTGGCCACTACAAGCCGTTTCTACCGAGCAAGGAGGACTTTCTCGTACCAAACCGTAACAGAAGCAACTTGTTCACAGGAGCATTTGTCGCCATTTTTAAAGAAACTGATGAAACCTCGAAGAAACTCACTAGACTAACTGATGTGTTTGGCTGTTTGGGAGCGAGAGTCGGAATATTTACAACTAATAACTACGTCGACCTGGATTCTATAGACGAAGACAAGTTAAAGAAAGACGTGGGCTCCGATACCTTCTACTTAGCCATCGAAGCTGGGGGTTCCAACCACAATATTGGTTTATTGCAAGCACTCGCAGAAAAGCATGGGTCGAAAGCAATCACAGAAGCTCAATTAGGCCAGTTCATCAAAGCGTCTTCTACAGGTGGCCTCAAAGAAATAAAGCTTGCGGAGAACGTTTCATTGAAAAGGGAAGAAAGCCCCATGAAGCTAACACAGAGAAGAAAACGACGGAAGATCGAAAAGGCAAGTCAATTGGACTTTTTCAATTTCACACAGACCCCGACCCAAAAGCAGGAAACACAAGAAAGCATACCAATCGTGGACGAACCGAAGCACTCCGTCGAAGTAGACGAAGTCGTTGAAATCCCTTCCTTAGAGGAGCCGAAGACATCTGCCCAGGAGCAGAAGCCTTCACCAGACCCAAGTCTCAGACAGAGCACAACCAAAACTTCCATTAACGTTGAAGCAGAAGTCGAGCATCAAGTCAAGGAACTCACAGCTCAAATTGAGATACAGAACCAGAAACAGCAAGAGAAAGCCAAGGAACTTGAATTGGAGTCGGCACGAGTCGCCGAAGAGACTCAAAGAGATGTTTCCACTGTTGAAAAACGACCAATTGAAGAAGTTTTGGAGCCACGAAAGAAAGCACGGAAATTCATGCCGCAGGTTTCTCTTGTGGAAGCGGTCAGATCCACAAAGAACAAGCAGGAGGAAAAGGTCAAGCAAGAACTTGGGATGCCTTCGTCACAAGAAATTGACGAGAAACTACACAACCTTGCCATTGTCGAGACCGTTGAGATCAAGATGAGGAAACCAAAGCATATCAATACTGAAATTAATGAAAAGTACAAGGGACGAAAGATATTCAAGAAATTCTCGAAGAACAAACCGGCAAAATCGACATTCACCAGATCCTACATCGAGCTTACTGCGGTTGACGTGGATAATGATGTGAACTTCGTTGACTCTGCCATGGAACACAGTGACAACATAGAAAGAGTCCAGCAAAAGCTCTCTCGGGATTTCAATGGCACCATGAATGAGGTATCAGGATACAAGCCGGGGACCGCTATAGAGGACGAAGAGTCGTTTTCTTTCGGGAGGAGAGGAAACTCGCTTTTCGTTCCAGAAGAGTCACAGGGTCGAGATATAGAAATGCAAAGCGAGAAAAATCCAGAGGTGCTTCAAAGACAACCAGTGATGGATGAAGAGGATGACGACGATGATGAAGATGATGAACCCAAATTTACATTTTCCAGGTCGTAAATTCATGTTGCTGTGCTACTGCTATATAGGGCCTACTTTAATCCCACACATACCCAACTTCCTGAAGTAGGTGTTGTGGCTCCTGTAATAGTTTTTTGTAAAAAGATTGGGAATGTTGGCATCGCTGGCGATGCAGTTTCCACCAAAGCAATCCACGACGTCTTCGTTAGCCGGAGATGTTTCTGAAGCAGAGCAATTCAAGTAGATTTGGCTGTCAAACTGGTGGTAGTCGTCGAATCCGCTGCTGCTAGGGAGGAGAGTCACCAAGTCGTCTTTATGGACCACACGCAAGTACTTGGTGCCCAAGACGGAATCCACCCACTCAGCAAACTGTCTGTTTCCCACCAACGGCTGGCCCATGGTCACGAGCGACAAGTGGCTGTAGCCCAAGTCCAAGAAGTGTAGAGCCAAAAGAAGGCCCACCGCACCGCCCATAGAGTGGCCCACTATGACAAGCTGATACTCTTCGTCGTGAAGCTGGTTCTCTAGCACGGCCATGATCTTCTGGAGCAAGTTCACGAAGGAGTCGTGAAATCCCTTATGGACTTTGCAGCCAACACCGCAGTAGGGCAAGTGGAAGCGCAAGTTGCTGAACTGCGTCATTTCCGCGTGGATGTCGGTGTAAATATCAGGAAGAGACCTTGTTCCTCGTAGAGAAACAATAACAGTCTTCCTTTTGCTATCGCTTGAGTTGAAAATGGAGTCCCGTGTGGTGGCGATGTAACCACACACCGAGTCGTCGAAATACCACTGGTACACCAAGGACATGTTGGGAAAGCTTGTTTCACAGTCGAGGTCGCAGCTGAAGGGCTGTCCGATTTGACTGAAACGGGAGATGCAGTAGGAGATGTCGATGAGATGGGCATGGGTGAATAAATCCAAATACGTGCCGTGGTCCACGGGCATAAGACGGCCATGGCCCTTGCCAAATGTATCGACCGTGCTTTGTATAGCAAACGCAATAGCCAGCCATAGCAAGAGCACCTGGAAAAACATGTTGTTGATAATATCTCAATTTCAATCTTGCGAGATACCCCAGATTTATATTTGTGATGACTGCGAAATTTCCTAAATCGAGCAAAATCAAGCAACCGCAACATCTCTAATTATAATGGGAATTTTCAACTTTCGGCCTACTGGGGTTGGAACTTGCCCAAAACTGCCAGAGCTAGTGCCCAGCCCACGAGTACTGCTGATGCGGCTAGCAAAAATAGCAGAAACTGGACTTGTATCACTTTGCGGAGGAATCGTGCTGATTTGACTGCTGCTACGGCAAAAACTGAGAAAAAGAGCACCATCCAGCAAATCGGCCGCAAAAACCTCACAGAATAGCAAAAAGCCCACCAAATTGGCTGCGAAATTGCCCAGCCCAAGCCAAAGTTCAAACCCAATCCGGAAAGATTCACATCATTTAGTCTTTTGGTGAGATTTCCCACTTCCTCTGCCATGGCCTGGAGCCTACCCGTAGTATTTGCTACACCTCTGGATATGTCCTCAAAGTGGCCGTGTACATGGCCAACAGAGGACAAGATCTCCCACTCGAGCTGCTCAAGAGCGTCCCTCGAAACACTGGAAAACTCTGAAAACACTGTCCTGTGCTCTTGCTGCAATTTCCAACTGAAATGCTCGGCATCTTCAGATGTCTGTACTAGCTGATCGTGTATATTGGCAGATAAATTCAACGATAGTCCATGAAGTACAGCCCATTCTTGCAACTGGACCATGTTTTCCTTGGAAGTCTTCAGAATCTGCTTTTGCTCAGCCATAACTGACTTCAGCATGGCAGATAATTCGCTACTAATCTCAGTGTAGCCGTTGAGCACTTCACCATGCAACTTTTGCAACTGTTCAGCAAATCTCGAGTCTTCGAAAGCATTTTGAAGCGTTTCCAAGTGTTTGAAAACACTGTTGACGCTGTCCAAAGCCTCTGCTGCCCGCAAACCGCTCTCCATCACAAATTGCGTGAAGGCTTCCAAATCTGAGTGCAATTTGATGCCAAACACCTCTTCGTGTTGCTCAAACGAGCTAGCCATGTGCTCCTGCTGGACCGCTTGTTGCCGGGCCAATTTGTCCATTCGTTGCAAAACTTCGTCCATGTGTTCTTTCATTGATCTGGTCATTGTCTCCGATTGTCTGGCTGCTTTCTTCATGTCTTGGTACATCTTCGCGTAAGCCTTGGTGGTGTTGTAGAACACGTTCAAAATCTGGTCCTTGGCATATGGCAAGGCCTCCGAATAACAGATTTGAAACGTTTCTCGATAATTTCCACTATATGTGGTCCAAAGCTGTGGCAGTCCCTTCATCTGGAGAATACAGCTGTCAGTGTCTGGTGTTTTGCAGACACGAGGGTAGTCTATACCTGAGTTTTCGAACTCACACACAGATAATTTCACTGCCAGCACTTTTCTCTCTTGAGGGTCCAACAGATCGGGACCGCCAGTTACACACGCACCAACTAGTCCCCTGACGGCATTCTCCACACATAGAGAGTCCTGATTCTTATAGAGAAGCTCAGAGAAGCCATATTGGGCCCCGTCAAAGGTGAGAACCTCGTTCAACACATCAAAGTCCACGGAAAAATCAGCACAGCAAAGAGCAAGTAGCACTAAATGAATAAGAAACCTCATTTCTATCGAAAAGAGCCTCAAGAGCTCATTCCATCGTTTATATACCCAGGAAATCTGAAACAACTCTGACACTTTTGCAGTCTGGAACCCAGACGTACACCCGTACACCCGCCCAAAAATTGATTGTGTGATTACATAAGCACTCTATTAGCCAAACGACGTTTTGAAAAATTTTGGATCCACCGACTTTTAAGAAAGGCAGCTACGACTGTACAGATTCGAGTGAACCAGCAGATCAAACGTATCCGCATTCTTCACAGCAGCACAGAGCACCATCAGTTCAATTTTGGCGCCATGAAAATCAGCAGGTCTCAGCTCAGCGCCATCAGAGCGTACTCTATGAGATCACCACTTCTGTTTATGCCCAACGAAAGCATCCACCGCTTCGACTTTGAGAACTTAACAGACGAGGAGAACCAGGCAGCAATCCCCAAAAGACCCAGTTTCGAACACTTGCCGAAATACCACCACGAAATGCTCAGTCCAGACCTCGTTGCTGATCTTGTGGTGAAGCCGGGATTCAACGACGTGGTGGTAACGAGTCTTGCCAAAGACGCCGTGTTCACCGGAGATGAGCTGTATGTTGTCACTCCCAAGAAACAAGAGGCATCTGTGTCGCTCAAGCTCCGATTCCCCGACTTTGTGGCGAAATGGGTGGATATATTCAACCTGCAAATAGTCCCACTTCAGGACCTCCCAGACAGCATAACATCGTTGAGTCACACCAACGAAACTAGAACCAAAATCATCACTGCTAGGATTGAGGAATTCCAGGGAAGATTGAATACTTTGGACGAGTTCCACGAGTTTTTCTCTTCCTTTCAAATCTACAAGCACGGCAACAAAGACAACATCTCCATTGAGCACATTGCGTCTTGCTTGTTGAACACTGAAGTGTTTAAAAGAGACAGCGAGTCCTTTGATACACTTCTCGCATACTTAGAGGACAAGCTACAGTATTTTAGCAAGGAAAACCTAGAGGAGTTTGTGGAGAGACTCACCAACAATGTCCATGAGTCCAACATGACTTCTGGGATGAAACTTCAGTCATTCAGCAGACTAGTCAATGAAATCTTGGAGTTCCAGCCGGGCTTGACATTCGAATTGGACCCGGTGGTTCTCGATCGTCTCATTGCGTTGATGGCCTTGTCTTCCAACATTCCTAGTGCAGCTAGACTTTTGAATGCCTTGATAACGAAGTACAGAATGAGTCCTTCATACGACACATTTAATATCTACATCATGACTTACGTTAAATCCCATAGCCTGTTAGGGCTGTCATCTAAAACTACCATTTTGAGGGATTTGGGACACGTCAAGCCGGTTCTCTTCCACCACGGACTCAACGCATTCTCATTGAAGTTCTTGTTGAACACCATCGTGGACAACATTTATGATTTGAACCAGTTCATGAACTTGATTGAAACAAGCGAGCACTTGAAAAACCACGCCACTAATGACTGGATCTATGCTTTGATCAATCAACTAGAAGTGGTGCAATCTTCATCCACCGAGTCGTCGTTGATCAAGACCATCCAATTGACCCAATTTGTGAGAAAGCTCGTTGAGGACATTGGTGTTAAATTAGATCCTAAAGCCCTTGATCTAATTGAACTGATTTACTTGAAGCTTGGCCAAAAGCCAAACTTGGAATTGCTTCAGAAGTAGCCTGTATTATAGTGTACATATCATAAGTCATTAACGTTAAATATCATAAGGTAGTTTCAACACAAGTCGCGATCGGTTCTCACAGGTAGATCATCTAGTTCTATGTTTTGATCCTCGTGTGAGTTGATTGAGGCCTCATCGTTGTAAGGGGTGTGGCGGATCCAGCCACTGGTTCTTCGGTTGTCTTGGTCGTTGTAGTTGGAGTAGAATCCGTTCGTATACACGAAGAAGCCATCGTCGCTGGCGGAGTCGTTCCAACTCTGGGTATCGACATTTTTACGGATCCGCATGTCGTCGGTGACGTTCTTGTGGTCCCCTTCGAGGTATCTCCTCGACTCAATAGACCTTTTTATGAAACAGAGCATTGAGCTTATGATTGCGAGAAGAACAAGGGCCAATAGTTGGATCCAGCCCACGTAAGTAAGTCGCGGAATGAACAATAGGATATCGACCAAAAACGCCAATAGCGTCAGCAAGAACAGAAGGAGAGACATCAGAAGCATCCAAGCCAAGTGGTTTGATATATCTCGTTTGGTGCGTTTAACTTCAGGTCCAGTCTTGAACATCTTGTACTTGACGTGGGACCGCCAGCGGGATTCCACGCCCAACTCGTCCAAATGGAGGACGAACAAGAGCCACAAGATGGTGACGAGCAACACGCTGCTCAAGCAGAATCCAATGACGTGGGTCACTAGTAGTTTGGAGATGGTGTAGGTAGCCTCGGACGGAAGCTGGACTCCAGCGAACTCATCTTGAGAGTTGTGGTGTTTCATGTCATGAGCTGAATACGAGCCGTTGCCGCTGTTCCGCGGTGGGTAGCCTATCCGAGGGTGTGAACAGTGATGGAAGTCCAAGTTGCACAAGCCAAAAACGCCAAAGGCGTTGTTATCGAATTTAGAGAGACTTAGCGAGTAGCCAATGGCTTTGCCTGTGATGGGAACCGAGATCACGGGAAGAAGCTGGATCACCACGCACACCAAGCTCAACACGGCCACAGAGAGAATGCCCTTGTGCATGATCGGTAAATATTTGAAGATAAACCTGAAATGCTGGAAGAAAACTAGAAAGAAACCCAGAAAAAACTGGGGATATTCAGTAGCTTAAATACGGTTAGCAATTTTTCTTGACTCTTGTAAGAATACTGCGAAAACTAAATTTATTTGGCGTGAAATCATGGCAAATACAAAAAACTTCAAATTCAAATTCAAATTCGCAATCTTTCATTTTCAATGAGAATCCACTTCTTCTTTGCAATTATATTGATATCATTCGCCATTGCATTCAGAAATCGCCTCGCCAGCATCGCCCCCAGATTCACAAGAATGTCCCATAGCTACCAAAAGGAATTGGAAGTTGCCACTCTCGCGGTCAAAAGAGCCTCTGTGCTCACCAAAAAACTCAGCGATGAAATAGCCGCTACTCAAAAATCTGGCACCCACACAAAGGACGATAAGAGTCCGGTGACCATCGGAGACTTTGCCGCGCAGGCCATCATCAACCACGCCATCAAGTTGAATTTCCCCAGTGATGAGATCGTGGGCGAAGAGGACTCTGAAGCGCTCCAGGGCGACTCCGAAGAAGCCAAATCGTTGAGTGAAAAAGTATCCCAAATCATCAACGAGGTACAGTCATCCACGTCCCAGGCCTCGAAGGTCTTGGGTGAATTGAATGATTTGCAATCCATCTACAAAAGCATTGACGATGGTGACTCCAAAGGTGGAAAATCCGGCCGTTTCTGGGCATTGGACCCTATCGATGGTACCAAGGGTTTCCTCAGGGGGGACCAATTCGCCGTGTGCCTCGCATTGATCGAAAACGGGGTTGTTGTATTGGGTGTCATTGGGTGCCCTAATTTGCCCGCCAAAATCGTCTCCAACTCAGACATGCTGGGAACCAAAGGTGGCCTCTTCTCTGCCGTGAAAGGTGCTGGTTCGTTCTTCACGCCATTATTCGAATCCCACGACTTCGTTCCTTTGGAAAAGCAGGAACGTATCCAAATGAACCAATCAACCGATCCTAAATCTTTGAAAGTCATGGAAGGTGTCGAAAAGGGTCATTCTTCCCACTCAACTCAGTCTCAAATCAAACAAGCCTTGGGCTTCGACGAAGCCACCGTTGCCCAACAAACCATCAACTTGGACTCCCAAGTGAAGTACTGTGTCTTGGCCAAGGGTCAAGCAGACATTTACCTTCGTTTACCAATCAGTGACACTTATAGAGAGAAAATCTGGGACCATGCTGCTGGTAACATCTTGATTCACGAAAGTGGTGGACAAGTCGGCGACATCACTGGTGCCCCACTCGATTTTGGTAACGGTAGACACTTACAGTCAAAGGGTGTCATTGCAGGAAACAAGGCTGTTTTCCCTAAAATCATTAGTGCTGTTGAAAAAGTATTAAACTAGTTAAATATTCTAATTACAGGTGCTATATACAGATTGTCTTTATTCGTTAGTCTCCTCGTCCATTAATTCTTGTCCTTTCACTTGGACAATGTAGTAGTTTTGTTTACCAGTACGTGCCAAAAGAATTTTGCCATCGATCAAATGATTATTCTTATCGAACAACACGACGTCATCTGGGTCTTCAAATTGATCTCTATCAAGACCCATGTAAACACCACCAGCCTTGATTAGCTTTTTCGTTTCAGATTTCGATTTGTTGAACACTTTGGACAACAAGCTACTCATTTTGAGGTCGTTGGCATTGGAGAACTCCTTCAAATCAATAGTGACCAAGATACCCAGTCTGGAAAATTTGGAAATTAACTTGTCGGCTGAGATTTCGTCATCGAACGGTTGATCAGGGGTTGGGAAAAGAAAGCTAGTAATGTAGGCCATTTCGTCACCAACACCAACACCGTGAACCAAATCCACCACCTCACGTGCGAGGACTCTTTGGGCAACTCTCAAGCCTGGATCCAGGAAATGGTTTGGTAAGAGTTTCGTTTGGATTGTGTCAAGGGGAAGAAGAGTGAAAGCTTTGAGGAGTTGTTCCACCATTTCGTCAGGAGTATTGATGAAGTACTGGTACAATTGGTAAGGAGTGGTGAAGTCTTTGCTGATGAACACGGCGTTACCAGCGGACTTACCAAATTTCTCACCCGTGGGCGTGGTCAAGAGAGGAACGGTCATACCGTAACTTTTCAGTTCAGCGTCGCCATTTTGTTTCAGCAATCTTGAGATCAAATCAACACCAGCGGTGATGTTACCCCACTGGTCGTTACCACCGACTTGCAAGTTGACAGACTTTGTCTTGAACAAGTGCCAAAAGTCGTAGGCCTGGAGCACCTGGTAGGTGAATTCGTTGAACCCGAGACCTGCTTCGCTCTTGAGTCTGGTCAGAATCGAGTCTCTGCCCAACATGGACGACACACGGATGTGACGGCCGTAGTTGGCGAGGAAGTCCAACATTTTGATGGAGGACCACCAGGAGGCGTTGTTTTCGACCGAGTGGCTAGCGCCAGCCACTGGGAAGTTTCTGGACTCGGCGTATTTGGTACCGTTTTCGAAGAAGGCCGCCAACTGGCTGCCCACACGGGCCACGTTATCTTCACGCTCAGCCTGTTCGATCTGGGACCGTTCACTTGTTCTGCCGCTAGGGTCGCCGACAGCGCCCGTTGCGCCACCCACGAGACCCACGACATCGTGGCCACGTAGCTTCAAGTGGAGGAGCACCATGAGTGGCAACAAGTTGCCTAGATGGAGTGACTTGGCGGTCGGGTCAGCACCACAGTAGGCAGTGAATTTCTTTCCGTCTGGCTGGGTCAAAGCGTACAAGTCGTCGCTGGTGACAGATTCGACCAAGTGACGCGATTGCAAGTAGCCAGCGAGTGACGTGGAGACGTCATTCTGGTAGCCGTCGGCGGTTAATTGGTGTACTGAAGGCACTATTCTTATGGTGTCAGGCCTGTCTTCTGGATTTGGTCCAACGGGAGTAGACTGAAACCTGACGAAGGTGATGGCCCGCAACAGGGCGGGTCTGAAGCGCCGCAACATTGTAGTTGGAATATTATGGATGTTTTTGTAGAAAGAAAGAAGTAGTAGGAAGGCGAGAAAAGTGAAACCATAATCAAAATTAGAGTCAAATGCAAATTTGAATTCGCATGGTGAGATCGCGCAGGAGATAATTTTGGAATTTTTCAGCACTTCTCATCTCATCGTATCACCGAACAAGCGCCCATGTCACACGATCCGGCCCAACAGGCGTCCAAGAAGAGAAAGAGAAAGAGAAGCAAGAAGGTGGAGGCCGTGGCCGAAATCCCGGAGGAAATCGGTCCACAGACGACGAAAGCCAACAAGAAGATCAAATTCGATGAGGTAGAGCCAGTAGAGAAGGCAGGGACTCAAGAAATTGCAGAAACCAGCAATGGGAAAGAGCAACCAAACAAGCAAGTCCATGAAGAATCAGCGAAGAAAGAAGTACGCGAAATACCAACAAAAAAGGTGCCTGGAGCAAAGAAAGAACAGCCAGTTGAAGATGTGGAAAAGAGCCAAAAAACTGATAAAGAGACAATACGAAAGACAGGCAAAAAGAAGCCCAAGAGAGCCGTCTTCTTCGATGACGACGAAGAAGAGAAGAACGAGTTCAACATTGCCACGTCCCAGCACGACATGTCCAGAAAGGCCCAAGAACTCCTTGACTTGAGAAAGAAACTCCCTATATACCAGCACAAGGACAGAATCATAGAGTACTACCAGCAGAACCAAGTGACAGTCATCATTGGTGAAACAGGTAGTGGTAAGTCCACACAAATCCCCCAGTTTCTCATGCCTCTCAACAAGAAGCAGGTGGCCATCACCCAGCCCAGAAGAGTGGCAGCTGCTTCTTTGGCCACAAGAGTTAGTGAAGAAGTAGGCTGTCGCTTGGGTACCAAGGTCGGGTACCAGGTCCGTTTCTCCAACATCACAGACTACAGCACCAAGCTCAAGTACTTGACCGATGGTATGTTGTTGAGAGAGATCATGTTGGACATGCACCTTTCCAAGTACTCCACTATAGTCATTGACGAGGCCCACGAAAGAACAGTGTTGACCGATCTTATCATTGGTTTCCTCAAAGACTTGATTGTCAGCAAGAAGAGAACTGACTTGAAGGTAATCATTATGTCTGCCACTTTGAACGCAGAGCTCTTCAGTAAATTCTTCAACAATGCCCCAATTCTCTTTGTCGAGGGTAAGATGTACCCTGTTTCCAAGCACTATCTCGCTGAAAACTCCGAGGATATCGTCGACACCATGGTCAGAAGTATCGTGCAAGTGAACATGGGAGAACAAGAAGGCGACATTCTTTGCTTCTTGCCAGGTCAAGAAGAAATCGACAATTGTGTATCGATCTTGCAAACAGTGGCCCCTGAACTCCCGAAACAAGCACCTTTGATCGTGCCATTGCCTCTCTACGCTGCCTTGTCACCGGCCCAACAGCTGAAGATTTTCGAGAAAGTCTCTGGCAGGAAGAGGAAAGTCATCTTAGCCACCAACATCGCAGAAACGTCCATCACGGTTTCTGGAGTGAAATATGTCATTGACTCAGGTCTCAGGAAAGTGAAGGTGTGGAAACATCAGCTCGGATTGTCCACATTGCTCACCACGCCAATATCACAGAACTCCGCCAAACAAAGAGCCGGTAGAGCTGGAAGAGAAAGTGCTGGTAAGGTATTCAGGCTATACTCGGAGAAGGTATTCTCAGACCAACTACCCATTCAACAGGAATCGGAGATTATGAGAAACGACATCATCTTGCCCATCTTGACACTCAAGAAGATTGGCGTTGACGACTTGTTGAACTGGACTTGGATAGAACATCCAGGGAAAGAAGCCATCTTGAGTGCTCTCAATACATTGTACACACTCGGGGCATTGAATGACAGTGGTAAAATCACTCCTTTGGGTTACAAGATGGCAGTTTTACCCTTGGCACCACAACTTTCGGTGGTTCTACTCAGTGCATTGGAGCAAGGCGTGCTAGCACCGGTGATAGACATTGTTTCGTGTCTTTCAGTGGACAACTTGGTGTTGAATGTGTTCAGTGGAGACGGAGAATTAAGAGACGAAGTCAATTTCAAGAGAAGAAACTACTGTCCATTAGGTACCAAGTTTGGAGACTTGATCTCGCTCAAGGAGTACTTCAATTACTTCTTCGAGCTCTACGAGGCTGGCAACATTGCAGAAGCCAAAGAGTGGTGCAAGGACATGTTTTTCAGTTTCAAAGGGTTCAAAAACGTCTTGAGAGTGAGAGCACAATTGCAAGAGTACATGGTGGCCACCATCAAGCAAGACGACACTCTTTCCAAGCAGGAGGCCGAAAAACAGCAAAGAAACATCAAGGCTCAGCTCGAGGCCGACACAGAGAGAGACGAGGAAGAAATGAAGGCTCCGTTGGACGTTCCGCTTGTGCTCAAGTCGTTCTTGAAGGGCTACATCACCAACACGGCAATCGGGATGCCAGACCGTTCGTATCGTACTTGTACAACTGGCCAGCTCATCAGTGTTCATCCGCTGTCCAATCTTTTTGGCAAGATGAATGATGCCATCATGTACATCGAGTACGTCTACACAGCGAAGCCATATGGGCGGAATTGTTCCTCAGTGGAATTGAGCTGGTTGCAGGAGGTGGCGCCACATTTATTGGGGAACAAGATGAGTGTGAATGAGTAGATAGAATGTATAGATAGTCATAAGCAGTAATAGCAGAGGAAATGGCGTAGAGGAGGATAGAGAAATGGGAGAGAGAAGTTAAAGATAGAGAGAAATGGGAGAGAGAAGTTAAAGATAGAAGAATGAGAGAAGATCCGAAGGTAACGACGAATAAGGAAGGTATATGAGGCTCTTCGAGGAAGTTATTGGAGTACTGGAGAAACGAGCTTGAAAGTCGAAAGTTTGGAGTAGGAGATAACTAGACGATAATATCACTCCACTGAGCAATGCTAACTGTACTAGAATCTGCATTCACCAGTCATGTATACTCCGAAGAAGAAGCGTTAATTGATTCTACTTCTTGTCAGAGATGAAGAGCCAGCAAAGGTTTCAAAACATCAAAATCTCGACTCGTCTTTTCCTGGCTGGATTGTTGTTCCATTTCGTCTTCTCACTGAAACAGTTTTTCAGCTTTTCGCAGCAAATGGTCAATTATCAAGAACTTTACTTTTGATCTTTTTTCTACTATTTCTTTATCTACTATTTGAACCTTTCCACCACTCTTTCACTAAATGTCATCGTCACGCGTGGAGGAACCGCTACCGCTCATCCGACCACTCGAGTCTTTGGATTTCGAAGACCACCAACCGCTGGCGTTTTCACTAGCATTCTGGGGATACGCAATACTTATTTACAGCTGGGTGCTATTTATCGTGACAATGAACTCCATTTTCAACATCTGGCGCCTTGTGATTGCTCCATTGAAGACAACAGATCCCGAGCTACACGCCAGAATCGCCTCCTTGTTCACCACCATCGATCTGTACGTGATAAGTCTCTGGTGTGTGTACGTGTTGGCCTGGTGGTGGGCGCTTTTCTCGTGGGTGGGCCTCAAACTCTTCCGCCACTCCAAGGGGATTCATGCTCAGCCTCGAGGATGATCAATACGATATCACACAGATTGTCTAATATTGAGATCACAAGTTTTACTTCAATAGGGTTATTGAGGTCAAGAGAAGACAGACCATTGACAATGAACGATCATTGGGATCGAGATAGGCCACCAATTGAGATTAGACCCTTAGTGGAGATGATTGAACATCTCGATCATGGGTGCCATCAAGCTCAACGACACGGGAATGAAATTCAACAAAGAACTGGAATACTCATTGAAAAATCCAGTCATCACAATTCTTTGCCATCTTCACTGACGACAGTTGAATGTCTATTGCGTGCCGAATTCACTGGTTACCTTCAGTACATTGACACGACAACTTCATTCTGACAAAGTCCAATAGCCTGAACAGTTACACAGACACCCACTAGATCAGATGATCAACTACACTTCTTAAATTCTTCTGAATTACCTAACTACCGTCCTCACCACGGGCCAGGGTCCATGCCGCCGAACCCGTCTGGCGCCCCATGGGCAACAGCGACGACTGGGTGGCACTCAGACCTCCCGCCAACGCCAATTTCTCCTGGTTTCGCAAGAGAATCACCTCGTTATAGAGCCTCATCAATTTGTCGGGCTCGCTGGCAACCGTGGGGTCAATGTGTTCACGGAAATACCTGGCCAATTTGTTCAGGTTGATGCGACCCAAGAGTGTCTTTACAGAGCCAACGTCCAGTACCAGGTTTGTCTGGGGGATCTGTTTGTCTGGAGAGATGTACTTTTCACTCAAATCCACCATGTATCCATCATTGATGCCAATGCACCAGCTCATCTTCTTCCCCCAGTTGCGGCAGTACAAACTGGGCTCGTCGTACACGTCTTCGCAGGGGTCCAAATGGATCCACCGCTTCTGGCTGGAACTATAGTACTCACACCAAACATGGTCTTCAAAGTTCCACACGTACCTGATTTTCCAGTCCGCCCCCAACAACGCCCTCAAAATCAACAAGAAGCAATTGACCCATTCTCCACAGCGGCCTGTCCGTGTCTCCAAGAGCCGGGATGCCTTGCCGATTCGAGGAAACGCCACCGGTTGCTGACATTTGGTGCACTTGTAATTTTCCACCCTACTAATCTCGTACGGATTGACATGCGGCGGTGGCCCTGTTCCCACATACTCTGTCTCCGTGCTCTGGCAGCTGGCGCAAGGGGGATTGTTGACCCAGGTGAAGAAATCGTGTTTAAAGTAATGCAATAGCTCAAGAACCAATAAATCCTCGTAGCCCAACTGGGAGTTTTGCTCTGTTTCTCTCTTATCAACGCCAGCGTAGATTTTGGCCAAATCTATGGAGTCCAAGGCTCGATCGAGCTCTTCGGGATCCTTGTAATTGTCAATGGAGGATGCCAAAGAAAGAAGGGTTTGAAAGAAACGTCTGTCTTGCTCAGATTTTGCCGCTATCGGCGTTTTCGCCGCTTTGGATGCCTGAAAGAGTATTTGCCCACTGTACACCGTCAACAACCGCTGTGATAGCTGTTGGTAGTCTGTTGCCACGCTCATGCTGTTTCTGGCCTGTTATAAGGAAAAAGTAGTACAATTTAGCCAACAAGAAAGAACAATCGAAATCGCAGTTCATAGTACTGCACAATCTGAATATATTCCTAATTTGTATTACACTCTTGAAATACATATTCTATATTACAGCTAAATTACAGGCCTCTTTCAAAGAGACTACTATACATGTCTATCCAATGGGGAAACAATTTTGGGATTTTGTTCCTGCTCTGTTTGGTGTTTGGTACCGTTGGATCTTAAAACCTTTGATCTCGGAGTACCGTTCAATATCTGAGTTTCGTCTAATTTCTCGTATTGCTCTATCTCTGAATACTGTTTGATCTTGACATTTATTGTCCCAAAAGACCACTCGTCTTTATCAGCTGGATCTCGGAATACCGTTTAATTTCTGGACATCATTCATCTCAAACCCCATTATTTCTCTATAACACTTGCTCTCTATCTCTGAATTCAATTCTTTGATATATCACTCAATCTTTCATTTCCGTGTCCCGTGCCTCATCCTTCATTTTTTGCGTCTCTCTCGATTCGAAGTCATCTTTCTCCGAGTTCAATTCCTTGATAATCTCTTCTTCTTCGTCAGTTAGCCCGGCGATGTCTGGCGGTATTTCTTGCATTTGCACCGATGGAGCATAGTCCAAGTACCGCAATTGCTCCAAGATTTCGAGCTTCACGCTTTCTAGGTACTTTTTCGAATTTTTGTTATCGATTCTCCCTTCTAATTGCGGATGGAGCGAGTAGTCAGGCCCAAACCAGTCATATGTGGGAAGGTAATTTGGAATCTTGGGGTCAATAGTGACATCGTTCAACACCGAGGTCTCGTAGCACCATAGCCGGGAAACGTTACGAGGCGTGTAGCCACCACCGCCTAGCACTAGCATTGGAATTCCAAATGACTTTATGAATTTCACACACTCCCCATGTCCACGAATATTCAAGTTGAAACAACCCAACCGATCGAAACCGAGAGAATCAGCGCCGCATTGCTGCACGATACATGTCGGCTGGAACTTGGTGATAAGTGGCTCCATGATCAGCTTGAAGAGGCGAATGTACGACTCGTCGTCCACTCCGTCTTTCAAAGGCACATTTATGGCGTAATTTTTACCCTTTCCCAAGCCCACCTCGTCCACGGCTCCAGTACCAGGGAAGAACTCTCCGTTGTACTTGTGGAACGAGACGGTCATGACTCTGTCGGTGGTGTAGAATGCCTCTTGCACACCGTCTCCGTGGTGCAAGTCAATGTCGATGTACATGACCCTGGCGTGGACACGAAGCAAATTTAGAATTGCTAGCACTATGTCATTGACGTAGCAGAAGCCACTGGGCTCCGACTTCTTAGCGTGGTGCAACCCGCCCAGCCAATTGATGGCGATGTCGGACATGCCGCTGATGAGCTTTCTGGAGGCATCCAAGGATGCTCCAGCGTAGATGGAAGAGTAGTCGTACATACCGTCGAAAACGGGACAGTCGTCCCCGATGTTGAACTGCGCCAACTTCTTGCTGGAAAGCCTAGCCGTCTTCTCTGGCGTGATGTTCTGGAGAAAGTTCACGTAGTCCTCGGAGTGGAACTCGAGCATCTCCTCGCGGGTGGCCTTGCGGGGCGTGTACAAGTCCATTTTCTCGTAGAGCTTGTAAGAGATGACCAAGTGATCTGTCAACATGAGTCTGAACGGTTTCATGGGATGGTATGGGCCATAGTGATACTGGTTAACCTGTGGATTGTAATGGTACGAGACATTAGGCAAATTCAGCGTGGTGTTCTGCACGTAGAACGGCTCGTTTGCTTCCGTCTTCCTGTCCACCGTGAAGGTGTCTGTTTGACCCGAGAAGTTCATTGGAAAGAAGAAGTAGCGGTTAAAAAATGACTTTTAAAAATGCAATTCTGGTGATGCTTGTGTGCACTCTGCTGGATGGAAAATGTCGCACAATTATGAACTATGGAACACTGAACACGAAAAATGTCGCGTGTATCGCACTATCCAAATATGACTTGCCACTCAAAATCAACTTTGTTAGTTAACATACTACTTCCAATTAGAAAATGTCAGGTATGTATTGAAGAAACCCTTGGAACTCATACATGGACGATGTAATACTAACAGACAGGTTCCGCCGGGTTCGATAGACACATCACGATTTTCTCGCCTGAAGGGCGGTTATATCAAGTCGAGTACGCTTTCAAAGCTATAAACTCTGCCAACATCACATCAATTGGGGTCACTGGTGAAGACTCTGCCGTTTTAATCTCTCAGAAAAAGATCCCCGATAAGTTGTTAGACCCTGCCACGGTGTCGTACCTTTTCAAAATCACTCCGTCCATTGGATTGATGGCCAATGGTTCCATTGCAGATGCCAGATCCCAGGCATTGAGAGCTCGTGCCGAAGCGGCAGAATTCCGTTACAAATATGGCTACGAAATGCCAGTGGAAAGTTTGGCCAAAAGAATGGCCAACATGTCTCAATTATACACCCAAAGAGCTTACATGAGACCTTTGGGCGTTGCGTTGACATTCTGTCAGGTGGATTTCGAGGACGAAGATCAGGGTGCCAAAATATTCAAGTGTGATCCTGCCGGTTACTACACCGGTGTAAAGGCTGTGGCCACCGGTCCCAAACAGCAAGAGGCCACTACTTACTTGGAGAAAAAATTCAAGAAAATTGAACATGTCAAGGGTGACTGGAAGGCCAACGTCGAGTTCGCTATCAACGCTTTAAGCTCGGTGTTGGGTACTGATTTCCGTAAGAATGACATCGAAATCGGGGTGGCTACTAAAGAAGGGTTCAGAATCTTATCTGCAGACGAAATAGATGAAAGATTGATTGCAATTGCTGAGCAAGATTAGAGCATAATACACGATCATGATCATGGTTTGTACTACACTACACTATACTTTATTTAGTTAATGAAACAATTGTCGAATGTGAAACTTTTAAATATTAACTTTTAATCTGTATAAGCTTGCGCCTGTGTTCAGTGAAATGTTTCTGAGCAGGTGTTTCCTGAATGGTTTAGTAAACGTAAGGAATGAATTGGTATGGGCAAGCTTCGAGGTAACGGTCCCAATCAGCACCATACTTCTTAGCACATTTTCTGTTGTCTCTTCCGGCTCTGTGAACCAACACAATGAAGAAAAAGACAGGGAAGAACCATGGTAATGGAGAAGCAAAACCACAAACCAAACCCCAGGTGAAAGATTGAATCCAATCAGCAGTGTAGTGCATTTTACGAGCGTAAACGTACCAGCCGTCAGTTAACAAAACAGAACCATTGGCACATTTGATGTACTTTGGATCAACCAAATCAGAGTATGGCAAGTATGGGAAAGTCTTTCTGATTGACTTGTTACCAGACAAGATTCTTCTGAAACTGTTCTTTTGACGGTTACCGGTGTCGAAGAAGTAGTAAGCAATGGTCAAAACAACGAACAAGGCGACGTTGACGTAAATTGGCCATTGGTACTCAGATGGATGGTGGTAGCTCAAGTACAAGGTACAGTGGCAGTAGGTGAATGGAACACCGGCGATGTTCCAGAAGAGCAACATGAAACCGAATTTTTCGTAGGCCATGTCCCAGGTAGGAACAATGAGTTCTTCACCTTTGGCACAAGCGTTGGCGTATAACCAATGGGCGTACAAGACGAAGCACAATTGAGGAGAAACGTATCCATACTGGTCGTATTGTTTCAAAGAAGCGGCCAAGGACATGAAGAAAAGGAAGAACCAAGGGATTCTAACTTCAAAGAACATTTTCAAGTCCAAGTACTTACCGATTCTTGGGTTCAATGGGGCACCCATGAAGATATCGAAGATTGGGTTACCGGTCATTCTGTGGTAGTCGTGGGTCACGTACAAGCAGATGAGGTACAAGGCAATGGAGCCAGTGATACCGTAGAAAATGGCAATAGACATGAATTCAGCGAATTTGTCGATGATGTAAGCGAGGTCAAAGATGTTGGTGAAGTGTAACACCAACATGATAACCAAGGTGGTGTAGAAAGACCAGATGGCGTTACAGAAGTAAGGCAATTGTTTGTTCTTCAAGTGTTCCAATGGTAAACCTTTGGTCCAAATGCCTGGCAAAGTCAAGTAGAAGATACCTTGCACAAGCATGAAAGTAGTGAAAACAAACACAGTCTTGAACGAGGGCAATCCGTCGCTGACAAAAAGCTCCCACATGTGGTTCAAGAAGTGGCCCCAGGACTCACCATCTTCAGGCCACGCAAATGATCCGTCGTAGAATTGGGCACTGATCCACATGTAGTACATGAGAAGTGGGAATCCAGTCATCATGCCAAAGGCACCAATGGGTCCACCAAAGTCCCATTCAATATCCTCCTTGCGAAGGTAGCCTGCTGGCACAGTCTCTTGTGAGTTGTCAGACAACGGGGTTTCCTCAGACATGGTCAATTGAATGATTTGAAGAAGAAAAGATTTGTTTATTTTGACCTGAATTTTTCGATCTCTCCATTTATAAATCACTGGCGCGCGGCCGTGGCACGGGCTCGTACCAGCTGGGACTATTTATACGACAATGGCCTGCACCCAGGCCGGGCTGGTGCGAGCTATACGAGAACACGAGCGGCGTTTTGCAGCAAAGACGTTGCAGTAGCAGTGGTTGCATTTGTCGTATAGCGAGCTCTGCCTTGCTGCAAAATGAACATTGATGTATATACTGGTCGGCTTTAATTGTAACTGTCATAGAAATTTCCTAGCTTTATTCTAACGTAATTGTCTTAGCATTATTCTAAGTGTAATTCTGTCTCAACTGTGATTATAGTTGCAATTGTTATCTCAGCTTTGATTGCGATTGTAAGTGTATCTGTATTATATCGTTATACTGAAAGGTGGGATTTGAATACTCTCCCATTGAATTATTTCCGATCCGCCACGTTCGGATCTTTCCTAGCTTTCAAAGCCAAACATACTAATCTTCCGGTATAACGCGAGCTTTCACAAAGTTCTGGGTATCCCGCGCTTGTTTGCTATCCAGCGCTCTGTCTGATGACCACTCCTCTATCAGATTACCATCTCTGTCTGTTCCTGACTTCCGTATTTTTCTTAACTTCCGTCAAAATTCCGCTCGCGTCCTCACATGAACGGAATCAGCTCGCCATCTCCCAGAAAGGGTGGCTTCTCAAGGTATCCTGCAACTCCAGTATCCTTGGCCCGGCGCCGGTAGTAGGTCACTTCCTCCAACGACCGGCGCGAGGAGCCATTTCCTAGCTTAATCAACCCAGTGAAGAACAACTCAATTTTCTCCAAATCCTCGTCCTCCACCAATAGCGATGCACACCAAATGTAAGGAGTTTGGATCATCATACACCTGTTGTCAAACAACAGCAGTGGGAGATAGAAGTTCTCGGATTCCGCCACCGATTCCTCTTTGGAGTAGTTGGAATCCTTGCGACGGACGCAAAAAAGCCAAGTCATTAGTTTGCTGAGCACTTCTTGAACTAACGGATGCTCTGGTGGCATACCGAGAAACCCAGAACCGATCATGATCCTAATATACACCAATTGCACATGCAGAAGATGGGACCAGTCAAACCACGAGTACACCGTGTTGGGCTCGTGCGACGAACGTCCATATGCTGATGTAGGTAGGGCAATCTTGGGCACAAATTGGTGTAGATCAGGTTGGAAGTCAGGATGGCTAGGACTGGTGCTGGGGATTACAAGATCATCTGGATTGACTCCGGGTGCCACCACCGAGCTTTCTGCAGAGTGTACCAACAGCATGAGACGCGCAATGGCGCTGCTTGTGACATGATCGTTATCGTTGGATCTCAAATGATCGAGAGCCGCGATAAACTCCTCCAACAACTGGACGTAGCTAACACAAGCACCCAAGAACATGTTGAAGTCGGACAGTAGAGCACCGTGGCTCATTATCGATGCATTGTAAGACGCATTAGATGTTTGGAGGCCAGCACTGACCAATGCAGCCAGGTAGCTGGGGTTTTGGTCTGCCCCAAACAATCCAGTGTCCAAGAAGAGCGTGCGGCCACCCTTGACTCCGGGAGCAAGAGTACCGCCGAAAGCCAGACAGAGACCAGCCAGGGACTCAATAGCGAAAAACCAAATTTTAGCTAGGGCCAAGGCAGGCGAGAGGGACGGCGATGATGTGCGCAGAGCCACCTGGTTGTAGTTGAGAAGAAGATCTTTAGCACCACGCAAGTGGGTCTTCCAGGACGAGAGAAGGTGGTGGTGGGCCGAGGCCAGGGCCGTGAAGATCAGGGTTAGCACGAGCACCGTGAACAAGAGGCGTTCGATTTCGTCAGGCAAATGGGACAGTTGCGAGTCGTTTGACGCGAATGCTGCGCTCAACGAGCGTAGACACACGGCCACGTATTGGTGGGCACTCAGGTCGTGGGAGTCGTCACCGGAAACGTTGTGTTGGAATGTGGCAGCCGCCGCCAACAACGCCGCGAGGAGATGGGGGCATTGTTGCAGATGGAGAAGAAGGAGTCGGGTGACTTCGTTCAGCTCAATGGACAGGGCAAACGGGTAGAGGTGGTAGGACAAGTGTGAGCTGGTGAGCGCGCGGAGGTAGTCAGCGTGGCTGCCGTGGAGGTTGTTGTCGGCGATGGTGTGGTCGATGAGGATTGAGTTGGCCACGGCGGGTGGCGGCGTGGGCCTGTGCCGGAGCCCCGGCGGAGCGGCCGCGAGAGACTCCGCGAGCTCCACCGGGAACGGGAGCGGCCCGTCGGCCCACGGCTCGAGCAGGTGGATGTCGGACACTAGCACGGAGGCCTCGTCAAACACGCTTTGCATGTCACCGGGCGAGAGTATGGGCGTGATGGCCTCTTGGAATGGGGGCGGCTGGTGTTGCTGATTGTGGTGGTGATGGTGGTGTTGGTGTTGGTGGAGGTGTTGCTGGGACGGTAGAGGTGGCAATGCCTGGGCCCACGGGGAGCTGTGTGTGGCGGAAATCTTTGGCGTTGTGGCTTGGCCCCGGGTCCGGGATGGCACGGGAGGCAGCGGGCTGGGGTCACTCGTGATGGGCGGACGGAACGGCTGTTTCGCCTCATAAACACAGATTTTGTTGAGACGAGTGCAGTTGTGGCAATGGGGCTTTCCCTCGTCACACTTCATCTTGCGGCGCTTGCACTCGCGGCATCCGCGGCGGCTGTATTTGCGTTTTCTGATTGGTTTCATGGGAGTTTTTGCCATGGATCAGGCTCCATAAACGAGGGCTGGGGTTCGGTCAAAAGAAGGAGAAAACAGCGGAAAAAACACCACAATTGAGCTTTGGCAGAGTGGATCCTGCTGGGACATCGAATGGCTCTGGCGGGTATGCTTTGCCGCTGTGAATCGGGCAAAAAATCACCGGATAATTAGACGCTGGAAAGAAAAGAAGTAGTTGTGATGAGTCAAAAAGTGCAAATTGATAGCGCGGTACTGCGAAAAGTGCTGGGGAAGTTCCCAGTGCAACGTTGCATTGGAAGTATAACCGAATCGAATAATTGCAAGTGGGTTTTGGATTTGGTGAAGATTTGGTAGAGATTTGGTCTTTGATGAGTCGATTGATGATTTGGTTATTCCAGTGGAAGGCGATTTTGGGATTCGGAGATTTTGGTGTGTTTTTGTGCTTTGGTTTTTGTGCTTTGATAATGTTAACTGGGGTTTTTGCAGTCAAAGTTTGGTCCGATTTGCAGTCAATTCATGATGAACACTTACGAAAGATTATATATTGGTCGCTATATAGATATTTAACATACGCTAAGGAAGACGCAAAGCACAATTAGCGAAATCGTCGATATTTGGTGCAAGGACATGGTTTTTTATGAGGAGTTACCGTTAATAGAAGGCTATGATACAAATTGAAGTGTATCAATATGTCGTCTTCCATAGACTAGGAACAGTATAAAACATCTTACACAGTCTATAATGGTATACAAATGTCCATGGAGGACAGCCTAAAGAAGGTATCATCTAAGCAAAGTCTACAGTGACCAACAATTAATATACTGGTTATACCAAAATTAGGAAATCATGATTATAACAGTCAAATCGAAGGAATATAACTTGTACTAAGAGTCTGTACGCCCAGAGATCAAAAGCTAATTGTATGTTAAGCCAATACTCAATGATACAAACAACATAATATATGTTATCTAATGATATGATGTAGCAAACTGTCGGGAATCGGGCGTCAAACCCTGATGATTACTTACAATAGACAAAAATCGTAACCTATAGGCCAACGAAACTAGCAGTATATTTGCTATGGTATAGTTAGCTGTTGCACATTTGGCAGCAATGTGCACACATCACCTGACTCCAATAATCCAAATACAAAGATATATATTTTCATACAACTATTCCGATTACATAGTGTTTCCCCAGGAAAGCACGTCTCAGCAGAAGCATTCTGAAATCAAATAGAAGGGCGATTTCTTAGCTTGAATCTTCATCTCCAAAATCAGCTGGTTCCATAAAGAGCACAGTCCCTTCTTCTACAACAATTAAATACTTATGTACATCCATAATATACAACTAAAATACAGCAGCACCAGAGCTAGTGCTCGGCAACACTCTGGATCTTGCTCATGATTCTTCTGCCATGAGGAGTGTTCTTGATTGTAGGCAAAAGTGGCTGCAAAGCAGCAGACAACTTGCTCAAGTCTTCCTTGCTGGCAACATCCAAACTGGTTTGCAAAACATAGTTTCCGAAGGCATCGTTGAGCATGTCACTGAAACAGTCTTTTTGTGCTAGCAACACCTTCAACAAGCTGTCGGTCAACTTGTTGATTCTCAATGATTTTTCAATGACATTGGATCCAAACTTGTGCAACGACAACGATACGATGTTGGCTCTGATGTGGTCCATGATGATTCTGATGGACTCGTCATCACCTCTCAGTAACACGTATTGAACAACGTAGTTCCCAAATGGATCCAACGATAATCCAGTAGCATTTTCCGCAACTTTCAAAGACAATTGACGGCGTTGATTGGCATTGCCATGGTCCAAACATCTTTGGAGAACACAGCATCCATGGCGGTGCGTAGCAATTTCATAACAATGAACCAGGGCAGTATCGAAAATGAATTGATTGTCTTCAGCCTTGAGTTTTTGAAGGCATTTCTGCACAACGTGATTACCGTTCAAGTCTCTCAGAAGCGAGACAATATGTGGGGATAATGAATCAATGATGAGACGTGATTCTTCCTCAGTGTTGACGCATTCAACTAATTTTTGCAAGGCTCTAGTACCATGTGGATCCAAAGCGATTCTGATGAACTCGGGAGCTGCATTTTTCACCAAAATCGTACGTTGATCAACAGAGACATTCTCGAAGAGCTTTTGGATCAAATAATTTCCAAATGGATCTACCATCAACTCAATGATTTTGAGATAGATTTCGTTGAAAATCATGGTGGCTGCAATTTCATTGGTAATGATGTTACCGTCGTTGACAGCAGCAGCTTCGCGTCCTAAATCCAATTGTCTTTGTAAGAAACGACACCCGTGTTGGTCTTTACACAATGAAAAGAATTCACCGGTGAAATCTTCAAGCTTAGCGTTAGCATACTTGGAAGCATCGTCACCTTTTCTTCTATGATTGTTATGCATCTTGCGATGGACATTCAGGCCATTGTTAGGACCGTAGTTGTTTCTGCCTCTTCCGTGATTTTGAGGATTGAAGCGATTGAACTGACCCAATTGTTGGCCATGGTTAGGACCCATGCGGGCATCGTAACCTGGTTGAACTGAAACAGGAACTGGCGGTAATTGATTGGACCCAAGGGACTGTTGATTCCACATGGTCGGACTGCCTACTTGGCCCATCATGGGAGGTACATCGCCAAAATAAGCATTGTTTTTAAGACCCAATGGAGGAGTAGGAGTGGAAAAGAACCCCTTTTTCGAGACATCATCGCCTTCGTAACCATGGTACATCATGTAACCTTGAGACTGGTTCAAAGGAACCTGGGAGTCCAAGATACCACCGAAAAGTAAGGGAACTTGACCATCTTTTTCAGCATCCTTTTCATCAGGCAACTCAAAGGGCTTGACATTCAAGTTCAAGTCAGCGTTACCACCATAAGCAGCAGGAGGAGCCAGAGAAGGAACAAAGTTACCCCAGGTGGTAGAAGGAGTGTTTGCAGCAAATGCCGAAGGAGCAAAACCGCCAGCAGAAGGGTTCGGAGTTAAAGACCCTTGTTGGGGAGGTTGGTAAAACTTGTTGTAGAAGCCATTTTCAGCAACAGAGCCAGCGGACGAGTGGGTGACGCCAGAGCCAGGTCCACTGTACATGAATTGTTGAGAGAAAGGGGTGCTTGAATTTGTAGTGTCATTATCGGAGACCTTAGCATTTGCCAATTCGAAGTCGTTGTCCAAATCCAAGTTATTCAAAGCACCAACAATGTCCAAGTCGGTAGCAGCAGACGACTGGGCTTGATTTTGGGACTGGGCCAGGTTGGGGTTTTGGTCCGAAGAGGCCAGGGAATGGGCCAAATCATCATCCATTGAATTGGCCAGAGTGTTAGCATCGGCGGTGAAAAAGTTCGAAGAATCCTTTGAGAAAAATTGGTTGCCAATAGAAGAAGATCTCAACAGGTTTTGGGCAGAGGAAGCCTGGGACTTCAATAAGGGGACAGAAGTAGCATTTTCGGAGTTTCTTGGGGTTGAAATCGATGCAGAACGAGACTGTAAATTAGTAGTCATTGTAAAGTATGCAAGAAAAGATGGAGGTGATGACAGTAATGACAAGATATGAAAATGACGAAGTGGATTATTTGGAAACCAGGACTATAAACAAGGGCAAAATCGTTTATAAATGATCCAATTAATCTTTTGGTTGTTATAATACCAGACTAATATACACTAATGAACAAGGGGGTAGAGAGTAGCACTCTCAGATATGCAAACGACACGCGGGAAAATGTGGTAGGGAGCTTGGAACGGCACGTACAAAGTCACCTACTTTCTGGAACGAAAAAGTCGTGGGAATCTGGTGATATGGACGTTTGTAGAGAAAAATTATAACTCGTGATTTCCTGAAGAAAAAATTGATCTCTGACTTTTGAGCTTTTGTGATTTTTCCGTTTGAAAAATTAATTGGGCCTGGGACGACTTTAATAGCCGAATAAGTATTCTGCCGCCAACGACGTCATTACAGAGATGTTTGGGGTTAAGATGGTACGGGATTAGGAAGAAACGATGATAGGGGAGCTCAGAGGGGTCCGGAGAAGTTTGGAGGTGTTTGGGCCGTTAAAGATGGTGGTGATGTTGGTTTTGGTAAATTGCAGCCATGTCCATGGAGTATTGAATGGAATAGGGAATAAGAGGTGGGATCGTAATTGAATGGAACATGTAGTTGAGTGTGCACTAATGGTCTTAGTGAGAGGCAAAGAGTTGTGGAATCATGGCTTGACTTGTAGATATTGGTGTGGTGGTAGCTGTGAATGGTGATCTGTGATTGTACGTGAATCGTGTAAGAAGATTATGGCGTAAGGCAGAAACGTACTGGAAAGATAGGTATCGCTGATAAGATATACGAGAGTGATTGTTTAAAGACAGTGCAAATGATTGTGGTTATTGAATGACCAAGGTATAAAGAGCTTACAACATGGTTATTGAGTACACACGATCAAGGTGCTGAAAAATTACTAAGGTAGAGATCGTGCTTATGGACAGATTAATAGTATAGAGATGAAGCCAAACTGAAGACTGATGGTGAATTGAGATAAAATAAACTAACCTGAAAACAAAGTTATGAGTTGATATGAAGAATTCACTCATCAATCATCAATTGGCAAACAGTGGGGGCTATTGATGAAGACATATGTATCGAAAGAACAACGATGATTAACTGTAAGTTGAGACTTAAGTTCGACAGAAAACAATTGAAAGAATTGGTTCAGAGAAACCTTGCAGAAGTTCACTGAAATGACTAATTTAATCAGGGCTGCTCTTGAAAACTACAATCACTGAGTTAGGTTAATCGGAGGACTTTGAAAGACTAGAATCTATTCAGAATACAGCAGATAAAATGGATGTTAAAAAACGTAGAATTCTGCTCGAAAAGACTGACAGTCGTCTTTCAATCCAATATTTGAAAAATATACATGGTTCTAAGAAGAAAATGGATATCCTGTTACAATTTCACATTCGCTAACATTTAAACTGCCTCGATAATGATTCCATTCATCTGAAACACTTGTGATTCATATTCTATAATAAATGTTGGTGGTTTTTACCTTCATGACATGTCAGTAGCTGAACACTCAAAAATAATGGGTGGATTCATCTCTTTCTAAAAATCTCTATTCATACACTCTAGAAATAATGATCACGAATCATGAACTTTATGATTGATGGTGCTGACTCGAGTACTTTCTAGCTGATCTTGTTTTTCATATATTCTATAGCCGATGTTCAAGTCGGTTCTCTAATTATAACAGTATTCATGATTTGTACGTTATGTATACTCGAGGGTGGTGTTTGTCTTCGATATAAGTGATCGTACTACTTTCTCACCGTAAATAGCGTCCATTTCGGTCAATTCCTACTCTCTGTATGTTTTCTTTCCAGCACGAGTGATGTAATGATTTACGTCTGCTGATGTTCATGGGTTGTGCTTTCATTTTAGAATGCTCATACTTCCGAATGCCCAAAAACGTTTATGTCGGTTATTTATTGTATCGAATGTCTATGTCGAATGCTCAAAACCTCGAACGTTTCTGCCGAAAATTCATTGTATCGGATGTTCCCTTGGGATTGAAAAATCTGATGTTGATGGTTACGAAACATTCAAACAACTTCTGTTACTTATCGCTTTACGGACCAGATTTCACATCAAGTGACCCCCGGTTTGGGCAATTGAAGATCCCCTTGTGGCCACAGCAACACGGCAGCATTGGTATAATCGGAGTAGATTGTGCTTTCGGGGACTTTTCTAGCGAGACGCAAATACAAGGGCACTTGTTGAGAATTTGCAGCCATTTTCGTCAACAGGAGCATTTTTTGCATCTTCTCCAGAAGAAGAATTTGCGTGAGGTTGACGGAGCTGACGTTGTCGTCGACGAAGCGCTCGATGTCGTTGATGAGGAGCGATGTCAGGGTGAACTTGTGCTCGACAGGCGACTTGCCGTTGGCGGTGACATTCCACGACAACAAGCCGGAGACTCGGTCGAATCCCACGAACTGCGGCGGGAGAATGGTTCCACGGGGGTCGTCTCTGCTGAGGGACGCGGCGGTCTCTGCGATGGCCGCCAACCCCCATCTGGAAGTGCCGGAGAGAAAGAGACCAAGGAGAATTCCCTGGAAGAGGAATGCCGTCCTGCCACGAGTGGAACAGCCCGGAATGAGAAGCATGGCGAGAATGTAGTGGTGAATACGAAGCGTTAGGCCCGGGAAGTGGGCCAACACCACGAGCGATAGCACGAACAAGGCGTAAATGGCAAGATACTTGCGGAATCGGCCCGAGAGCCATATCTTGTACGCCTGGATCACGGCACAGACGAGTATGGTGCCAGCGATGGAGCCCACGGCCAACAAGGCGCCCGGTTGCAGTTGCAAGTCGCTGAGAGTGAGTCTGTCCACCGGCAACCTGTCGAAGGTGATGTTGTTCAACACACCAAGCCAGAAGAGCGGGTACCAGAGCAACACTTTCGTCAACGGAGAGTCCTTCATGTCTGGCGGGAGCTGGAACGTTCTTTTGCACGAACAGTGCCAGAGCACGTAGAGAATGAAGCAGGTGGGCAAGAAACGCTCCAAGGCGAGCGAGAGAAGTGCAGCGTAGGTTTCTGGGTCCAATGCGTCGACGGTGACGGGCGGGTCCGTGGCCAAGCACACGGTCCAGAAGCCCACCACGGTGGTGGTCCAGTAGGCGACGGCGCCGCTGGCGAGATACACCACGGGGAGGCCGAGAAGCACGTTTAGCACGAGCACAGGAAGCCTTGGGTCGAAGCAGTGCGAAAGGCCCGGGCCGGACGGTTTGAAAGCGTACGACGAGGGAAAGAACGAGTCGAAGCCAAGCGAGTCGCTCACGCCGTAATGGCCCAGTGCCGGCGCGAAAGCGCCCTGGGCGCCGGTGTAGGCGATTCTGGCGCAGCCGCCGAAGAAGGGGGAGATGAGGCCGGCGTGCACGCCGGCGCCGCAGGGGAACGAGTCGGCCCGGTAGGGCGCGGTGAGTGGGACCAAAGGAGAAGAATCTCGGGCCGCAGGAGAAGAATTTTGGGCCGACTGGGCTGACTCTTGGTCTGCGTTGGCCTCTTTCTGGGCCGGGGCCTGGGCCGGCTCTCCCCCGCCCACAAAGTACCCCCGGTACTTCACTCTTTGGTCGCCGATTGGCATCAACGAGTAGACCCAGCTGCCCCGATCACACAAGGCCGGACACCGAAACACGACGTCGCCCGACGTGTCTATGGCCGGACACAACGAGCCGTCCGGCCCACAGGCGGCATTCTTGCCCTGCCAGAACGATTCGGCCTGGAGACACGAGAGCGTGTACACTGGGGCCAGGCCAGCTTGGGGCGGGAGAGTGAAATATGGCACTAGCACGGCGTAAACCACGCCAAACCAGAGGCAGTAGTACGACGCAAGGGCAAGGAGCCGTACGGGCTGGGAGAACCGATGCAAACGGGCAGGAAACTCTTCTAGTGGTAGGAGATACTGGAGCCGACGGGGCGGATCGTCGCACGGCTGGGCTGGGCCGTGCCAGAGCCGGTGCCAGAATCCGCCCGAGTGACCGAGCTCTGGTACGAAGGTCTCTGATTCTAGCTCCAAGCGGTCATCTGGCACTAAATGCTCTGTTTCTGGAGGATAGTAGTCGTCCCCTGGGGTCAATTGCCCTGTTTCTTCCGAATTTAACGAGTCTTGTTGCGACATGTTCATGTTCTGGAGCGCTATGTTCTCATGTCTGGTCATCAAGGATTAGTGGAAATGCAAAGTTGGGGTGGAGGTGATGAGGTGGGAAGAGATCTGGTGATAATATGAATAGACCTGAATTGAAAATGGAAAGATAATCCTGTAAATTAAGCTGAATATGGAGGGGGTGTTGTACAAATTTGAATTGAAGAGGTGAAGATGAATAAATTGATCTTTGATTTTGATATCGATTTTTGGCGGTTTATCGAGCATTACAGTGAGCTCCGTACACCATGCACAGTGGCCCTATGTTGGACTAGTCATGTAACATAATGGTATGGCACGGTTGTAAGGGAAGTTTGATGCTTGTGTAGGGTAATGTTTGAAGCGAAGGATGGGATGGTGACTCATCAAGAAATCGTGGGGCTTTTGCAGCCAAATTGGTTGCAGATGAGGATGAGAATAACGCAAAACAAGAACAGAACATACACGAAAGTAGAACGGCTTGGAAGGTTGGAACAGTCACCTATTGACCAGTGCTAGATGCCTCGAATAAAGATGATTTTGACAAACCGAGTGTTGCTTCAACTCGCCTTATTGTTTTCTGTTGGAGAATGAAAATCAAAATATTCAAGAATTCAGAAATCGAAGGTACGAGGAACCCGATAATATCTCGATAACTGATCAAGTAGTAGAAATTGATAAACCTGATAGAACTAGATTATCAAGGAAGACATAAATTCGTGCTGCAGAACTCAATCCATTTTAAAATAATTGTATAAATAAAAGGCTGCAAAAAACATCAGTATTGAATCACTGTTCCTACAAAATGTTTTTTATTGTGAAGATGCTTACAGATATTCGTCTCAGAAGGTGAGTATCAGCTCAAGACATCACACCAATCGAGCCATTGACCATTCTGCAGTCCTCTCTGGCTACAAATTCCTGTTTTCTCGAATAAATTCCAAAAGCTATAAGTTACATAATTCTGCTAGAAGTAGTGGGTGCCAATATTGTGTATGCTGCGATATTACAATACTTTGAACATACAAACACTCCAACTTTGCTACCGCTTATAATTACACAGTGCTTCAAGATACGCAATACTAAGAGTTATCTAGAATCTTCAAGTATCATATCGAGTCGATTCATATCCAAAACAAATAATACAATGACTGTCTACTAAACTCGAAACAATTATTCATTAACATGATCTAACATAATATACAAACTAACCAGAACACATGGTACATGATTCTGGGTTATCGATGGCACAAGCAATGACCTTGGCACTGAAGATATCAGCTTCACTTTCTTCCTCACCTTCCTTAACTTCCTTGGTTTCGGCTTCAACTTCCTTGACCTGTTGAGCTTCTGGTTGAGCTTCTGGTTGCTTAGCTTCCTTTTTGTCTTCAATCTTCAACTCACTGATGGAGTTTTCCAATGAAGTTGGCTCAGTGGAGTTACTTCTGTAAGAATCGTCGTTGTCACTGTTGGTATTACTACCGATTCTTGGTTTATATTTTCTTTGGTTCAATTTCTCCAAGTTAGCAGAAACCTTACCAGCATGGTTGATGATATCCTTGTCGACTGTGAATTGAATGGCTGCAGAAGCTGCTTGTGTTCTAAGGTAGTACATACCAGTCTTTAAACCTTTCTTCCAACCGTAGAAGTGCATAGAGGTCAACTTACCCATAGTTGGATCCTTGATGTGAATATTCAATGATTGCGATTGATCAATGAATGCAGCTCTGTCAGCGGCCATATCGATAATATGCTTTTGACTGATTTCCCAAACAGTCTTGTATAATGCCTTGATTTGTTCTGGAACATTTGGTAATCCTTGAATGGAACCGTTGTTAGCAATGATGTTGTTCTTCATGGCATCATTCCAGAGTCCAAGATCAACCAAGTCACGCAACAAGTATGGGTTAACAATTTGGAATTCACCAGCTAAAACTCTTCTGGAGTAAATGTTGGAAGTGTATGGTTCGAAACATTCATTGTTACCCAAAATTTGAGAAGTAGAAGCGGTAGGCATTGGTGCAACCAACAACGAGTTTCTTAAACCGTGTTTGGCCAATTTTTGCTTCAAGTTATCCCAGTCCCATAATTCAGATGGTTTTCTGTTCCATAAGTCGAACTGTAATAAACCCTTAGAGGCTGGAGAACCTTCGTATGATTCGTAGGCACCTTCAACTTCAGCTAATTCAATAGATGATTCAACGGCACCGTGGTAAATGGTTTCGAAGATTTGGATGTTCAATTCTTTAGCCTCTTGAGAGTCAAATGGCAAACGAAGAGCCATGAAAGCGTCAGCAAGACCTTGAACACCAAGAGCAATTGGTCTGTTTCTCATGTTAGAACGTTTGGCTTCTGGAACTGGGTAGTAGTTACGGTCAATGATTCTGTTCAAGTTACGGGTAACAACTTTAGTGACTTCGTGTAACTTCTCGAAGTTGTACCAAGCATGGCTAGCATCTTTTTCAACAAATGAGGGTAAAGCGATGGAAGCCAAGTTACAAACAGAAACTTCTTCAGGAGAGGAGTATTCAACAATTTCACAGCACAAGTTGGAAGATTTGATGACACCCAAGTTCTTTTGGTTGGTCTTTTCATTACAAGCATCCTTGTATAACATGAATGGAGTACCGGTTTCAGTTTGAGCTTCCAAAATGGAGTACCATAATTTTTGAGCCTTAACGGTTTGTCTACCTCTGTTTTCTCTTTCGTATTTTTCGTACAATTCAACGAATTCATCACCGTAAACATCGGATAAACCTGGTGCTTCGTTTGGAGAGAAAAGAGTCCATTCACCATTTTGTTCAACACGTTTCATGAAAAGATCAGGAATCCAAAGAGCAGGGAAAAGATCTCTGGCTCTGATTTCTTCCTTACCGTGATTCTTTCTGATATCAATGAAATCAAAGATGTCTGCGTGCCATGGTTCTAAGTACAAAGCAAAGGCACCGGGTCTTTTGTTACCACCTTGATCAACATAACGAGCGGTGTTGTTGAAAACACGGACCATAGGAATGATACCGTTAGAAGTACCGTTGGTACCAGCGATGTAAGCACCGGTACTACGGATGTTGTGAATGTGTAAACCAATACCACCGGCGGATTTGGAGATTAAAGCACAGGTCTTCAAGGTATCGTAGATACCATCGATGGAGTCTTCCTTCATGGCAACAAGGAAACAAGAGGACATTTGAGGAGATGGGGTACCAGCGTTGAACAAGGTAGGGGATCCGTGAGTGAAGAATCTTTGAGACATGAGGTTGTAAGATTCAATGACTCTTTCGATGTCGTTACCGTGAATACCAACAGCGACTCTCATGATCAAGTGTTGAGGTCTTTCAGCGACTTTACCGTTGACTCTGAGCAAATAAGATCTTTCCAAAGTCTTGAAGCCGAAATAGTTGTAGTTGAAATCACGGTCGAAAACAATGGCGGAGTTTAATTCATTAGCGTTTTCTTGGATGATGTCGTAAGTTTCTCTGGAGATCATAGGAGAGTGCAAACCAGTTCTTGGGTTAATATAGTCGTACAACTCTTTGGAAACTTGGGAAAATTGTTTGGTGGTTTGTTTATGTAAGTTGGAGACAGCAAGTCTTGCAGCCAAAATGGCGTAATCTGGATGGATGGTGGTCATGTAAGCGGCGGTTTCAGCGGCCAAGTTATCCAACTCAATAGTATTAACACCTTGATACACACCAGAGATAACTCTTTGAGTGATGGCAACAGCGTCAACATGTTCAGTGTCGAGACCGTAACATAATCTTTGAACTCTTGCAGTGATTTTATCGAACCTCACTGGTTCTTTGCGGCCATCTCTTTTGAAAACGTACATTTTGAGATAAAGATGTGGTATAAAATTTTGCAATATTTGGGAATTATTGCCTCTTTTTATAGCCAAACGCGTTCTTCGATGATTACAAATTTTTGTTTTCATTTTGCAACGCGTACTACCATTTTTTATGTCGCATACACGCGGTTCACGTGTTATTTTGATTTATTACTCGCTTTAGGACGTGGACGTGTTTCCGAATCGGTCTGATCAAAGTAGCACAAGAACAGATTCCACAATAACAATAACAACCACAATAATATCGTAGCGGCAGAATGTCAGTGCTTGTTGTGTCAGCTGGTTCGGCGGGCGCACAAGTTTCGAGTTGACCATGTTGTTTTGAGTTGGTCTTGTGATCTTGTTATGATTGAGACGTTCCAGACATTACAAGATTGCATCGAAGATACAAATTGTACCATGCTGAAGATTCAGTAGCTATGGCTGAAACACTGGACTTGCAGTGCCCAAAATGGTGATGTGGATTCCTGAATAGGGTGAGGCTGTTTCATGGCCCCAATGCAGGCTATTGAGTGAGATTAGCTCGGATTTTACGGTGCGTTATCGGTGTATTTACGGATTCGCTGGATTGGGCCCTGGGGTTTGTTGTGCTCAGTTTGGGAGCAACTTTTTATCGGCCTCGACCTTGACTGAGTTGCAGCAATCCTGCAAGATTGCGCTGTTATTGTATCAGGCATAAGTTGTAGTGTTTACAGTGTGTAAATGATGGAGATGATTGTACTAGCATGTTGTTATGTTGAGTTGGCGTGATGTAGTCGGATTTTCGTTGAAAGCGATAAGAGGAGTGTGAATGTGTGTTGTGGCGCCTGGTTATTTGTTGCCTTGTTGTTTGTTGGAACTTTGATCCAATCTCTGTGAATACCTCGATAAGTGATGAAGCTGAACCACATTGCTGCATGTTGCTACATGCTACTTTATGCAGCACTATGCTACTTTATGAAACTTTATGCTACTTTATGCCACTTTATGCTGTCCGTGCATCTCTTTGAATCTCTCTACTGGTGTCATTCGAAACATTCGGCTGCAACGTTCGCGCATCAGCTGCAAAATTCGCCCGCTTTACAGTCAATCTCAGTCCAGCTATCAAGGGTACAGTAACCAAGAGCCATGTAAACGGCTTTTTAGATTGTTTTGTTTCCGTCAATGTATGTATAATTCCCCATAGTCTCACTTCAGACGTGAATAAATTCGAGATGTGCTTTCATTGGGAATTACCTTTAGCTTTGTAACACTGCAAGTCGAGGCTAGCGAGGGTTGTAAGAGTTAACTGAGTCGATTGACAAATCAGAAGTACATATCCGAATCAAGTGGGTGATTTTGGACTCGTTCCTCAATCAACTGACACATCTGAAATACATTTTTGAATCAACTGACTTGTCTTATCAGCTTTCCACCACATTCGACTCGTTTTCCTTGTGTTCTGTATCAACCAAAGCACTCTACTTTGTCATATTACAGATCATCTACAGCCGGTCGTAGAATATTTTATTCAAGCTATGGCTTATATAATTCTGGTGACAAGCTATCTAAGAGCTTTTGTTCAATTCGCTAGATGTTAGTATTAGACAGGTGAGTGGGGTGGAGATAAGGGTAATGCTTCGTGGTTTTCGAGGAGCAATGCCTTTTGCTAGGTATCCGAGGTGAGCAAGTGAGGTACCAATTGTCCCCTGATTGAGAAGTTTGTCCATAAAGTGGCCATCACCATCGACCATTATCATATCAATCATATCAATCATATCAATCATATCAATCATATCAATCATATCAATCATATCAATCATATCAATCATATCAATCATATCAATCATATCATTCATATCATTCATATCATTCATATCATTCATATCATTCATATCATCCATATCAATTGCCCTAAGTAAATCTCCATTCCAATCCATCAATTGATACATACTTGAGCCATTTTTCCAAATCAAAGTCATCTTCCTTGGCTGCAACAGGTGCTGCAGGTGCTGCAGGTGCTTCCTTCTTTTCCCTAGGCCAAGCTGCAATGGCAACTACTGATGACAAGGTCATAATGGAGAGCTAGGTGTTAGTAAGGGGTTTTTCGAGCGGAAAAAAACCAATTGATAACGTACAATGTGAGCTGGAACTTGTTTGCCCAAAATTGTGTATGCAGCAGCCATTTTAGTCGGTTTCTATGGATGTTTCGATGATGAAAAGATGGTGGTTTTTGGTTTGCGTTTTGATTGGCAGGTTAATTCCGATCTCGAGATTATGTAAGCGCGCTATCTGATTAAACTGGAAGGATGTGAATTTTGGTGTTGGTGATGTTAACCTGAGTTGTTTCTAGATTGAGGTTGTTTCGACTTCTAACATGTCGGAATATGTTGTAGAAAGTTGATACATCGAGTTGGATTGTTTGAAGTGCATTTATAATTATATGATTAATGTTTGTTGCTAACATACTTGTAGATTTGTCAAATTAGTTCACTCATTTTATGGAAAATTGGCTGCGAATTGCAAAATTGACTCAAATGAAAATGGCTTCCATGTTTGGCTAATAAAGGCAAAAGCTACCCTGAACAGACCTTTTGGAAATGCAATATGCTTTAGGCATGCGAGAACTGACATGTCGTCCTTTTGTGATACTATTCTGTTATAGTACTGCAATATCTAGTTAGTCTTCTATCCTTCCAAATAACTAATTCGTTCTTCTAGTATCTTCTTCTTTAGACTGCTAAACTGTTATGCCGTCATTATCTGGTTCATCTATAACCTTTTGTTTATTATCCCATTTATTAAATCTATATTTACAGCCATTTCATTCGTTTCAGGGTTTCTCTTCACACACTATCACTCGTCGCCTGATTCTCCTACAAATTCGCCTCTCTCCAGTAGTTTTCACATCCGAAGCGAAGCAACACCTCGTAGGCCTCGTCGTCGTTCTGTGTGTACATCACTGACCACTTTTTGAAATGGAGCTCCTTTAATTGTCCCTCCCACATGACTTCACAGAAATTGTTGCTAACGTCCACAGGTGTCTGGCCTTCTTTCAACGGCGATGGATCGGTCCATTTGATCCGCTTGGTAAGAAGCTTGCGGTAGAATTTGATGCTCTTGGACCCGCCTTCTGCTATCACGAGATTGAACCGTGGATTCAACACAATCATCCCGACCAAATCGAGCTGTTTGGCGTTGATATCCACTTTAAAGAATTGTTGCGGGTCGTCCAACACCTGAATTTTGTAGACGGAGGTGAAGTAACCGTTGAGGAGGTCTTTTTCATGATGTTCCTTAATTTTCTCGTGTTTCTGTTCTTTGGTGAGTTTCCTGTCTTCATTCTCCTTGATGTGCTTGTCGTATCTGTCTTGCACCTCCTGTTTGACTCTCATTTCCACGCCGGTTGGGTCCTTGATGGCCTCGTTGGTGAGCACGTTCATCAAGTTCGAGAGCTTGACCTTGGGTGGTGGAGGAGGGTCGAGGCCAAGCCGTATTCTGTCCTGTTTATCCTTGAGTTTTGCTTGTCTCTCGTTACGTCTCAACCGCTTCATTTCCTTCTTGGTCAAATGCATGGCCTGGGTCCCTGTCTCACGCTCCCACGGCGCCGGAATGAGCACTGGATGCTGGATGTAGATAGTTACAGGGGCCTGCTCGTTGTCGAGTACCACGGCAGAGCCATATATGCCGTCGCTGAGATACGGCCGGTCCCACCATTCCACCACAGGCGCCGCTTGCGGCTTGTACAAGTGTTCGCCTATGTTTTCGTCCGGGAGCAAGCCTTTCTGTTTGGACTCGAGGATTTTCTGTTTCTCGAGCTGTTCCTGTTGCTGCTGCTGTCTCAACCGGTCTCCCTGGGAAATGTACTTGCCTTTAGGATTGAATTGGAGAGGCCGGCGGTGCTGCTTTTGGCCCTGGCTCTGAGCCATGGCTGCCTGGTCAAGATACGGGTTGATGGCCGTGCGTTCGAACCACGGCTGTTTGAGCGGGTTGTGGTTTCGAGGAAGCGCCGGTGTTGCCATGTTTCGTAGGAGCGGGTGGAGTTCCACGTTCAAACCTTTGCCGATTTGGTTTTGGCTTTGATTATGGTGATTTTGGCTTTGATTATGATTGTTTTGGTTTTGGTTATGGTTGTTATGGCTTTGATTTTGGTGGGTGGGTTGATTTTGGTGGCTCTTGAGTTGACCGTCTTTTTGTTTTTGGTCCTGGCCAAGCCGTGCCTTGGTGCTGGCAGCGTCAAACGCCAACTTCCGGGGCCTTGATGGCGCCGCAATTGGCCGTTTTCGTGGATTGGACATGTTTCCTATAGAAAAAAGTTGTAGGTTTCAGAAAAAGTGATAGGTTCCAGAAAAAGTTGTAGGTTGCAGAAAAAGTTGTAGATTTCAGATGTATCTCATCAAAAGATTTGGCAATATAATTTCTCACTAAAAAAAGCAAACTCATTTCTTTAATTACTACTTGTCATTCCACACAAATCACTGATTAGTCTGGTTTACACAGTAATAAGCTCACATCATGATCATTTCCAAACGAAACCATCTTGATAAGATGGAAATGGCCGAACCGCTCAAGGACTTGATTGATGAAATCTCCAATTGTCAGGAGTCTGAGTTGGCGGCTAAATTAATGGCAAATTCATCCTGGGAGAGACCAAGAGGCGACTTGTTCCACTGGGTACTGGTATTGAATCGCTTTGACCAAATCTTCGAGTTGTTGATCGCCAAATACCAGTTGGACAAGGAATTCCCACCTTTACGTGAAATCAGTTCCCCTGATTCCACTTTATTGCTCGCATGTCTTGTGTTCACTAATTTGCTTCTTTATCATTGCACCAACCGGGCGCTATACTCCAGCTCTGATCGCATCTTCCAGTTGTTGGCCTCGCCCTCCGTGGACATCCGTTTGGCGGCTCTCGAAGTGGCCGTGTCGCTAGGCGAACGCTATGCCCAAACTGGCTCAAGCAAGTACTCGGCCCCTAAAGCAATTAAGAATCGTGTCTTGCAATTGGCAAGATCCTTCCCTTTGCCAATGCCTGTCGTCTCCCAGAAAGAACCGCTGGATCATTTCAGCTTGCTAGATGCCATTGGTAACAAGAAAAAATACCCTCTGAAGTGGAAAGCTCTTCACTTCCAATACTTCCGCCTGGAACAACCCGACTCTACTCCCAAAAAGAAGAAGCAAAAGAAGTCGGAAGGTTTGGCGGAATTCTCCCTTTCCGAAGATTCTGTAAGAAAATTATCCTTACAACAAATTTATGACAAGGCTACTGCCCCTGACGCTCTTCCCAAAGAAGTTTGGTTTGAGTTTGCCCTTTACGCCCAGGCTGTCAAGTCTTTCAACACCAAGGCATATGAAGCCGTGCAACTCCGTGAAAAACTCCTCCGTATCAAATGCTACTCAATTGCCTTCGTGTGCTGCATGTGCCCCAGTGAATGGACATCTCCTCGTCTCTTTGAAGCTGAACCTTACATTTTCTCTTTCCTAGTTGATTTTGTGCAGCCTGAAAATAGTGATGCTGTCTCCAGAGACGTGTATTTCTCAGCAGTCAAGGCTCTTGAATGTATCTCCATGAAGAGAGTCTGGGGCAACGACATCATCCGTTGCATGGGTGGGAACGTTAACCACGGTATCCTTTTCCAGGTCCTCAGACATATTCATAAAAAAGTCTCCAGCGAAGAAGACAATGTCTTCGAGAAAGGCTACATCCATTTCCTAAACATGGTCGGAAATTTAATTGATTTTAAATCTTCCGCCCCTAGATTAACCGCTGGTGGAATTTTGAACGATCTTATGCTGTTTTTGAACACAAAATCAAAGTACAGGTGGACCTGTTCTGCCTCTGTCCATCTTCTCACGATGTACTTAAATGCTGCCCCTGAGTCGTTCCAAGATTTCGTCAACAATAATGGATTTCAAAGACTCATAGACACCGTTAATTATGAGATCGACTTTGCATTGGAAAATCCAAACTATGGCGGTGGCCCCCCAAAAAGAGCTTTGGTGTACTACTCCATTAACTTCAGACAGGCGAACTATATCAGAAATTTAATGAAGCTAGTCTCACATCTCATTCAATCTGAGTCGGGCGACGTTTTACGTAATTTATTTGACTCATCAATCCTTCAAAGTTTCAATAAGGTCATTGAAAATCCTACCGTTTTCGGTCCTCTCATATTATCAGCAACTATCGATGCTGTCTTCTACATCATTCATAATGAACCCACTGCATTTTCCATTTTAAATGAAGCAAAAGTTATCGACACCATATTGGATAACTACGAAAACTTATTCCTCCCATCCAGTGAACTTCTCATGTCCCTTCCTGAAGTGTTGGGCGCAATTTGCTTGAATAAGGACGGGCTACAAAAGGTAATTGAAAAGAACACAATTCGGAAGTATTTCCAGTCTTTTTACAATTTGGCATATGCTAAGGAGTTGGTAAGGTCAGACATGTCAACTAATCTTGGTTGTTCCTTCGATGAACTAGGAAGACATTACAGTAGTTTGAAGGAAATCATCATGACCGAATTGATTAATTTGTTAGATGCCATCCCAGACTATTGCAATTCAAAACTCGACAGCATTCGATTCTATCAAGACCCCGAAGGCACTTTGTACACCAGCAAGACTGAAGATCCAAACATTTATAGCGGTGACTCCGAGATTGACACCTGGGAAACCTCTGATACTGCCTACATTCTTGACAATTTTTTCTTCTTTGTCGGTGGATTACTTCAAGATAGCGGTCAATGGGGAACAGAAGTTATGACTAAAATCAACTGCAATTCTTGGATTAAATTGTTGAACATGAAGAATGCACCTTTTGATTACACTACTTCTAATGGGCTTTCAAGCTTCATGGGCGTCTTAAAATATCTCGATGATGAAGATAGAAAATACGGGTTTTATGGAATGATGGAAGCTTTGATCAAAAGCTCGAACACAAGTCTTCTTCGAAATTTCATCGAGTTTGATAATGCATCTGAAGGAATTTCTTTCTTCAGTACTTTAAATGAACAACAAGGAACTCAATTCTTACAAGAATTGAATAATTTCAATACAATATTATACACGATGACAGAGGTGTATGTCAATCAAACTTCAATGTCATTAGATAGATTTTCACAAGTTTGGGAACTCTGTTCTGGGGACGACATTAAAATTATTAGCAGATTGGCCGATCATCTAAGCACTTGTGCACAAGAAGAGATTATCTTAAGAAACGCTTGTCCAGATTCGGTGTCAATGCAAACTGCACCAGTGTTCGAAACTAACGCCAGTTTTGTTCCTCTTCAAGTTTTCCCAGACACACCAGATAAACATGCCAAACAAGACGGTACGAACGCTAAATTCAAGAACACTTTCCAGATAAGGTTCTTGCTTTACCGAATTCAAAATCACATTTCAACAATTTTTGCATCTATATCCAGGGTCAGTGTTCTAAAAAGACACGACTTCTCATTAGCAAAAGACAGAAGAGATAGCGTCACTGTCACCCGAACAGTCGCTGATGCCATGAAACACGCTCTTACTCTTGATGTTAATGAGAGTCTTCGCGCAAACTACAACTTGATCATTGTGAATGTATTGTCGACCGCCTTGTATCAGAAAGAAAGAACTCGTGACCTAGTGATAACTCCATTGGCATTATGCCTCATCCAAAATGGCTTCTTTGATTGCTTGAAGTCACAAGCTGACAAATTATGGAAAGGATTACTTTCATTGTCTCCAGAAGTGGTTGAAGAAGCTAAGAACCTCCTGTATGTGAAAGATCATCCAGCAAGTATTGTCAAACATGCAATTAACCAAATTTTCACCATTTTCCTCAAAATAACTAGTGAAGACTTCATTCAAAAATTTCCCCATGGTAATCTTTTCTTCCATTATGGGTACCCAGAGGGTGTTGAAGCTCAGCTCATTCCAACGTTGTTAGTTCAAACTAGGAAATCTGCAACTGAATTACTCATCGATACGGTTGGAAGCAGGTCTCATATATTTGAGGTTCCTAATCCTGCTAATGTTCCACCGGTTTTGATAAGCCAGCTTATTACTATATTCAAGCATGTGTGGACTTCTAGGTCAGAGGCCAAAGCTTCTGAATTTGTATCATTGAGTGTGGACAATGTCACTCCACCTCTCAAACAGGTTGAATATTTGACTTCCAAGGGTTTTCTGGAGGACCAAGCAGAACATCTTTTCAAGCACATTTCTGATATCGACGAAATACCTAACAGCCCTTGGCCAGAGTGTGCAGAAATTGGTGTCACTCAAGAATCGTGGAGACAACTTCAAGCAGACGTGGAGAACTCTGGAGTTAAATTCGCCCAAAAACCTTTAGGAATATATGGGTTCCATGACTTGAATACTAAGAGGCTCAAAGAAGCCCTGTGCTTCCAAGAAAACTGGATCAAGATTGTTGCGTTGTTTCCGTCTTGCACTAAAGACATTGCGGATATGTTGACTGTGATTTCATCTGACTTTGAAGCCACTTTGGAAGATGTAATTGGCTTTATAGAAAACATGGCAGAAAACGGTAATGCCAAAGGGCTGGGCGCTACGACTCATTTGCTCTACTTGCTTCTTCGCGATGAGATCACCATTAGACGGAGAAACCAGGTATTCGACAGATTCAATGGATCCTTCTTGCAATGCATTCAGAACTTTCCTCAGGATTTCAACAACGATTACTTTGCTTACGGCTTTCACATAGTAGCACAGATGATGAGTTACAGAAGCGTACCAAAAGTTGAAGAGTGTACCGCTGATTTAGGTTTCATTGAAGACAACCCTTATACTTTCGACGATGACACCATGGAGAACATTTTGTCTTGTATCTTGAAGATTCAAGGTATAACGGAGATCAAGCCCGCCATTGGCCTAATCAAATTATTAATTCTTTTTGCAAAAGAAGACAAGTATTCCAACCGAGTATCAAGCTCTCAGTTATTCAAAGAGATTCTTGTCTTGAGTGGAAAGTTTATTGAAGCAGGCGCAGACTTGTTGGAAAGTTACCAAAAGAACGTCACTATTTTGATCAGAACTTGTTTCGAGACAAGGGAAACCTTGAGAGCCATTTTTTCTGCTGAAATAGTTGCTTTGTTTGTTGCTAGAGGTAAAAAAGTGAGTTTGTCACTGGTATTGTCGGTGGCCAATCCCATCATCTTCAGAGACCCAGAACTCTTCGTTGAAGTGTTCTCGGACCTTGCCAGATTCAACAATTACGATGGCGGAGAGGTCTTTGTGAGTAACTTGACCGCGTCTTTGAAGGGAAATGAGGAAAAAGAAGGCGATGAGAAAAAGGATGCTGACACTATGAAGGATGATAGTGACGTTGAAATGGAAAACGCCAGTATCATTGAAAATGCCCCACCGACTTCTGACAAGTCACCAATTGAATCTACCGGTATCATCCATATACTCCTTACAGAATTGATGGAGGTTAGTAAGAAGGACTGGACTTCTGACCCTGAAGGCGCCAGCAATGAGAAAGACAAAAAGAAAGATGTAGAATTATCTACATTGATGAAGAATACCCACTTTGCTCATGCTTGCTTCCTTTTGAAAACGGTCACGGAGCTTGTTGGCTCTTATAAACAGTCAAAACTTGAATTCTTGACATTTTCCAAGAAGAGCAATACTGAAAAGCCCAAACCACGTTCCACTGCATTGAATTTCTTCATTCACCAATTAGTGCCAACTCTTCTGATCACCACTCCTAGTGGAAATGAGTTTGAGAGACGAAATGCCATTTCATCTCTTGCAAAGCTTACCATATTATCGCTCTTGTCTACTCCGGTGATTGAAAAGAATAAAGTTGCTGACCCCAAACAGGAAGATGCGGATATGGCCATTATCAGAAACTTCTATGCTGACATTATCCTGAAAATCTTGAAGGAAACCATTTCTTCGCCTAATGTTGCCTCAGCCAAATACAGCAAAGTGCTTGATTTATTCGATTTAGTTGGCTCATCCATCAATCCAAAATTTAGAGAACTTTCCGGTCCATTGTTGAACAAGAATGCTACCAAACATGACCCATATTTCATTGCCAGGGTATTCATCGAGAAGCAGATCCCAAACCAAATCACCAACACTATATCTGAGCTCGACCTCAATTTCCCAGGCATCAACAGGGTTATCAAAATCGGGTTGAAGCCAATCAACTATTTGAGCAAAATCAAGAGTGAATTCCAAGAATTGTTCCAGAGTGAGTATAGAGGCGATAAAGAGGATGAGGATATTGTCCCCGAAGATGTGGATGATCGAGACGATACTCCTGATTTGTTCAAGAACTCCACCCTCGGAATGTATGACGTTGACTTCGATAGTGATGAGGATGAGATGGACTATTACGATGAGGAAGGTCCGTTGGAAGTCTTAATGTCCGAAGAGGAACTCGATGGGACCGATGATGAGAGTGAAATGGATGAGAATGATACTTTCGAAGAGGAGAGCGAAATGGAGGATGATGAAGATCAAAACTCCTTTGACGAAGAAAGCATTGAGGGTCGTTCGCCCGATGACGCCGACATTGAAATCATAGATGAGCTTGATATACAATCTCAAGACGGAGACGAAGAAGATGACGACGGAAGTAGTGAAGGCTACGACGAAGACGACGACGAAGACGCCAGTGAGTATGACGAAGATGAGTTGGACGGTTGGATTGAAGCATTCGAAGACGACGACCAAGGGTCTGTTGATGGCAATGAAGCCGACGAGACAGAAGTCGATGATCAAGCCTTTTTCAGTGGACTCACCAGAAGAAACAGAAGAGGTCTGATTGACAATGATCATGAGATTGAAATTATGAGTGAAGCTGACTCTGAAGCCGAGGACGACATCGAAAGCTCAGCTATTCCAGGGTCAAACATGAGAGCTAGGGATTTTGCTACATCATTCTTTGATGCTTTACGCCCAGCGATGGGAAGACCCAACATTGCCAGTCTTTTCGGAAATTTATTTAGTACTGCAAACGATGATACTCGTCTTTTACGTGGCACTTTGCAAATTGGCGAACGGGTAATTGGCAGACCTCATTTCGATAATCTTGCTCTCGAAACCCTTCTGATTGATAGAAAGAGCGACGTCAACGATCCTTTGAACAGCTTGTACGTGAAGTCCACTAAAGAAAGGTGGGAAGAAGCTTATGAGGTTTTCTTCCAATCATTGAGAAAGACCAGATTCATGAGTATTCTTCCATCCATATTCAACAGAGTGAAAGACGAAAGCTTGGAACACTTCAGAAAGAAGAAGGAAGAAGCCGAAAAAGCAAAAATGGAACGTGAAGAGAAACAGAGGAAAAAGGAAGAAGAGAGAAGATTTAAACGGGAAGAAGAAGCCAAACAAAGAGAAGAATTGGCTGCCGCTACCGCAAATGATGAAAGGTCTCATGAACCTGTGATGGTTCGGATTGGTGACCGAGAAGTTGATATTGGCGGTACGGATATTGATCCCGAGTTCTTTGAAGCATTACCGGATGACATGAGAGAAGAGGTTTTCACCCAACATATCAGAGAAAGAAGAGCCAATGCATCCAGTACAGGAACAGATGCCAGAGAAATCGACCCAGATTTTCTTGATGCACTTCCTGATCAAATTCGTGAAGAAATCTTACAACACGAGTCAATGGCCAGAAGATACTCTGTATTCGACGACGAAATGGAGGACGAAGACGAAGAATCCAATAGCGAAAATGAAGAATTACCGTATGGACTCGAAAGGGAACCTCCCGTTGAAATTGAAATTTCGAGTAAAAAGTCCAAGAGGGTGTTCTTCACTCCATTGGTAGAAAAGCCAGGCCTTGCTGGACTTGTTAAGTTGCTTTTCATTCCACAGCCAACCACTCAAAGAGACCATATTCACCACACGCTTATAGCCCTTTGCCACAGCAAGCAGACGAGAATTGAAGTGATGAACTTACTAGTTGGGATCCTTCAAGAAGGTGTCCACAGTCAGAAGACCATTGAGAAGATATACAACCAGCTCTCCAGTAGGGCAGGTAAGTCAGACAAGGGTAAAGACGCTTCACAGTTCCCGATTGGAGGCACACCAGTTCTAGTTGGTACTCAAATAATCGAAGCTATTCTCTACCTTTTGGACAAGAATACTCACATGAGGTACTACCTTTTAACGGAGCACGAGAACACATTTATCTCCAAGAAGGGCAAGAAGCCCAATTTGAGCAAAGAGGAGAGATATCCGATCAACTTTCTCTTGAAGTTACTTGATAATAATGTTGTGAGAGAAGAACAGATGTTTGTGGATGTTTTAGCTAGGGTTCTCCATATTGCTACTAGACCCTTGCAAGTTCTACTGAAGACGAAGGACACTCCACCATTCGCTAGTCCATCCATCCCAGACTACAACTACAGGTTGCTCATCAAGATTCTCACTTCCAATGATTGTCCAAACACCACGTTCAGAAGGGCCATCAGTGCAATGCAAAACTTGTCGTATCTTCCTAATGCCCAAAGGGTCTTCAGTATAGAGCTCTCCGACCAAGCTACGAACCTAGGTCAAAAGATCATCAGTGACCTCAAATCGCTTACCAAGGAGCTCAAGGGGACTGAAGAGTATAGCACTGAAACTAAGTCATTTGCCAAATTTAGTGCTTCCAGCTCTGAACAAGCTAAACTCCTTAGAATATTGACGGCATTGGACTACATGTTTGATTCCAAAGATAAGGAAGAAAATGATTCTAATGAGGATGCCATTGAAGATGGGGATGCGGAGGAGCAACCGAAGAAAACAGGTCATAGAAGATTAAGTATTGACGAAATCGAAGAATTGACTGGCTTGTACAAGAGGTTGGCCCTTGGTACCCTTTGGGATGCTTTGAGTGATTGTTTAAGAGTTTTGGAAGAAAAGCAGAACATGTCTAATGTTGCATCAGCACTTCTTCCTTTGATTGAAGCACTTATGGTTGTTTGCAAACACAGTAAGGTGCGTGAGTTGCAGATTCGTGATGTTGTGAAATATGAAGCCAAAAAGATTGATTTCACCAAGGAACCAATCGAGAGTCTATTCTTCTCCTTCACTGACGAACACAAGAAGATATTGAACCACATGGTGAGAATCAATCCTAATTTGATGAGTGGTCCATTCGGTATGTTGGTGAGGAACCCTCGTGTGTTGGAATTTGATAACAAGAAGAACTATTTTGACCGTCAACTTCACGTCAAGAAGAACGAGAACCACAAATTGGCCATTGGCGTGAGAAGAGATCAAGTCTTCTTGGACTCTTACAGATCACTTTTCTTCAAGTCCAAGGATGAATTCAGAGACTCTAAATTGGAAATCTCATTCAAGGGCGAATCGGGTATCGATGCCGGTGGTGTCACGAGAGAATGGTACCAGGTGTTATCAAGACAGATGTTCAATCCAGATTATGCGTTGTTCACACCCGTTGCATCGGACGAAACAACATTCCATCCTAACAGAACCTCCTATATCAACCCTGAACATTTATCTTTCTTTAAATTCATTGGAAGAATCATTGGAAAGGCCATTTACGATGGAAGTTTCTTGGACTGTCATTTCAGCAGAGCGGTTTACAAAAGAATTTTAGGTAAGCATGTCTCGTTGAAAGACATGGAGAATTTGGATTTAGAATACTTCAAGTCTTTGATGTGGATGCTTGAAAACGATATTACTGACGTGATCACTGAAGATTTCTCAGTTGAAACAGATGATTACGGTGAACACAAGGTGATTGATCTTGTCCCTAACGGAAGAAACATCCCAGTAACAGAAGAGAACAAGCAAGAGTACGTGAAGTTGGTGGTTGAATACCGATTGACCACCTCGGTGATTGAGCAAATGGATAACTTCATAACCGGCTTTCATGAGATCATCCCGAAGGATTTGGTATCCATCTTCGATGAACAAGAACTCGAATTGTTGATAAGTGGTCTTCCGGACATTAACGTGGACGATTGGAAGAACAACACCACTTACAACAACTACTCGCCATCATCTGTTGAAATTCAATGGTTCTGGAGAGCTGTGAAATCGTTCGATAACGAAGAACGAGCAAAACTTCTCCAGTTTGCCACAGGTACCTCCAAGGTTCCGTTGAACGGATTCAAAGAGTTGAGTGGAGCTAATGGTACTTGCAAATTTAGCATTCACAGAGATTATGGAACTACCGATAGATTACCGTCATCGCACACATGTTTCAACCAAATTGATTTACCAGCATACGAGACCTACGAGACACTTCGTGGATCTCTCCTTCTCGCCATTACTGAAGGTCATGAAGGTTTTGGATTAGCTTAGATTTATAGTAAAGTTTGTAAAGTTATTAAAGTGGTGTAGAAGTAGCAAGAATGTCGCGCCAACCATGAGAAACTTGAGCGACATTTATTTTGCAACTACTGAATAAATAGGTATATTAAGCATAAGAATCTAATTAATAACATGGCCAAACTTGGAGGCCACATCTTCTAAATCGTCGGTGGTGGCCATGTAGTCGACCAATTTGTAGTTTTCCTGGTTGATTTTTTCAATTTCCTCGTTGTAAAGATTACAGTCCTTGATCAAGTCAACTGGTTTGATAGTTATCCTGCCGTTCTTCTTGAACACGTATCGTGTGACAGCAATAGCACAAAGCTTATCGCCCTTTGACGAAGGAACCACGAATTTCGAGAGAACAAAGAGCCACTTGTTATCCCAGGCCAAAACTTTTGATTTGATTTGATATCTTTGGTAAACCGTCAACTCACGCTTGAAAATACACTGAATTGAAGCAATTGGGATGTAAGGGAAGTTCAGGATGCGTTTTGCAGCAGCAAATTCGTGATGCTCGTTGTCGAAATAGACAAAAAAGGCCTTCTGGAAGACTTTCACAACCAATTCGGTACGGGCAATGTCCAAATCGGTGAAGTACGTGGAATTGGACTTGTGCAAGTACATGTCTATTTCCATGGGAGACACATAAGTGTTGAAGGTGGTTGAGTGGAATAAATCAAGGGAATTTTTGCCGGTTAGACCAAAAGTGTTGAGTCTGCCATTTCGACGGTACCTGAATCTTGGGATGACCAAATTCTTGAAAATCTGATAGTAGAAGCGTAACAAGTATGCTAAGGGGAGAGACTTGATGTTGGAGAGCACAAATAGCCCCAAAGCTACTTTCAATGCTTTGTTCATGGTGAAAAGAGAGTGGATGGATAGAAGTTAGAAATGATTCTGATTCTGATATATATGCATGTGCGGATGTACCGATGGATCTACAGCCGATGATTGCAGTTTAATGCCCCCAACAGTTTTTCGTTGCCCCTCCACGTAAGCATAGGTGGTGTACGAGCCGCGGTTTGCAGTTCTGTGCAGAGGTCGGATTACAGCGTCCAAACACCGGATTGGGGACCGGGGGAACCGGGGGAACCGATGCTCAAGTATCATGGCGGCGCCAGAAGACCCAAGCACACGGAGCGTCAGATAGGGGCATGTCAGTCATCAAATCGAGGAATTTGGTGCCACCGAACCAAATAGAAGCATTCCTAAACGAAGCCAAGATCAAAACGGGAGTTGAGGGCCACACACCAGAGTTGCGCCTCGAAGCCAAGCGGAGAGCACGTCAATCTCGAGATGCATAGGAGTGGGTTTCGGATAAGAAAGGTTTTTCAAAACGGCTTGTCGGATCGGCCGGCCTGAGGAAATAACACGGGATTAAGCGTCGAGCGCCGATTAGTAATGGGGAAAAACAGCTGTCAATACCAGAAACCCGTACCGCGGGCGTAGATGCGGCAGTTTTGTTGCAGGCATTAATAATAAAGAGCATTATTAATAAAGGGTATTATTAATTGAAGGCGATAAGTTATGGCACCGAGACCGCCGTTGGCACAGCGACTTGGATCGGGAAAGTAAATGCTACTACAGGAGAAGTTCATAAGCTAGTGTACATTATCATAATCTATGCGTTAACCTGTGGTGAGGTAATGGTTTTAATCCAAGAAAGTTTTTCCGAGCGATTTCAGATGTCAAATTGCTAAATTCATCCATCAAGATTCACATCGTTGCTGAATTTCATCCTTTCTGGATCAGGTGTTTGGATCGTTGCTGTGTGTGGGTGAATGAGACAAGTATTGTAAACAATGGTTCATGTCTTTTTGAATTCGTTGCCGTAGGGACAATTGTTCTTTTCCAAGTGGTTTGCCAACCAGTCTTCGACGTTGGCGAAACCTTCGTGGCACATACGGCATTCACCACGAACCTTGGTTCTTTGGTCTTTACGGGTGCCGTTGGGGTATTGGAAGTGGATGGCCTTCAAGTGGTTCTTGAAAGTGTCACAGCGCGAGAAAATGCCTGTAGAGTGGCAGCAGTAATCGCCGGTGGGGTGGTCTTTAAAAGGACACTTGAACTGGCCCTTATCGGAGCCTGTTTCCTTCCAGTGGCACTTGACGTGGCGGAACAAGTCGTTGGGCCGAGCAAAGCCCCGGTTGCAGTATTTGCAAATGTGTGGACGAGAAGCTGGCTTGAGATGGGTCGACTTGTGGGTGGCCAAGTTGGAGAAGTACAATTTGCACTCTGGGCACTGTCTCTTTTTTCTTGGTTTCCAGTTCTTGGAGCTGGACTGCTTGGCCACGTCCAACGTCAGAGGGTCGTCGGACTCAGACGATGCATGGCCTGCTTCATGGTCGTGGTCGTGGTCGTGCTCAGGGTCTGGGGTCACCGACGACACCGGCAGCACCAGCACCAGCACCAGAGAAGGCGTGGGCGCAATTGGCACCACGGCTGGGGCGAACGCGGGCGCGAGGTGCACGGCTTGTGCGGCGTGCGCAGTGGGGTCGCTGATGGCACGGGCACGCACCGCGCCAAGCCCAGCGTCGTATGAGGTGGCGCTCGATGTGGAGCTGGCACTTCCGTGGGCACTGCCACTGACGCCCCCAACAGGACTGGTGGCCGCCTGGTAGGCGCGAGCGGCCTGGGCAAGCAGGCTGAGTCCACCACGGGCGTGGTAGGCGCTGTAGTTGTTCTGGGGCGAGGCCAGTGGCGAAACGTAGTGGTCGCCTGGCATTAACACTGGCAAGTAGTGTGTGGAGCTCATGGGTGTGGGTGTAGAGTACAGCGGGAAGCTCGAGGGTGGCGCCAGAAGCGGCACGGGGAGCTCCAACAGCAATGAGTGGATGGAGGGTAACTTGTATGACGTTCTGACTTCTGGCATTACTAGTTAGCGAAAACACCTGTTGCGGATTGTCGACGCTATATATATCGGCGCTAGCAATGGCAACGATTTTTGCGACATGTCCGGCTTGGCTGGAACGGCTGAAAGTATGGCCCGATGCAGCACCTGCTAAAGCCGGCGATGGCGGTGCCGGTGGCGACGGAATTAGCTGCTGGGCACGGAGAGGTTCCGGGGAAGTCGGCGGTCGCATGTATATGGACGACAGAGTGGGCTCCTTGTTGTATCGGAGCTTGAAGGTGCTTGGTTCTGGTGTATTGGTGGTGTTAGTAGTGGTGGGGACAGCGTAGGCGTATATCGACAAGGCTGAGAAGTCTGCCTTTTCGGGAATAGGGGTATCTCCTTTTCCAGCGCGGCAGCGTCGGCCGAGACGGCCACTTTTCGCACACCGGTACCGCGGCACTTTGCTAACTTCCGTTCCGTCGTATACGATCCGGTCGGATAAACTGATGTGCGTGAAGGTTAAATGAATAGAAAAATGCACACCGGAACAAAGTTTAAGTGTTGTCGGTGTCCTCATTAAGGGCATGTTATATATCCGTGGACTTCCTGGCTACGAGGTTGATGGTGAGCATCGGGCCGACCACTGCCGCCGTGGTTGCGGCTACAACATAAACCCGTCCTAGCCACGCCGCGCAGCCGTGGCGTGCGCATGGCAATGTATTGTGCCCGCAAGCACCACAGGCGGGGCGAGAACATTTATTATTGTGCTGTGGGCCCAACGATCTGGCTGTGCGGGCGGGGTGCGGCCTTCTTGGCTCGAATGGCTGCAAATGCTTTTGTGGCAACTAGAACCTTCCACAAGTCATGGCCCCGATTCGACTATAATTCAAGGGTCTTCGTATCACATTTCCTACATAGCGCCCTGGGCCTGGCTTGATAAATGAAGCTTGTGTTGACCTGTTATCCTGAAAATCGGGCTGATCTTTAAATGCACATCTCACGCTTAGCTCGAGACTGTGAAAATTGAATTGTTGGATTTATCGCTGCTACAGTGAAACTGAAACAAACATAACTTAGAATTCACATGATGTGCAAAGGACATAGGAACACTTGAAGATAAGCAGCAACTGGGTAGGGTATGACTGTACATCGTTTAAAGAGTCACTTGAGATGTATAGTATTGTATTATTATATAGACTGAATACTATCATGAAGTACTGGGAATGTGAAGCATGTCTGCTCTGAATAGCTCATTTGAAACACCTTGATGCAAACGCAAGTACAAAGGCTAAAAATCGGAATTTAATCAAGGACCAATAAAAGAACTTCACTCACACGATTCTAAGTTCAGACCGCAACTGGCTTTGGGGGTCTATGAATTGAACCTCAGGTTGTTTCACAGAGTCAACTACCTAAGAGCAGTTATCACAACTCACCCTAGAATAACTATTCAGAACTACCTGGTCTCGGTTGTCTGAACTGAGGGATTCTTATAAAGTAAGAAAGTAATAGCCTAGTCACTTTTCACCTTTGAAGTTTGCAATTATAGGCTTGCCTCCATTCAGCCTCCCTTGTACAATCCAGGCTTTTCCCGTTCAATTATACTCACATCTTTGCTAATTTGTCATCTCCAACTTCCGTATATCAACTCATCCCTTCCCTATTCAGATCACATGACCCTTCTATCTTTATTTCAACCCTCCCTTCCATCTTTATATCAACGCTCCCTTCTTTATAACAACTCATCTTCAATCCATTCTTTCTACTTCTCTTCCTACAGTTGCCCTTCAACAATTATGTATTAATACTAAGGACGACACCTAGGCCTTTCTGGACTTACCCTTTTTCTTTTCAGCCTTCTCGACAACTACATCCTCCTTCTTAGCAGCCTTTGGCTTGCTCTTGTAAACCTTGATGTAGAAAGAAATGAACAAAACCAAGTAACTGGTCAAAATCAAGTAACCGTAAAATGCTGCCAACTCACTACCGTAGCAGTCACCGATATGTGGCAAGCTTGGGAAATAACGGAAAGCGTAGTGAGTGTAAGTGGCGAAATATACAAAAATCAAATCAAGAACGAATTGAATAATTTGGAATCTAGTGACCCATTCTTTCCACCAAACTCTGATACCTCTAGCACTCAAGAAGTAGTACCAGTACATAACCACATGGACGGCCAAGTTAAGAGAAATTGGCACCCATTCGACAGAGGTCAGACCGGTCAATTGAGTGTAACATAACAAGGCAGTGGCACCGTGGTGGTAAGTGTGCAAGAACAACAACTTCTTCTTTTTCAAAACAAGGAAGACGGTGTCAATCAACTCCAAGTACTTCGTCAAGTAGTTCAAGTAGTAAAGAGTGATCAACTTTGGTGCAAATGCCTTTTTGTCGCAGACAGCATAGAAAATACCGTGGTTGACCAAAATTGGCAAGAGTTGCTCAAACATAACCAACAAGAGAACCAAAGAAGCAGAAGTCAAGAACAAATTGTGGAATTGGAACAAAAAGTTGAGCTTCAATGCTGGCAATTGCAATCTGGCAGACAACGATCTTCCACCAAAGATTACGATGTAGTAGATCACAATGATTCCAATGGCGTGCCATCCATTAGCAAGGAAAGTCTTGTGGTGGATGAATTCGAAATCTTCAGCTGGGTACCCAGTGAATTTCTCGAAAACGAACGAAAAAATTGGCCATAAATAAATACCAAATGGTCTTTCGATGCTTGGCACCCCGTACTGAATCACAGGATGCGAAATGAATGTTTCAAACGGATTAGCACTCATTTTGCTGGAAAAGAAAGTGTAGTAAGTTTTGGTTTTTTGGAAAAGTTTTGATCAACGCGTGAAAAATGTCCATATTTTCGCTTGTTTTTTTTCGAGTTTTATCCGAGGGTCCATTTTTCAGTTGATTGAAATTTAAATTTGATTGTTGATTGACGTTTTGTAGGCACTAAATTATCATTTGTAGCTTGTGTTGCTGTTCTTGTTGTTGACTACATGTTGGACAATAATTTTACTTTGAACTAAATATACGTAATCATAACGGCAAGCCATTTTATCTGGACTATCATGATTCATTTGACCGTCTATCGTGATTGAGTTGAGCAGAGAACATTCTACTTCATCTGCCTTCTTCCTTGGTCTTCCTTGGTCCTTTAGATCTTCTTTGGTCTTCTTTCACCAACTCAAGTTTTTGGCTTGGGCTTCAAGTTCAAAAAGTCTATGGAAACAATTATATCGTACCCGTTCTCTTCACAAGCGTACAACGCTTCGTGTTCGTTCAGATGCAAGAAACGAATGTTTTCTCCCGCCAATGCCCTGAGCAACATCGTAGAGTCCAAATCACGGATTTCAATGAATGTTGGCTCAAACGCCAACAAGTATGGGTAGAACAATGCAATGTTCTGTGGATTACCCTCCCAGAAAATCCCCCAATCGTGGTTAGTCTTCCATCCGTTACCATTGATCAAGAACGAAAATTCACTGTAACTCAACAAGAAGTTCTTGTCAAGTCTGTGGATGGCCAATGGCGTGACTGACTCTCTTTGTGTGGCAAAATCAAGTGATGGATCGGCTTCGTCAAGAATTGATTCCTTCTTACCTGCTTCTAGCGAAAGAATCTCAAATCCTTTCGTGCACCCAATACACAATTTGGTCTTTAAAAACGAAATCGACACTGGGTCTGACGAGAACACGATTTCCCGAATGTCGTAAGATTTCTTGTTTTTATTCTTGTTGCGCTGGTCGAACGGGTTGGCTGGCTCAATAATACTGATGGCATGGGTGTTACCAGTTTTGGCTGCACAAACCAATAATCTGCCGTCACAAATACCAGTCTTGAAGAAGGAAACATGATTCAAAATGAGTTTACCTGATCTCGTGTTCTTGATGTGATCTAATGAATCTGTGCATGAAAGGTCAAATTCGTACAAAGATTTATCACTCAACACCAAAAGTTTCGAATATTCCACTAACACTTCAATTTGTGTGACATACAACTTGCTAAGAACCATAGTAGGATCTGAACAAATCTTTTCGTTTGATGTGGTACTAATTGAGCGCACAGTCGATACCCAAACTCCAGAATCAGTACCGTACAATAACTTCTTACCACCGTAGCACGGAACTGCACAGTTGATTTTGTTGTTTCCGTGAAATCTTCTGGTTTCGTACTTGGAAAGGGAAAAGATATCATGCTTTTCAATCAATTTCCTTTGTTGTTGGTAAACTTGTTGAAGAACCTGGTTTTGATTGGTAACATCATCAGCGAAAAGTGTTGCGTGCACTTGATTCTTACCCAAGCCCAAGAAATTGACTTGCAATTTTGGTGCTGAAGAACTGACAGCGTTGATATATGTGCTCAGCTCGGTTCGGTTTTTCAATCCAGTGTCAGAAGCCAATGAACCGTCAACCCTGAATGGCATGATTGTCCTCACGTTTGGAACGTCATACCCACTGTTAACAAATAACAATGGAAGATAGATTGGTTTTTCGAAAACTTTATGAACCTCTCTTTTATTCTGAATTTTATGTTTAACAAGCAATAAGGCATGTTCGAACAAGTAAAGATCGATCTTTTCATTATCTCTCTTTCGATTCAATGTGACTTGATAAATGATACGATTGTTATAAGACAATCTAAAGTTGAACCTTTCTTCCAATGTCTGCTTCCCAAGAAGTCTGTGTAATACCATAATTTTATGACGATCTGTACTTTCACCAGTTTGGATGTTGATTTTGGCAAGAACTTTTTCAATTTTCTCCTTGGATTTGAGCAAGTTTTTGTAATCAGGTGAATCTTCTTTGGTGTTCTTGATGATACCACCTAATAATAATTGATATCTTGCGGGTCTTTGGACACCTTTGATCAAAAACGAAGACAAGTCTTGTTTTCTCAGCTCGGGCTTCTTTTCAATAGCATCCAAGAATCTGGCGTATTTCATATTAACTTGTTGCTGTCTTTCGTGCTCAAAACTGGCGAAAACTTTGTTACCAGAGTATTTGATGAATGGATCAAAGTTGCCAACGTAATCTAAGAAGACGTCAGCGAATGTATCAATAACAGGTTTTTGTTGTTGCTGTCTCTTGGTTAAGGCTTCGCTTAACCCCTTTGCCAAACGGAGAAGATCTGAAACACCACCAAAAACAGTTCTTATGAATGCTTCACGCTCCCGTTCTGGAATGATGTTGTTAGCAGGATTTCTCAAGGGCATGATGTAGAAATCGGTCATGAACTCCAAATCCTTGACATAGTCTCTTTCTGTGTAAATGAACTCATAAATCAATTCTTGCCTCATTTTCTCCTTCTTATCTAATTTGTCTAAAACCAGCTGTGGGACGGTTTCATACCAGAGTGTTTTAGATGTTTCAGTGTCATGCAAAGAAAGCCTAGAGACGGCACGTTGCAAACCGCCTTGTGGTTTCAAATTGAGACGAGCTTGCTGTTCAAGTCTTCTAGGGCATGCAATGGAATAACAGAGTCTGCTTCTCGTACAAGTTGGAGAATAACAATCGGTTAAGATTGTGAAGACACCGTTTATTCCAGTGGTTTCCTTTGGAGTCGTGTCGCCCATTGGCGAAGGAGTGATGGCTTGCATTGGTAATGAAGGTGTTGATCCTTGTGGGAGCGAAGGAGAGGGGGGAATTCCAGAGAAGGATGGTTGATGTTGTAACATATTTTGAGAATTCAAATCGTTATTTCTCATGTTGACAGCATTAAAGTCTTCTGGGAAGAACTCAACCTCGCTGTAGATATGGTTAAAAGCGTAAACCTCGTTGATGGAATCACGCAAACGATGATTGTACGTCACATCACGGAAGAACTTTTGAGCGTCCAATGAACGACCAAGAAGAAGGGCCAAATTACGGTCATTTGTTCTGATGATTTTGCAAATGATGTCCACGGCCATTTTACCTGTGAAGGTATCGTGATATTCCAAACCATCCTTTGTGTTGACGGATAAAATCACCATTTCTTTGAATACCTTTGCGACCCGAGAGATCATTGCTGGGTAGACGACGGGCCGTTTCAGGATGATGGTCTTTTGCGAGGAAAGTGACGCCGACGAGACTGTCCGCTCTGCTCCTTTTTGTTGGAGGGAAGTTGAAGAAGTGAATTTTTTAGTAGATAACGAGGAGAGTTTACCCAATGAGCTGAAAGAACGAGACTTGGCAGATGTGAGGGAGAAAGTGTGCTGTGTGGATGAGTTGGAGCCAGAGCTGCTCAGAAGCGGCCTGTGGTTCAGCGAAGGCTGGCCCTGAGGAATCAGTTGCATTTTCTGAGACTGATTCTGGGAGTTGTAGCGCAACGAAGTGGACGACAACGACTTCGTTCTGAGGTTATTTGGCGGAGCATTTGCCAAGCTAGAGTAGGAGTGTTGGCCGTTGTGGGGCACGTTGGGAGAAGACACGATTCTGCGGGCATTTTCGGGGTTCAGATTGTTGTATGGCTGAAGAACCAGGTTTTGGCCCTGGATCTGGTTTTGGGACTGAGAAGACGCCACACTTTGTGGGTAGCTCCTTTGGTATTGGTTCAGCGATGCGTTAACGGGCATGTTTTGGCTCTGGTATTGGTTTGGAAGTTGGTTTGGCGTTTGGTTTGGCGTTTGGTCTGGAAGTTGATTTGGAAGTTGGTTTTGGAGTTGGTGTGGCACAGGCTGCGACTGGAAGCCAGGGTACTGGCTGTTCTGGGGGTTCTGGGCGTATCCCTGCTGGTAGTACTGGCCCGGCTGGGACTGGGGGTACTGGAACTTCTGGTGGGCGGCGGGGCGGGCCGAGAGGTTTTCAGCCAGACTCAAGCTGTCGGAGCTAGAGTCAAGAGGATAAGGGGCCGAGCCTGGCGCGGATGGGGCGGTGTTGGAACGGCGGGGCTGCTGGAGCACGAAGCCGTCGACCTGGTGGCCCGAGAATGGCTGAGCAGAGGGCTGGTGTTGGACCGGGCCAGGGCCGGTGCCGGAGCTGGTGCCATTCGAGTAGCCCTGAGGAGGCGGCCTGCGGTGAGTGTGGCCCTGGGAGTGGGCTGGCGACACGGGCAGATGCTGTGCCGGGTGCTGGGCCGAGTTCTGGGCTGGATGCTGGGGCTGGTGGGCCGGGTGCTGGGCCGGGTTTTGGTGTTGGCCAGGGTGCTGTTGATGGTGCTGTTGCTGATTTTGGGCCGAGTTGTGGTAGTAGCTCAGGCCGTAGCCTGGATCCAACGAGAGCTGCGGCACGAGATGGGCCGGCAAGTTGTTTCTGCGCTGGTTAGACATGGATTTCAGATTTGTTTGCAAATATAGCCGCCGACGGATTCACAGTGGGTGGCGATAAAAACAGGTAGAAAACAGCTGATGAAATGGGAATTTCGCGCTTCGAGTGTCCCGGACGGTCACGCACCAAGTACAGGGATTCAGCAGTCGAAAGTCCGTTCGAAAAGAGGGAGTAACGGCGGTAGTAGGAGAAACTAAGAATATGAAATACGAAAAAGAGGAAAAACTCGCGAACAAATTTGAAATATCGAGGCGGGAGGTGCGTACACCAGTTATAAATAGCCAGAGAAGGACGATATCAAAAGTGGAATTGTAGCGCTTGCACAGTTGCCAGAGACTTGATACTTGTTTGGGGTGTTGCAAGAGGCGTTCAGGTGTAGTGGGCGAAGAATGGGAGAATTTCAGCTCAGTTTCGCCGAGTTTAGCCGGGCTTGGAATGTGGTGGAGTTTAGCGGAGTTCGCGGGATTAAGACAGTGTGAGCAGGGAATGGTGCGAAACTCGTACGACGTGGCGCGAAATCCGTACGAGAGGATGCAGAAGCGGCACGGGCTCGCACGAGCATGTATCTCGAGTTGGTCCACGCACCATGCTCTCTCGTACCATTTCTCTCTTCCTGGCCGCGCTCTCCGGCCAGCTCGCACCAATTGCTGGTGTTTCGTGCGAATTGTTCTTTATCATGTTTTTTATCAATTACTTTTCTAATTCTTCCACCAACCGCTTCTACTTTTTATCAACCACTTCTAATTTTTATCGACCACTTCAACATTTTTATCAATTGTTTCTGATCCGAAAATGCCCGCCTACCACTCCACATTCCTCGGCGAAGACGCCAACGAACGATCCGTGGGAAACCTCGCTCTCTTGCCCATCCACACCAAGTTCAGAGGCCCCACTTATCCACCACAACAGGACTACGACATTGTGGAAGAAACATTGGATTTGTTCAGAGCAAACTCCTTCTTCAAGAACTTCGACATCAAGGGCCCTGCTGATAGATTGCTCATCTATGGCATCTTGTTTGTCAGTGACTGTTTGTCCAAATTAAGCGCCAGAGTCAACTACAGAGAAGCCGTCAGGGTGTTGAACAACTTGTCATTGGACTCATTCGCATTGCCTGGTGACATTGGGTTCCCTTTGAACAGCATGTACCAGCCGCCCGCCAGCAAAAACGAGGCTGACTTGTTGAGATCGTACTTGCAACAGTTCAGACAAGAATTGGCTGACCGTTTGTTGAAGAGAATCTACGCCGACGACGAAAACACACCCAGCAAGTACTGGTTGGCGTTCACCAGAAGAAGGTTCATGAACAAGAGTTTGTAAGTGTTGCAGTTATGACGATTGAGAAAATTACAAGATTACAAGATGGAAGAAACCCAAGAGATTATCAAAATCAACAGATATGAGACTTGAAATTACAAAACATGTCTATGGGGATCTATCGAGAGTTCGGTGTATAGTGATGTATGATGTTTTTACGGAGTGTAGTTGCCTGTTGGCAATTGGCTGACGGGACAGCCGGATCTAGCTATTGATTAGGTGATTACGAGATGGTGTCATGGTCAATTGGCATTCAGGCGATAGTTTCAATTATTTCGTTGGAACACCAATTGTCGATTGAGGCAGTTTCTCCATCTTTCGAGTTGGATGCCTTCATTCAGCATTAACTGGGCAAGCTCTTGAGTCGCTGATCAATTGTCATTGCTAATATATTTTGATGCTTTAGATGAGAGACAACTGGCTGTCAGCTGAGACTCGAATCGTTGAATAGCCGTTGTTTCCGTCAAAGCTAGTCATGGAAATGTCAATTGAAATTTTTCAACCTAGTAATTACACTAGTCAGTTTGAAGTGGTCAATTGTCATTAGTCAGTAAGAAATGGCCAATCGTTGATTTTCGATAGAGTATTGAACCAAAGGACAAGAGTCAATCACGTCCTGTGGATATTAAATCATTGATTAATGTCGATTGTTAGAATTTCACCACCTCTTGATACAGTGATTCGGTTGCACTTTTCGTTTACCTGTATTCTCCAGCTAACCACTTGCTGTCCGAGTTCTATCGTCTTCATTGCTAAAGTATAGCCATTCGTTGCATTGGCTAATATTTCAGTGGTGTATTTTCAATTGTAGATCGGCATTTCAGAGATCGTAAGTTACCTTATGTTCTTTCAATGCCCCCAATATCCTATCAGCTCCTAGTTCTCTGTACCTCTTTAGTACCTCTTCTATAACAACGGCATCCATGTCCCAACTTTTTGCCGATACTCAACATATTCCTGTCCGTAGAGTCTATTGACCAAAAACCACTCTTCAAATTGGATTCGTTTCTTGAAAAAATGGTTTAGTACCACCAAACACACGGCCAAAACAACCCAGTTGCCCAAAAACACTTCAAGCCCCACCACCATGAGCCAGAACCCGAGGTAGCTGGGATGCCGGCACCACGAGTACACGCCGGTGGTGACCAAAACCGGGCTGTTTTGCGTGTTTGTTTCGACGTAGTGGTTGAACGAGCGCAGGCAGGTTTTCATCGCACTTCGGCGGAGCGCTAGGCCCGCGAAACTGGCCACTAGGCCCACAAATCGGTACCACTGGGACCATCCGGGGCGCGCCCGGGCCCACGAGCCTGCAAATGGGCTGGACATTAGCCAGAACTCCCACACGGACGCCGCCTGAATGGCCCAGTAAGCCGTGGTTCCAGCACTGCCGTACAAGAGAAACAGCGTGGTGCGGAGCTTGGCCCGGTTATATCGGGCCGTTGCGTCGAATTCGTTGTAGTGGAAGAGACAGAGCACCACGACGTGCGGGCCGAGCGAGCCGTACCGGCCGGCCGAGACTGCTAGGGCCGTGGCCGCCGCAAGAACAGCTCCTAGGCCGAGCGACACGAGCGACGCTTGTACGAGAGAAACTTTCTCGGAGATTTGGCTGTGGTTGGAATTTGACATGGATTATTAAATAATGTGGATTTGGGACGTGAATCTAAGGTTATTAAGTTTGGTCTGATGGGGAGGATGAACTTTAAATCGTGGTGTTTGATTTCTGTCGAAGATTGACTCTTTATTGGGCGATGGAACTCTTTCTTGACAATTTGAGCTTTTTCAACGGTTCTTCTGTGATCCGGGAGGTGTTTGTGAGTTCTTGTAGTATGATTTCTAATAGAACGATCCTAATTTGATCTCTTATTCAATGATCCTGGTTTAATCTCTTGTAGAATGATCCTGATTTGATCTCTGACTCAATAATCTTGGTTTCAACCCTTATTGAATGATCTTGGTTCGACCCTTATTCAATCAATGATCTTGGTTTGCTCTATTCAATGATCTTGGTTCAACCCTTATTGAATGATCTTGGTTCGACCCTTATTCAATGATTCTGATTTGATCTCTGACTCAATAATCTTGGTTTGCTCTATTCAATGATCTTGGTTCAACCCTTATTGAATGATCTTGGTTCGACCCTTATTCAATGATTCTGATTTGATCTCTGACTCAATAATCTTGGTTTGCTCTATTCAATGATCTTGGTTCAACCCTTATTGAATGATCTTGGTTCGACCCTTATTCAATGATTCTGATTTGATCTCTGACTCAATGATCTTGGTTTGCTCTATTGAATGATCTTGGTTTGCTCTATTGAATGACCTTGGATTTGATCCTAATTCTCTATTATCGGCTTGAGGAATGTTCCCTCTTGAGATGAAAACTCGTACCAACCACCACTCTATGGACTAGCTTGATCTATGGATATTCGATGGCGAATGGCAATATGGTTTCGTCAATTGACCGAGTTTAACCTCTATTTATGTCATTCACGAGTCTCCACTTGGTAGACTTGATTAAAGAGACTTCAATCTGTTCAATACCAATATACTTCTCAGTGAACTTATCCAAAAAGAACACTAGACCAAGAAAGGTAGATCAGCACTCAAGAAACGACAAATTGTAGTTTGAACCTTGAATATTTTGATCTTCGACCCGACGAATTGCTGTTTGAACCTTGACTATTTTAAACTTCAACTCAACTTTCAATCCTCAGCTCTGTCTTGATTCTCTTTTTCTTCAATCACCAATGCTTTTCTTCAATCACCAATGCTTTTCGTTAATCACCGATGCTTTTCTTCAATCGCCAATGCTTTTCTTTTATCACCAATGCTTTTCTTCAATCTCAAAGGCTTCTAGGACTTCTTCGATCTCGACTTTCTCAAGTTTCAACCTTTATTTGAGTTTTCTTTGACTTTCGAGATCTTTCATCTTTTTCATCTTATTTCTCATTTGTTCTCTTTTTCAGCTATCAACTCCATTCTTTCTTTAATTCTCTCATCTTCTTCACTCATATTCTTCTCTCTTCTTCTTCACTCATCCTCTTCACTCATCTTCTTCTCTCGTCTTCTCCCACCTTCTTTTCATTATGCCCCAGTACAACCCCGAGAAGGTGGATCTCGCCGTGGTCTCCGCAAAGTCACTCCTACTAGGAATTCTCTTCTCATCCAGCATCATTGCATTGACTCAAGGCTTTCTCGTCATCCCAGTTTTCGTCATAACCATCTCGGTCTTTCATTACATGGAGTTTCTCAGCACTTGTTTGTTCAACACCGCCGCCACCGACTCGGACCTGTTCATCATGGAGGATTCCGACTTGCACTTGCTCTACATCGTCAGCGTGGCCGAATACGCCGTCAGATACTATTTCTTCGGTAACCAATGGTGTTTTTTACGCTGGGTAGCCGTCATTTTGGTGATAATTGGCCAATCCACCAGATCATTGGCAATGTACACCGCCAGACTGTCATTCAACCACTACATCCAGCGAGATCACAAGCAACATCACGTCTTGGTGACCCATGGCGTTTACTCCGTTTTGAGACACCCCAGCTACTTCGGTTACTTCTGGTGGTTTGTGGGCTGGCAGTTGTGGTTGGGCAACTACGTGGTCATGGCCCTAGGTGGCTGGCGCTTGTGGCGGTTCTTCGACCAGCGTATTCAGTATGAAGAGTCGTTGTTGGTGCTGTTCTTTGATGATTATGGCCAGTACCGAAAGGCTGTTAAGACCTGGATTCCGTTCATTCCATAGACAACGCTAAAGAGACGGTTTTCAGTAGTTTATGGTTTTTAACCACCAATCGCTTGAATACGTGCCAATCGGTACAATCATGGACATTAGTTGATTAACCGAAGCAAATGACAATTGACAGTCGATACAATCCTGGACAATTAATCAATTGCATTACGAAACAAATGGCAATTGACAGTCGATACAATCCTGGACAATTAATCAATTGCATTACGAAACAAATGGCAATTGACAGTCGATACAATCCTGGACAATTAATCAATTGCATTACGAAACAAATGGCAATTGACAGTCGATACGAGATATGCTTGCACTTCGAGTTTAACTCGAAACAAGCAATAACAGAATGATTTCATGGTCCAATTCCAACTCGATCAATCTACAGCTTACAATTCGATGGGATCGCCAATTCATCACCAGACAGTACAATAAACCCTTGCTTGTCCACCATGTGATTCCATACATGGTGGGTTTCTTCGGCACCGTATTCATTCTTGTCCCGAAAACATCTTGAAGGCGGCTGAAGGGAAACAGTTGTCATGATGAATGAAATGAACTTAATGACATCGGAATGACAATTTTCAATGGTTGTTAAGCTCCAAAATCAGCGTACATAGAGATATAGTCGATAAGTTATGTCGTAAGAACTATGAAAGTAGAGTTCGTCACAACTTGATCACAACTTCGAAAGTAGAAAGTCACAACTTCATCTTAACTTTGTAGAAATAAGTCCAAGTTGATCCCTTAAGTCGTTCGCTTCCAGGTACCAACTCATCCATTCGATCTCCATCAACAATCCACAACTCAATCATTGCTATTTCTCTAACGAAAAACTCTTCATTTCTGATCTAAAGCCTTTCCCTTTAACCACTCTTACGAATAATCACCCCCATCGAAAAATCAACAACCTTCTTGAAAACTACAACAAATAACCATATCTGCTATTAATAACAAGCTCTACTATTAATCTAATCTAATCAGTCTAAGCTTTCTTGCCAACTCCAAATCCGTTGGCGTTTCTGTACATCAACACACCGTTATCTCCATCAACCCATTGGCACCATCTACCGGATTTCCAAAGAGAAACAAACATGTTTTCGTCACTGTGCATGTAGTGCTTACCCATGACCTTTTTGATGGCTTCACTAGCTTCTCTACCGTTGTAGAATGGAATTCTGGAAACATAGTGGTGAAGAACGTGGGTTTCAATGATATCGTGCAAGATGTAACGACCGACAAATCCAAACTCTCTGTCAATGGTAGCAGCGGCACCACGGGCAAAGTTCCATTGATGTGCTTCATAATGAGGCATCTTTGGATCAGAGTGTTGAAGGAATGTAATAAACACCAACCAGTGGTTAACAAAAACGTAAGGAATAAAGTAGTTGACGATAATGTGGAATTTTCCAAAGTGTTGGTACCAGTTGTACAAGACGAATGATTGAATGATGATACCAAGGTCGGATAATAAAATGTATGAATATTCTCTTTTTTCGAAAAGAACAGAGTTTGGGTTGAAGTGATTCTTTTGCCACATGTTCTTGTCCTTGTGTGCTTGGCCAGTGACGTTGGAAACCAAGTACAAGAGCCATCCGAATAATTGTTGACCTAAAAGGTGTAATAAGGTGTAGATTGGAGAATCACCGACCAAATCTTCCAAATCTTCCACTCCCTTGGCAGATAAGAATTCCTCCTTACGCTTTGGGACGAAAACCATGTCACGGTCCATGTGGCCGGTGGCCTTGTGGTGTTTGGAGTGGGAAAACTTCCATGAGAAGTATGGAACCAATAAGAATGAGTGAAGAACCCATCCAACACTGTCGTTGACCCAACCGTAGTCACTGAAGGCTTGGTGGCCACATTCGTGGGCCAAGACCCACACACCGGTGGCCACGAGACCTTGCACGATGGTGTAGAAACCCCAGGCGATACCTCTAGCCAAGGCGTTTGGGATCATTGGAATAAAAGTGTTGGCCACGTAGTATGAAGCACCAAGCAAGGCAATGTCACGGAAAACATAGTAAAAAGATTCTGTGAGTCTTCTTTCGTAGCAGTGAGCTGGAATGGCTTTCAAGATGTCCTTGATGGTGTAATCAGGGGCATCAAAAGTGTTACCATAAGTGTCGATAGCCGAGGCTTTTGGAACAGCGGAAAAAGAGGCAACATTACCTCTTTTCTCGACCTTGGATTGGTTGGCGGATGATCCAGAAGAGGCACCAGTGGCACCAGTAGTAATAACGACCATGATTTCCCACTTTAAAAAAAAGATGTAGTACAAACAATTTTAGATGGATTTCTGAGCATTCATATACCTTATAAAGTCCAAAAGAAATTTGCACCCCTATTGCCCAATTTTTTTTCAGGAGATTACACAAAAAGTTCGCTCAGAACGGCCAGATCCAAGAAAAGATGCATTTGATAAGCAATTACAGCGGGAAAAAAAAGCGGGAGATGGCCAATTGAGTGGCTACATGACTGCGGTGGCAGTTTGGGGGATTCTACGATGGTTTTGATGGTGTCTGGTGAAGTGGGCCCACAAGTTTGTTGGACCAACATTTTGTGGGCCACGATGGAAGCCCGTGCCCCCATGGGCAGATCCAAATTCCACGCGGCTAGAGGTGCGCCAATTAGGCTGCCGGTCAAAGTAATGCAGGCCCGTGCAGACAACACTACGGAGACGTTTTGAGGGGGTCATTGCAGTCGTGCATATTAACTCCGTTCCAGTTGTGCTCTTGATAAAGGAATTTGCAATTGCAAGAAGAAACGACAAATGGAGGTCCGTGGTTGGTAAGAAACAAGATCGAGATGTTTTGATGGCTGGCAGTGAGATAGGTGTATTTGGGAGTTGGCGGTGCCTGGCAGATCACGATCTGCCGAAAGCCATTTCGGTTAGTTCCTGGACGAATGGAACAAATTGAGGAGAACTGCAAATACGCACGAGACATTTATTTAGGACACGTACTGTGACGAGACGTGAATGAGAGGACTGTGAATACGAATACAGCAACTTTCGATTAAGATACTGAATCAGGAAAAGCGTGAATAAAGAGCCTGCTGTGCCAGAGATTGCGCTGCCCAAGTGCAATCGATCGAGAAAACCAACTCTCGGAGTCAGCTTCGACCACAGGTACGGGTCTCCGAGTGCCAGACAGCCTTTGCTGCCGAATTGAATGTCTAGTAAGAAGCTATCCCAAGTATTTCCTACCCAGTCAATTCACTTCAACAAATCCATACATCATGCACATGCACACGCACATGTAAACGGCTCTGACTCATCGGACAAAGCCGTATCAAAACTGAGGGTCGCTCACGTGACTACCCTGTCAGTTCCGAGGGTGAATCGATCCCGGAACCGACATTCGAATATGATTTTTCAAAAAACTGCCATGTTTCTTCTTTAAGGAAAACACCAAATGTCCACCAATACCATCGAAAAGAAGCCAATTAACTTCGCCAACATACTTCTCGGAGCTGGTCTCAACATGGCCGAAGTTACCACTTTGGGACAGCCGCTCGAGGTTATCAAAACCACCATGGCTGCCAATAGAAATATTTCTCTTTTGCAAGCGGGTAAATTGGTGTGGTCTCGTGGTGGTATTTTCGGTTTCTACCAGGGTCTTATCCCTTGGGCCTGGATCGAAGCGCTGACAAAAGGTGCCGTTCTTCTCTTTGTTTCCGCTGAAGCTGAATACCAATTCAAGAAACTTGGTGCTTCAAACTTTGTGTCTGGTATGGGTGGTGGTGTTTCTGGTGGGTTGGCACAAGCTTACTTGACCATGGGGTTCTGCACTTGTATGAAGACCGTGGAAATCACCAGAGCCAAGCAGGCTGCCGTTGCCGGTGTTCCTACGCAGACGTCATTCCAAGTTTTCCAAGAGATTTTCAGAAAAGAAGGTATCAGAGGTATTAACAAGGGTGTCAACGCGGTTGCAATCAGACAAATGACCAATTGGGGTTCCAGATTCGGGTTCTCCCGTTTGGCTGAAGAAGGGATCCGTTCTCTTACCGGCAAGAAGGATAGCGACAGATTGAACGCCGTTGAGAAAATTGCTTCTTCTGTAGTTGGTGGTGGGTTGTCTGCATGGAACCAGCCCATCGAAGTCATCAGAGTTGAGATGCAATCCAAGACCAACGACCCTAACAGACCTAAGAACATGGGTGTGGTCAGCTGTGCTAACTACATCTACAAGAACAACGGTATCAAGGGATTGTACCGAGGTGTGGCCCCAAGAATCGGTTTGGGTGTCTGGCAAACTGTGTTCATGGTGGCCTTTGGTGACATTTTCAAGAAGATGTTGAACGCCGACGGAGCCGGCCATTGAACGCTACGTAAGGATGTTGAGTATACTAATAAATATTTATTGAGATGCTGAATTAATGCTGAACCTTCTTGGTGTTTCCCCAGCGGTCGTAGCAGTAAAGTCCTGCCAAAGTGAGGACCATACCCACGGACTGGCGTGGCGAGAGCGACACAGACGATTCCCATACAAATGCAAAGAGGATAATGATGATTCGCTTCATGATGTTGGCGATGGAGTAGTTGATGGGTGAAATCAGCCCTAAGAGCTGGAACGCTATCAACGACTGGACGAAATGAGACATTCCGTTGATAAATATCAACGCCATCATTGGCGTGGTCAATTGACCGAGAGACAAGGCGCTGTTGTTGAACTCCGACACTATGTAGATGGGCAAAGTGAGGCCAAATCCAATGACAGAACAGTAGAAGAGAATGGTGAGCTTATCGAGCTTCTTCTCTTGATGCTTTGAATGCGTGGGCAAGGCTTCTTTGGAGGACGTGAGCTTGTTTTTGGCAAAGATGTTCTGAGTGACAAACACCAACATGGAAATGGCGGCATACACCAAGCCAGTGACGTAGCCCTCGCCAGAGTGTGAGTTGGCGGCCCTGCTGGGCTTGTAGCAGGTGAGCATGATTCCAACCATGAGAGGGACCAAGGTGATGTAGGTGATGGGCAGATACTTAATGTTGAAGAAAGCTCTGTAGATGCAAACGGTGGTGATGGGCGACAACGACTTGATGGTGTGCACCACGCTGACGGGGATCAACGAGGTGGCCTTGTGGCTGGTGATGTGGCCCACGAATTGGAAGCCTCCCATGGGCAAGGTGGTGAGAATGGCAGGCCACGAAGGAGTGAGGAAAGATGACACGGAGTAGTTGGGTTTCGACATGTTGGGCAAGGATCCTTGAGGAAACACTCGGACGTAGCTAGGAAAACGGGTCAAGACGCCAATGAGCACCACACAGAAGAAGGAATTGAGAAGAAACTGGCACTGAGTGAGAGTGATGGGGTATTTGAAGTGAGACAAGATGAGTTTGGTGGAATTGTTGGAGATGATGGAGAACACGTACCAATTGAGGCACAAGACCAAGATCTTGATGTTTATAGGCGGGAGCCACAGTTGGTACCATTTGGAGCTTGTAGCAGCACGTTTTGATTGGTTTAAAAGTGATGGTAGCGAGAGATTACTGGACTCTCTTATTGGAGTGGAATCGCCCGAAAGCGGAGGCGAGGCTGGAAGCTGGTACTTGGAAAAATGGCTGGTGAAGCTCTGTATTTGCGGGCGCTTGGCCTCGAAGTGGGAGATGTTGGTGGAAGAAAAGTTTCTGTTGATTTGGGATGTTTTGATGGATTTGTTTGGGCTGATATTGGAAATATCTTCCCTGCTCAGATTGGCGGTTAGCATGACTATAGATTAAGCGAATGGACAGGGCTGTAAATGAACCAGCCAGCAGAATGTGGGCAAATAAGTGGTGACTATTAGACGACGAAGTAATTAAAAAAAGTTTGAAGATTTCATAGCTCCTATAAAGCTTATTTGACAGAATTGCTTTTTGAGAGGTGTATGCGATTTTTTCTATTGTTAGCACCCCCGAGTTTCTTTTTATTCCCGGTTTGAGCAATTGTTTTTTCGTTTTGTTAGCGCGGACATGGTTCGCACGAGGGGTATGCAGGTTTTCACAACAACAACCATCGTGGCTTCACAACCATGTTAGCAAATTCCTGGATTTTGACTGCTGGTTGTTGACTGGTGTCAAGGTCAGGTTTATTTACGAGGATTTACATGTTGTGAAACCTTTGCTACCGGCATTTGCAGCCATAGTGATAAGATGCTTTCGATCTAAATGTCGCCATGGTGTTTGCGATCAATCTAGATGTCGCCATGGTGTTTGCAATCAATTTAGATGTCGCTATAGTGTTTGCAATCAATCTAGCTTTGATTTCCTGCCGCAGCTGCTCTTTCCGTGTCTGTAAGTTGACAGCGATGTAGAAAGTTTGAGCCAAGTTCCTGGTTATTCATATCTGGAAAAGCAGAGGTAAACAGCTTTTACCGAATAGTCAGTCGCCTCTCCATGGTATTGCAAAACAAATTGGTGCCACTTCACGATGTCACGCGTACGCTGCTACTTCGTCTAGTCGCTTGAGCGCTGTTTTGGGTGCAATTGGCTTGCAGTTACACTGATCTGGGAACTTGTATCGCTTTTCGTGTGTGGAAGTGTTAGACCATCTCTGGAACAGATCCCGCTGAAAGAGACCCAAATAATGCTAAGTTTAACTCACTTTTCAAAGCTCACACTTTAATAGATTCAAATTTCTCGTATATTGGGGCTTTATTGTTCGACTGCAAAAATTGTTCTTAAATTATTTCATTGATTTCGTGTTAAATCGTAGCCGTTGTCATCTACTTCTCGTACTTTACTTTCGAGGAGGACAACAAATCCCTGCTTTCTCGTCAATTACGGCTTACCCCGGGAACGTACTTCAATGCCAACAGATTCAGCCCGCCTCTCTTATCATGAATGTGCCAGCATCAAGAACATGTATGAGAGTCTAAAACCTTCCTCCACGAAGGCCGATCTACATATTTCATGAAACCTTGGCTTGGACGGAATTCCCAATAGCCGTGAGATGACGACCCATACTTGGATATAACCAACTAAGCGATTCCATCACTCATGAGACCCACAACCAGGAATGTTACAGATATTACTCAACCCCTGGATGATACTCCGAGACCCGTGATTCGTACGAGATCCACAGTACACTTGAAATCAGACCCAAAGATCCAAGAGAACCCTTTTCATTCACAATAATCACCACAAAATGACAGAAAGACTGACAATTAGACCTACAGTGTCACTATAATTATAATACACGATCAAACACATGGAAAGATTTCTTACACCTTCGCCCAATTGATTCTCTCCTGTTGATCTCCACCCATATAAACATAGTGAATCATCAAATGTCGCGTTTCCCTTTCATGTCGCGTTGATGCGTATCGGGAAAATGTCGTCCTGTCTCGTTTCGCTGGCGCTTGTTGAACTACCATTCTTTACCTTCAACGGCTCCATTCTCGCAAACTAACCCGTTTCCCGCTCTGAAAGTATCACCATTGGATTTCAGCGGCACTTTTACACGATATCCCCCTTTTCCGCGTGCTTCCAGTGTTTCTGTGTGCTTTTTTTTACCCATCGCCTTACATCCAATTTCCCGCTGTATACACTGGCGATTTCAGCTCATTAATAGTCGTCCCCATAGCCCCAGCATAGTCCCACTTGTCAATTGATCAGTACAAATCTCTGCCATGTCAAGCATTCTACTATATACCGCCAAACAGCTCATCAAAAGAGCAGTTCTGGACGAAGATCTTAATACAGACCCAGATTCTGGCCTTCCCGATGATGAATTGGACGACAGTAACCCTGTGGTTGACGAGATCTTCTCTTCTTGGGCGTTGTTTATTCTCCTATCGTTGTTGTGTGCTGCCTTGTGGTCCTCGTACTTCTTGCAGCAGAGGAGAATCAAGGCAGTTCACGAAACCGTGCTTTCCATCTTCTACGGGATGATTGTTGGGCTCATCATCCGTGTCAGCCCAGGCCACTACATCCAGGACGCTGTCAAGTTCAACTCTGGCTACTTTTTCAACATCTTGTTACCTCCCATTATCTTAAACTCCGGTTACGAATTACATCAGGCCAACTTCTTCCGAAATTTGGGCTCTATCCTCACTTTCGCCATTCCCGGTACTTTCATATCCGCTTTGGTTCTTGGAATTATCTTGTACGTGTGGACTGCCTTGGGTGTGGACGGCATCAACCTCGAATTCGTCGATTCTTTGGCCGTGGGTGCTACATTATCTGCTACCGACCCGGTTACCATTTTATCCATTTTCAACGCTTACAAGGTGGACCCAAAACTTTACACCATTATTTTCGGTGAATCCTTGTTGAATGATGCCATTTCCATCGTTATGTTCGAAACTTGCCAGAAATTCCATGGCCATCCGGTTGGATTCTCCTCCATGTTCGAAGGTCTCGGCTTGTTCTTTATGACGTTCACCATCTCCACAATCATCGGTATTTTGATCGGTATCTTGGTGGCATTGGTCTTGAAACATTCCCACATCAGAAGATACCCCCAGATTGAAACTTGTTTGGTGTTGTTGTTCGCTTATGAATCCTACTTCTTTTCAAACGGTGCCCACATGTCTGGTATCGTTTCGCTCTTGTTCTGCGGTATCACTTTGAAGCACTATGCCTACTTCAACATGTCCAGGAGAACCCAGATTGCCACCAAATACATTTTCCAATTGCTCGCACAATTATCAGAGAATTTCATCTTCATTTATTTGGGCTTGTCGCTCTTCACGGAAGTCGAGCTCGTTTTCAAACCTTTGTTGATCATTGTCAGCTTCATTCTGATTTGTATCGCCAGATGGGCTGCCGTTTTCCCCTTATCAAGGCTCCTTAACTTCTTGTACCGTGCAAGATTTGAGAAATTCAATAGCAGAATCATCAACAACGGAGGCATCTCGTCGCAGGCCATGCCCGACGAAATCGGCCATTCCTACCAAATGATGATTTTCTGGGCCGGGTTAAGAGGTGCTGTTGGTGTGGCGTTGGCCATGGGTATACAAGGTGAGGCCAAGTGGACTTTGTTGGCCAATGTCTTGGTGGTGGTGGTGCTCACCGTCATCTTGTTTGGAGGTACCACTGCTTCCATGCTCGAGATTTTGGGTATCAAAATCGGTGTCACCGATGACCACGAAAACTCCGACGATGAGTTCGACATCGAGGCTCCTCGTGTTTCCATGAACTCCACCCCCAACATTCTTGGTAACAGAAGATTCCCCATCCCCTCTGCTGGGGCCTCCAACTCCAATGCCCGGTATAACAAATCGATGTACCTGGATGATCGTGTGAGATCGAGAAATGGATCCAATGTCAGTTTGTCTTCAATCAAAGCCTCCTCGGGTGTTGGTGTACCAGCATCATTGAACAGCTCCACTGCTGACCTCATGAACGATGCTGACGATTACAACACCAGTGATGTGGATGATTTGTTGCCCACTGATAGCCATTCTGGTGCACCAATTCGTACCACCACGCCAGAAACGGCCCAAGCAGCTGCCGAAGCAATGGCCTACAATTCGTCATCAGGAGTGCTTGGAACCATTTTGAGTGCTGAGGAACATGCTAAGTGGTTCACGAGATTCGACGAGCAAGTGTTGAAACCAGTGCTTTTGGATACTTTCCCCAACCGTCAAAACGACGAAAGCCCGGATGGAAACGATTCCTAGCCGTCGAAGTACGAGAGATGGGAGAGATGGACGGTTCCTTACCGTCAAGAGATAAGGATGAACCCAAAATGACAGAAAGATGAATCCAAAATGACAGAAAGATGAATCCAAAATGAGAGATGAAGGCGAATCGTCAAAAGGAAAATGGAAGATAAAGATGAATCCAATATGAAAGATAAAGATAGTATCAGCGATCTATATCTGTCATTGTCAAACGAGTCAGACGGTGGTCTTGATTCCTTACTGTCGAACAAAGTCAGACGATATTCTGCGATCAGTGTATATTAAGATTAAATAACTACAATCCCAAACTAGATAAACGAGTCTTAACCTCTTGTTTCTGCTGTTGTTGCTGAGCGATGGCAACGTCAATGACCCATTTGGCGAGTTTGAATGCTCGCGCAGATAGCACCAAGTCGTTCAATTTGTAGTTGTATTTCAAGCATAGTTGGTAGAATTCGTTCATGGTCAAGTCATGAAGCAATGCAATCAAGTGGTGCTTTGATGGCTCCCCCTTCAGGTCCACGGACGCAGGAACTGATTCGGTGTAGTTGGAACAAGCTCTGATTGGTCTTTCCAACAAGTTGAGGAACTCGCTGATGTGGCTGTTGGTGATGGTGTGGTTTTTGTCTTCTTCGATGGCATGGATCAACAAGTTTGTGACGGCAATGACGGCGTTGCCGTAGTTGACTGGATTGAGGACACGAGAATCAGCGTCTTTTTGCAATGTGACACGAAACAAGACGCCAAAACTGCTGGAATAAAAGACGGCTCTGTAGCGTTGGTACGTGGACTGGAGGTCTTTGGCGAGTTGGGACAATAAATTTGGTTTTGGTGATTTTGAGGAGGTGTCGAATCCGGAGAAAACAACCGACTTCAAAGGTGTCAACACTTGACGGTCGAAGAGCTGGAAAGCGGACGAGTTGAAAAGTTTTTCAAGTGGACTGTTGCTGGGTTTCACAGGTGGCACGTACGTTTTGACATCGGATGCATTGGGAACAATGTTCTTTGGGGTGGAAGCCAGTCTGGACACGAAGGAATTGCCAAAAATGTCTTCGTCTGATTTCAACAAGCTATCGTTCAACTCGCTCTTGAGTGCCTTTTGATTTCTCTCGAGGACTTGTAGGTCAGCCTTGCTTCTATAGTTGACTCTGGACGTGACCTCTTTGATCACCAAAGCACACTCTTCCAAGATGGCGGGCAACACGTATCCGTCCTTGTGGTGGGCACTGTACAAAGCGGCTCTCAACTTGGCGGCGTCAGCGTCCTTTGCGGAGGATAAGTAGGCCAATTCCTGGAAAGCGGTCAATCTGGCCAACTGGTGGTCTTCGTTGATGTCTCTCAAGCCGGAAAGAAGCGTGGAAACGGGGTCTGCGCTGTAGGTGGAAATTGGTTTTCTGCCGTCAAGGCAGCCGATGGTGGCGTATATCTGGTAGGCGTGGTTGGAGGCTTCCCAGAGAAAGATGAGGTGGAAGGAGAAGTATGGTAAGTGGAGCAATGAGGACAACGAGACGGCGTAAGGGGGAACGACGGGGTCAAGGCCCAACACAAAGATCACGAGCCAAAAGAGCTTGTACAACACGGATCGGGCGAGCCAGTAAGCCACGGGTGCCGACACCGACACGATGAGGTTCAAACCAACCGAGTTTCCTAGCACTTTTGGGAAATTCTGGAAAAACACCGACTCGGGCTTGACCCTGTCGACGCCGTACTGGAAGCGCAATCTATTTCTCTGGAGAAGCAAGTGTTGACCCGCGTACACGGCGGCGGTGTAGGCGGCGTAGAACCAGAAATACGCCCATTGGTCGTTGACTGGAGGTTTCTTCTGGTAGATTTTCAGCACGGTATAGTAGTCTCCGGCGTAGGGCAACAGGAGCAAGAACACAGAGGCCAACAGAAGGGCCGAGAAGGAGTAGAATGCGAAGGTGGCGGACTGTTTGGAGCCAAAGAGCAGGAGAAGTTGGGCGGCCCATGTTTTTGCCAGAGAAAGCACTACTTGCGAGTTTCTATCACGGGCAAGTTTGGCCGCCGAGAGCGACACGAACGCGGCGGGCGCCACCACGAGCGGGCCCATGAGCAACAGTCGCCAGAGGCCGTAGAATGGCAACAGGAGCGTTAGCGCCGCTATTAGCGCCAACATGGCGTGAATGTTGTGGACGTAGCGCAATCGCTTAGCGAGCACCTTGGAAAAGTAGCTGTGGTAATCCGACGGGGCAGGCATGCTGGGCGGCGGAAGCGGACGGTGGTACGAGGCCTGGAATGGGAGTTTGGCGGAACAGAAAGTGGATGAAAATGATGTTTGGAGATTTGATTTTGGAGTTTGTTATTCATCGCGATGATCGTGCGAGGCTCAAGTGTGCGGCCGGCGGTGCGAGTGGGGCGAGAACGGTGCGGCAGGTGGTGCGAGTCGGACGAGGAACGGTGCGGCGGGCGGTGCGAGCTGGACGAGAATAGTGCGAGCGCGCACTAGCTGGTCGGCCACTGGTGCGAGCTGGCATAATCTGGTACGAGTGCACTTGGTTGTGTTCGTCCCTGTGGGTTCTTCCGTGCAATTGACTGCTGTGTACTATCGCTGGGTGATCACAGTATGGATTCATTGCTCAATGGCCAATTAGTTCCAACTATCGACTCAGACTTTTGTACTAGTGACTTGAAGTTCACATAAACGTCTAAATAGTAGATGTTCTATTTTCGAAACCAAATGTATATATACATTATCGTTTGTCTGTCTTGTCTCCATACTGGTTAACAATTTGATCAAATTGACAGCTGGATCATTTGCTGTTCACCTTGGTGCTTTCGATAATCAGTTCAGTGTACAATCCATCTCTTTATCGCCCTGTCTTTTTCTCTTCCATTTCATTCAGACTGCAAAGGAATCTCAACGCTCTTCTGCTACAGACTCGTGTAATTCTTTGTACACTGTATTATATCTATTTACATTATTCAGAGTTGATCCTAAGCTCAGCAGCATGTCTCAACTTCTCGGCCTGCCCACTAATGGTATCCTGGACAGCCTGTAACCCAGGTTTACCACTAATCTCTCCATTGATATGGTCACGGAGCATCACCTGGTTGGTCTCGGAGGTGAGATACGCATTGTGGCCAGAAGTCTTCTCCAGAATGGATGCTTCCAAGGACTCGAACCGGAGGTTGTTCTCTTCGAAAGCGTGCTCAATGGCCTCGTGTAACTCCTCTTCTGTGGTGATGAATTTTCCAGCAGAATGGTACAAATCAAGAAGCTCGTGTGCTTTCTTCTGCTTGAGCTCAAGCTCGTGTGTTCTTCTATTGAGTCTTCTCTGCTCCTCCACTATAAGCGTCTCTGTTTCGCTTCTCTGTCTCATCAATGGGCCTTGCAAGTATGAGTCGATGGTTGGCAAGGTTAACTTGGTGGCTTCGGATTCTTCCGTGCTGGCAAGCTGGCTGCCTTCTTGCTTCTTCTCTTCCTCCTTGCGAGCCTTCAACTCCTCGATCTTGTCGAGTCTTTTGGCTTCGGCACTGTATGCTTCCTTGAGGTACTCTCTTCTGATTTCATCTCTTTTGAGTTGCCATATCTCGTCTTGGCTCAACTTGGACTCGTCCACGTTCTTGGGGGCATAGTCCTCGATGTTTCTCTTGATTCTCTCTTCCACAGTGACGACTGGCTTCTGCACGGGCTTTCTGGTGATGACGAATCCTTTTCTTTGAGGAACTGGCACCCCTTCGGCGTACCCTTGTTGTGTTTTGTCTTCTTCGGCTTGTTCAGCAGCGCTTTTTGGTCTTATCGGGTTCCTCTTGAACACGGGACGCACTTTGGGGAGTATACCGGATTTTCCTCCGAATTTAAGTGCTCCTTTTCCCATTTTCGATGAAGTTTCGGTAGTTGATTTTTATTGAAAAATCTGAAAATTTTTGTGTGAGTGAGTTTTATAAGTTTTTCGTCGCGACACGTCCTTTGTATGTTTTACATGGAATCCATTAAATGTCATTAGAACTGGGTTATTCGAGTCCAGATGTGTATTCCGAAGGTGAATTGAATACTTTTCAGCAGATGAAGTGACTGGCCCATTTTTTGGAGTTGCTTTGGCTCTTCTCGGTATTGAAAATTAGAATCTATTACTCAAAATGACTTGCTTCGACTGGGTTCTGTTGGAATCGTCTCAATTTCAACCTCCCCATGAAACCACTTCAATTGTGACCTGACTTTCTGTTAATTATCGTGCTTCTTTCATTTATATATGTCTTGTTGTGTACTCTCATAACTTACCATTTTGATAATGGCTGCGAATTTTCTGGATTTTCTCAATATTGTTGAATTTCTTTACAAATCATGAATATCTCAACACAATTAGAAGATTCCAAATCTGACATTGCAAGATTTGATGGCCAGTCCAATCACCATCACCATCACCAATCTACGAATCGGGCCCATTGAAATCTATAATCCCAATCCTATTATACACTATTTACTCTACTCCATTTTACTTTCCCCAGACGTCGTAAACATTCTCCAGCACACCCTTGGTGATCTTGCGGCTGCCGATTTCTGCTTTGAATAGCACCCTGAGCGAATCCTTCTTTGATGCCTCCAGGCCCCGGTTGGACTGGTAGAACTCTATGAGATGCTTTGGGGTCTTGAAGTACCTTTGTATGAGAATGGCCTTGTCGAACGATACGCCCTTGATTGTCATCAACATGAGCGTGAACAATTCCCTAACAGTCATCATGCCCGTCTTGGGCATGGCATCCTGGAATAAGGCAAACAAGTGGCAGCACAGATACTGGCCCTGTTCACTTTCAAATTTGGCCCTGAAAAGATCAAGCTGCTGTCTGAAATCATCCTGTGTCTCGATGGCTCTTGGTTTCATCACAAGTAGCTTCTTTTTCGAGTACACATCTTCAATGACCTTTGTCAACGACGCAAGGTACGCAATGGTGGCTTCAATGCTCTTGAATTTTCTCACAAAGAAATTACTGACCGTCATGGTCATAGAAATGGCGGTTTGCAACGATGCGGCCATGTCTCCCAACCGATCTCCAACAATCTCCTCTACCAAGTAGTAAACGTTTTTGAGTCCTGATTTCTTTAATCTGCTCTTTTGCTCACCAAATCTGCCATCTTTGATGGAAGCTGCCAAATCGTCCATTCTCTTTCTTTCGCAGACAAAATCAAGCACGGCTTCCTGGCCGGTCTTCTTGTGTTTGGCGATCCAGATAATATCGCCGAGCGATAAGCCTCTGACGTCGCACTTCACATTGTGACGAGAAAGGCAGTTTTCAAAGAAATCACGGTCCTTCTTGGACCGGATTTCTCTGTTGTCAACAATTAGTAGAATATCGTACTCGCCTGGCATCCACAAGTCATAGCGAATGTCAGCGTACACTCTTTTCTGTACGTCATGGACTGGTTTGGATGGAAGTTCCACACGCTTCACTGGTGACGATCTGACGTCCTCTTCGATAGTTATAAGGTCTGAACCGAAGAACGAGGCGTCGGTTTTGTTGACGAGCGGAGAGTTATCTGGAGTAACACGGACCCCGTTATCAAAGGATGATTCGGCAACATGGGCCTCTCGGTTGGGCGAAGAATCAATTCCATCTTGCTGTAGTATTATCTTCGCGATAGAAACCCCTTCGTCTGTAAGGAAGTATAGCTTTGGCCGCGAGCCCGATTCACTGACGTATTCTCTCTTCACCAACATCTTCATACCGTCCCAAGCGGAGTAAAAGACGTTGCTCCCCGGGTTGGCCTGAAATGAAGAGTCACAGTACGGAGTTGCTGTTTCAATGACCTCGTCCCTTCGTAGTCCTTTTCTCTGTTTATCCCTGAGATAAAGGGCTATGAGAATGGCCCAAGCTCCGGTCCGTCTTCTTGGGAGATAACTCAGCTGTTTCTTCCTCTTCTTGGATGTCTGATCGTCCACTTCGAGCCGGCGTTTTGATGCGGCGGCAAGGGCATCTGGGTCGAATTCTGAGGGCATTGTGAGGCTGTTGGCCGTGCAGTGGGACTTCAACTTCTTACACAACATAACGATTGTCTTCTCACCAATGAACGGGATCTTTTTCAACTGTTTCGGGTCGGTGATCTGGCCCGTGTGACGCCGAAGCTCTCCGAGTGCTCGCGAGTACACCATGGCCATCTTTGTGCCTTTCTTGATGTGGTCGGTCGCCGAATCCTCGAGGAACTGGGCAAATATGGTGTTCAAGTCCATGACGCGTTAGGCAATGTGACAAAGATAATGTGCAATTGGAAACAGGGTATGAATGCAAAAATTCAAGACCTTGAAGGCTCTCTTCGGGTGATTGTGTGTTGTCTTCCCCGAGCAATTGCGGTTTTCGAAGAGGTCAAAAGCTCTGGCAATGAGTTTGTAGAAACTGCCTGGATCAAATAGATCACTGGAAGTATTCCGCGTCTTTTCCGTCCAAAACAGGCTGTCGCGTGGCGAAAGCTAAATGGCAAATACCTTTCCCACCAAAAAGAACAACTGACAACTTGTCGAACAGAAAAATACTGGGAAAAGCCTGTATTTATATGTTTTCAGTGTGATCTGGGGTTTTTAGCCGCTGTTTTGTAGTAGTCGATTTTAGCGCGTGTGCACGACCTCATTAAAAATCAACATGAATTTTATTCCAATACCCGCTGTAGATAAAATTCATATTCTTCTGAATTCACAGTCCTTCCTACGAATTCATAGCTTTCTTTGGTGATTAGTGGCATCTCCTGTGACACATTAAGACGGAATCTGATACACACTAGTTCTGGTTCTTTTCTGATCGAAGTCAATAATTCTATCATCGAGATATCCAATATAACAGACAAGTCCAGTTTTCCTCCAGATCTTACGGACAAAGCAGGCATAATACATACACAATCGAGACATATCCGAGTTTATAGACCATGTCCTCCAAACCCAAGCAGAGCATGCTTCCTCCAATTAACCTCATCTTCAAGTACCTCCAGCTGCAAGCACCAGTGACCATATGGCTCTACGAGCAGACACAGCTGAGAATCCAGGGCAAGATCAGGGGTTTTGACGAGTTCATGAACGTGGTCGTGGACGACGCCGTGGAGGTGTCCACCGACAACGGGGCCAAGGAAGAGTTGGGCAGAATATTACTCAAGGGAGACAATATCACGCTTATCTCGAGTTTAGAGGCGTGAGAGCATCGTCATGGCATTACAGAGTCAATAGAATTGCATCCTACTGTTGATACTTACGTCGTCACTATTCTATCTAATTATTACTCGTTCTTCCCTCATTTCCCCAATATTCTCCATCTCCCCGTTCTTCCATTTTCTCTAACTCCCCCATTTTTTCAAACTTAACCCTCCATTTTCTCCAGCTCCTACATCCTTTCCATCCCTTTACATCATTCACGCCTCGCCATTTTCCGTCCCTTGCCTTCTTCTTGTCTATTTCACTACGTTCAACTTGTGTTGTGGGTGTACGGGTCCTCTTCCCTCGAATGGGGTTGGGGTAGGGGTTGCTCCCAACAAATGACCTGATCAACCAACCCAGCTTTTCCTTTGAAATCGTCCATCCCACCACAATGAACATCATACTAATTACCCTATTTTTCCAATGTGCGCTCGGTTTCCTCCTGATTGGTGACAGGTTCCATTCTTATGGCAGAAGACTCCGTCAAATGTTCGACAGAGACCTCGCACAGTCGGAAAAAGGCGTCCTGAGCGACCATTTCAAAGGGCTTGTCAACTTCAACGTGCTAAGCGGTCTGTTTTGTGAATTGGACTCCGAAATCATGGCATTTTCCTCTCTTCCTCTGCCCACAGAGTTTACCGGGAAATTCTGGTACACTGGAGTATGGGGCAACCCAGTGACATCAACACTTAATGTCACACTTGGTCCTGAGGTGGTACCCATCGTCGACAATGGCAATTTGGTGGGGTTTTTCCGTCAAGATGCTGCAAAAACAGGCAAGACTCCTTCTCCCAAAGTCCTCGCTTTGAACGCAGGCTCATCTGTGTCGTGGCTGCTTCTTAGCGTGGCAGCGTTTACGGTGGGCATTTTAGTGGGCAGGTTCGTGCCCTTGGGCAAGTGAACTCCGTCTGCTTGTCAATAGTTTAGTTTATAGGTAAGAATTCATAAAGTCATCCGATTTTCGTCTCGAAACTCACTCTTTTCTTCTTTCTGGGACTTTCCAGCTCTGCTCTCGGGCTCGAACTGGGCTCTGTATTTTCGGATTCCACGCTGTCTCTGGCATTCATGGCCAAACCATTTCCGGAGCTCTGGGAACTACTAATTTGGCTCCAATTTTGCCGGTTCTGATACCTCCGGCTCCTCTCTTCTTTGGTCACCTGATCCTTGTACTTGTTGATTTGTTTCTGACGCTTCAACGAGTTGTCCTGCTTTTGTGATGGTGACTTTGGTTTGATTTCTTCCTCGAAGTTATCATCGTCTTCAATCTCGATGATATCTGTTTTTTCGGCCGTGGAGAGCCCTATTCCATTCGGGATTTCTCCAGACTTCTCCGAATACCTCTCCTGATCCACTTCTCTGGCGCAACCAGTACCACGTCGCTTTTTGGGCGATGCCATCGTGTTATATGGGTGGTTATTCTGTAATTTCCAAGCTATCATATATTTGATAATTGTGGTCGTGTGCGGGTAAATCTGTCTCTCAATATAACGCGACACGCCAAAACATTAAATTAGACGCCAGAAAGCATCCATCTACACGTCTTCCAAAAACACCCATGAACGGCTCAGCGCAAGACCAGAGGCATCCTGCTGCGATGGGTGCCGCCGGCGGACCAGGTCCCAATTTTCCCGGCCCAAATGGGGCGCCTGGCGGGCCGGCACGCATGCCTGGAAATTTCACCAGATCAAGAACAGAACAACACAAGCCTGCGGCTGCCAGACAGTTCCAGCCAGTGGCATACAATGAAGAGGAACAAGAGCGGATTCAAAGTAATCTCAACCGAGTTTTGGGGCCTGAATACGTCAGTTTTAGACCAGGTAGTGGGGGCCAAAACGTCTCGTACATCGAAGGATGGAAAGCACTCAATTTGGCCAACGAGATCTTCGGATTCAACGGATGGTCTTCAGAATTGATCAGTACCCAGGTCGACTACTTTGACACCCACGGAAATACCGGCAGATTCTCAATGGGGCTCTCTGTGGTGGTGAGGATCACTATCAAAGACGGCACATATCATGAGGATTTTGGCTACGGGTACATTGATAACGCGAAGAACAAGGCAGCTGCGTTTGAAAAATGCAAGAAAGAGGCCTTCACCGATGCATTGAAGCGGTGCTTGCGCTGCTTTGGTAATGTTCTAGGTAATTGCTTATATGACAAGAACATCATATCCAAGATCCAAAAGGTTAAGAAACCTGCGCCTGAACTCGACGACACAGACTTCCACAGAGACCCTCTAATAGTCAAGAGAGAGAACTTGAAGCACGACACCGTCAAAGTAAGTTTGGGTGCAAATTCTGGAAACCAGCGTGCACAACAGACCAATCCTCGACCAGCACAGACAAATGGCGGTGAGCAGGTTTCTACAGCTGGGTCTCGGGCCCCGGGACCAACAGTTGCTCTACAAAAGGGTCCACCAGCACAATCGAAATCAGCAGCGCCAGCGCCTGCCCCAGCGCCGGCGCCTACTACATCTGAGTTTCTAGCCAAAGAGCATGGGCTAGACGACGACTCGTTTCTCTTTAGTGACGACATCGTTCCCGATAACGAATTGGAGAACGATTTGAATGATGGCATGGATGAATACGAACTTGATGTTCTACGGGATAAGAGTCAGCAAAATGGCCTCGACGAGCCTGCATTTTCACGACCCAACCCTACACGAGAAGTGCCCGAGCTGGTGGGATTTGTCAACGCCAAACTGGCAGACATTATCCAGAAACAGCCCAGCGAAGGCAACAATTTACCTGCATTTGACCCGAAGTTTGTCTCCCAGAGCATGCGTCGCACAGTGGACCCGACAAAGCTGGTGCCAATCAAACGGAACGATCTCCGGCAGGCGCGGGCGGGGGCTGCGGCCACGCCGTCGCCCACCAGTAGTAAGCGGATGATTGGTGTGCCGCCGTCTCAGCGCAAGCGGCTACATAAAGAGTAGGGGGGGATGTTTAAAGGGAATTCACAGGGCAGCGGCCGTCTAGGCAGCTGTGTTTTTGCATATGATGTGAATTTGTTTGATAGTTGAAGAGTGTTTAGTGAAAGAATTGTGAGAGGTCAAGATGATTGAGAACAGTTGCCAGAGAGATAGAGAGATCAATGAGAGTAGAATTCCCAAAATTTGAAGAGATGGTTGAAAGTAGAATTCATCAAGAGTTGAAGAGATGGTTGATTCAGAATAACACAAATAAAGAGAGGGATAAAGCAGAATTTACCAAGAGTTGAAGAGATGAGTAGGTTACTCAAGTTGACGCTTGAAGAATTGAGCTCTCGAAACAGATTCTGCCATCGTCATAGTCGGTTAGCCAATCCTCTCTTGGCGCACGTAGCGTACATAGCTATTTAATAAAGATTCACGGAATATGGCCAATTGTAAGAGGCTCTAGTTGTAAGACTTTTCTCATGATAATACATAGAATGAGGATTCCATTGAAATCATGTTTATTGATCGCATTTTGCAGCCATTATTTGTCAAGTATTCAAGGAATTTGCTAAGAGTATGGCGATTGGTAAGGATGTGTAAAGATGTGTTAGGGAATGGTAATATTGATATTTCGACAAGTCAAAGTGTGGGTCAAGGGATTCTCTTCGACTTCTTTTTTTGCGTTGAAATGAAGCTCATATACTGAAGATTTGGGGCCTATATACTAAAGATCCAGACTAATTTATTCATTGGGACGATTCAGCGTGAATCATTATTGACGGAAGCTCCTGTCGTTATGTGGAAACTCACAAATTCACTGTTATTCATACGTTTATCGTGTTTTCTTCTATGTTTGCCCATGGCCATTTGGTTGTTGAATGTGACTTAATGAAGATTGTGCTATTCCAATGAATTCAGAGTGGAACGTAAATGCTAAAAGATGACGATGAAAGGCAGAAGAGGGTGGCTCAAATCGGTGCTTCCATATCTCATTGATGCTTATTGACGACCAACCTCTTGCTTCGTTACTAACCATTGATTTGTTTCCCAATTCTTGTTTCTATCAGCAATAGACAATATCGTTGATTCTTATTATTTCTCTGATCGTATCTCCATCGGATTCGTGCCACCTATAGCCCGTTGATCTCGCTCTCTTTGCTCATTTTGTCTCCCCATTATATACGTTAATCTCTCATTATATCCATTAATCTCTCGTTCTCATTGATCTCTTGATCTCTCTCATTATACCCATTAATCTCTCTTAACTTGTGATATCATGACCTCTTGCTTTCATTGATATCTCTTATCATCCCTGATCTCCTTTAACATCTTTGCAGTCATCTGTCGAACTTCCCATCTCTTTCTTCCCATCCCATTTCTCATATCTCACTATCTCACTCTCAAATCTCACTATCAAATCTCACTATCAAATATCAAATCTCAACCTCAATCTCCATCTCAAATCCCCTACTTTCTTTTCCCATGCCCCACAACAATTCCTCATTTCTACCTCTTCTTCAACACATTGGTCCCTACAATGAAGTAGCAGATGAATACGACGCTGCCAGCTCGATATCGTCGCTCAACAGCGCCAAAATCCTCGTGGTGGGCGCTGGCGGCTTGGGCTGTGAAATCCTCAAGAACCTAGCGCTTACCGGCTTCAAAAACATCACCGTCATCGACATGGACACCATCGACGTGTCCAATCTCAACCGCCAGTTCCTCTTTCGCCCCAGCGACGTGGGCCAGTCCAAGGCGGAGACGGCGGCCCGGTTCGTGGAAAACCGTATAAATGATCCAAATCTTCACATCAACACCGTGTTTGGCAAGATCCAGGATAAGCCCGCCTCCTTCTACCGCCAGTTCGACGTGGTCATTTGCGGCTTGGACAGCGTGGAAGCGCGCCGCTGGATCAACGCCACGTTGGTGTCGTTCGTGGACGAGCAGCTCAACGGCTTGATCCCTTTGGTCGACGGCGGCACAGAAGGGTTCCGTGGCCAGAGCAGGGTCATTTTGCCCACCGTCACGTCGTGCTACGAGTGCACGTTGGACATGGTGACGCCGAAAACGACGTACCCGGTGTGCACCATCGCCAACACGCCACGGTTGGCCGAGCATTGCATTGAATGGGCCAGCGTGTTGGAGTGGCCGCGCCGCTTGGGCCGAAGGCTCGACCCAGACGACCCCAGCGACGTCGACACTTTGTTCCAGATGTCGTTGGACCGGGCACGCCAGTTCAATATCCCGGGCGTCACCAGAAGACTCACGTTAGGCGTGGTCAAGAGCATTATTCCCGCCATTGCGTCCACCAACGCCATCATCGCCGCCTCGTGCTGCAACGAGGCGTTCAAACTCGTCACCAACGCCAACCCCGTGCTCGACAACTACATGATGTACTCGGGCGACGACTCCGTGTTCACATACACCTACGCCCACACCAAGAAACCCTCGTGTGCCGTTTGCGGCAACAAGATCAAGAAAATGGTGGCTCAGAACTGGTGGTCCCTTGAGCATTTCATTGATGATATCAAGACTCGTCTGGAGATCCAGATGAACTCTCCTTCTCTCAGCACTGCTTCCAAAAACTTGTACTTGCAGAGCCCTCCCAGTTTGGAGGAAATCACCAGACCCAATCTTGGTTTGAAGTTGCGGGACTTGGTCGACACCAACGAGGAAATCTTGGTCACAGACCCCAATCTACCCATCTCGCTTTCTCTTTACATCACGGCATTTACAGGGCCAGAGGAGCAGGTGTTGCAGTGAGAAGAAAGTATACTGACCTAGTGTGAAGATGAACTATGGATTAATGTGAAGACTAACTATGGAGAAATGTGAAGATGAACCATAGACTAATGTGTGATAATCTATGGACTAGTGTGAAGACAAACTATGGACTAGTGTGAAAATTCCTCTTGGCTAGTGGGATGAAGTGAGTTTATCTCGTTGCTAAACACCCATTTTGCCTTAAGGGCTTTTTGTAGCTACTACAAGACTCGAGCATCTTGTCTGAAACTACATCAGTCAAACATCACCGGCTAAGTATGCCTTTACAAATATGATTATGACCTTTTATTGACTATCGAATTTTAACATCTCATCAATCATTAGTTGATTGAACCTCTTGGTATTGTCCAAGTATATGTGGTGGCCCGAATCCTCAATCTCCATGACTTCGCTGAGCTGCTCCTTGTTCAAGTTATTGATGATGTTGCTTGCAAGCTCGCCACCTTTTTTATCCATCCAATCTTCTTTCCCGTAGCACCATAAGAGTTGACATTTCAATTTATGTATACCTCGTTCAATCAATGGATGTCTGGCATCGGCTCCTGGTGCCAAAAGATAATTCAACATGTATTCACCAGATCCTGGTGACTGGAAAATGCCATATGCGTATTTATGGAGCATTTTGGACTCAATCTCCGGTAAATTGGCAAATCGTCTACTGGACCACATGCTCACCAACTTGGAACCTAGTGGACCGGCCTTTCTGACCAATGTAAATGGACTGATATTCTGTTCCCATAATTTGGCGAAATATTTGGGCACAGGTACTTGTTTTCTATGTTTGAGTACAGCACCAGGGGACACCATCATCATCTTTTTACAGAAACCAGGGTCCTTTCTGATGCCGTAAGTTGCCATGAGATACGCTCCCATGGAATGAGCCATGACTAGATTGTGTTGAGGATTCTGGTCCAAACCTCTTTTGTGCAACCAAGTTTGGAATGAATCGTGGAACCAGGCTTCCACGCCATCCAAATCGTCAGTTGAGATCTCAAACGGGGGTCTTGAAGAGCACCCATAGCCCAATAGATCAATCGAATGAACCACCCAGTTGTCAAGCATCGAGATCTCGTCGAAGTTCTTCAAGAAGAACCCTAGCCCACCCCCATATCCGTGGATCATGATCAAATGATTCATTTCCTGGTACTTGCTTGCATCATAGTTTTTAGGGTAGATTACAAATTCGTTGATGTGTCTTTCCGGGCTCACTTCAGTCTGAAGAACTTCACTTGATCGCCCCAAAGAGTCGGGATTGGGGTAAAAAGGAAGTAGAGAAAGAACGTCGTGCTGGAACTTGAGTGGATTGTGCCTGAGCGAGTAGTCCTTGACAGATTCAGACACCGAGAGCGGGAAACTGCTGGAGAATAGCTTGTTCAAAGGAACCGAAGTTGGATGTGTTGACCTCTTGTAAACATGGTTTCTTGGAGAAAGGTTGTCTTTGGATACAACCGTGAATTTTTTGTCACTTGATTTCTTGCGGAACTTCGATAGTTCCGAGTTGACATTGTTGAGCCAGTGGTTGAGCGAAGAAGAAGTTCTATGAACTGTGGATGTGGAGAAGGTTCGAAGCGGTACTGACATTTTTAGCACCATATACCGACCTCGGCCGAAATGTGTTTTATATCATACGACAGGAGAAATCCAAGTTGAAGTGAGCACTCGCGTTGCCGATTTCTAGTTGAGATCAGAGGCTGTTTTGCTGTGGATCAGAGCTGACGGTAGTTGTTCCAATGTGTCAAAACATAATTGTGTATTGCCGTGCACACTTGAAAAAACAGTGATTGGCTGCGGTACGGGTTTGGGGCTACAATCATAAAGACGAATTTTGGCAGCTTTGAGGTAATTTTGGACATTCAACAAGGGACCCAAGAAAAGTGTAAATACAATAATAGTACTCAATGCAGTAAAGTAGAGCATCAGGTGGGATCATCTCATCGGTGAGGGCCAGTTCCGGAGATTTTCTAAGCCAATAATAGCGGATTCGTTTAAAGTTACCCGGGCACAAGCCGGTGTGGATGGGGGTGATAGAGTGCCAAATGGCGAATTTGACAGCCGGTGTGATGTCACATGTTGTGTCAAAACCCGGTAACACAAAGGAGGATTTTTGTTGGCAAATGAACAGAATGAATAAGGTGTATACAGCCAATGAGGGATAAGCCCAAATCCGGTGAGTTATTGTTCAAAGCTAAATGGGTAAAGTTGACAATAGAGTTTTAAATTGGTTATCCGAACCATTATCATCGGCGAAAATGCCAGCATGAAGCAGCGAATTTATTACCTACATTTAACCGATAAATTAATGGGTAAGGCGGCATGGTTGGGAACCAAACGTAGCAGCTGATTAAACGAAGGACATTGGCCATAATTACCAAATTTTAAAGTTTAATTTATCAGCTAATCCCTGAATAAACTTTCATCACTGTGATAATTTTTCTATATCGATTAGTTTCTGTTTCCAGAAGTAAAATTTCTTTTAGGAAACTGTCAATCTTAAAATAATTAAATTTTTAGCCAATTACTCCATTCTTATTGGTCTTGGCTAGCCCCCGATTTGAAATTCCACTGATCCAATCAAATATCGTTACCCATTTTGTTCCGCTACTATTCAGTCCAACACCAATCCGCTACACCACCAAGGCCCGAATTGCTTGGTATTCGTATTGTGAGTTCGTATTCTACTCATTTCACCTGTGACAATCCCGGTAATCTAACGTGTCTCACATTATATAAGCGATATTGTACTTTGTAATCCCATTCATCCTCAACTTGTTGTGTCCCAATGTGCGATGTTCGGTTATGATATTGTCTTTTTTAAAATTTTTTACAATAAGAATGGGGGCGGGTCGTGCGTCAACCCCCCTAATTTATTAATTTTATCAGATTAATCTGTCCACATGAGCTCCCCTTGGCGTGCATACAAGCATCCTCCAATGTACGGCATCAAATTGACAGATGCCCGACTCATGAAGTTATGATGGAGAGTTGAAGGTGAAGAGGCCCTCTATCCACCATACCAACTCCAGAAAAAAAATCTCCAATATCGAAAATGTACCTGGCCAGAAAAGCCTGGGATTCAGCCGCTTTTTAAAGCACTTTAACGCAAGGCATTAGAGATTTTTTTGACAAGCTTCGTAAAAAAAATATTTTATTAACTCAAATGCTATATAAATCCAAGGATTTCACTTGAGCTATTTTCTTTTACCTCTTTTCTCCACCGGCCGCTTCTTTCATTTTGACAATAAAAAATAGAAAAGACATGAATCTTTTCACCTTATTGTTCCTTTCCCTTGTCAGTCTCGTGACTGCTAAAACCCATACCTGGTACTACAATACTACTTGGGTTAATGCCAACCCTGATGGTTGTTTTGAACGTCCTGTTATCGGTTGGAATAACTCATGGCCTTTACCAGAATTGAGAGTCGCCAAAGGTGACACTGTCCACTTGTACTTGACTAACGGTTTCGATGACAGAAACACTTCTTTGCATTTCCACGGTTTGTTCCAGAACGGTTCTACCCAAATGGATGGTCCAGAGATGGTTACTCAATGTCCTATTCCTCCAGGACAAACTATGTTGTACAACTTCACTGTTCCTAACCAATCTGGTTCTTACTGGTACCACTCCCATACCTCTGGTCAATATGGTGACGGTATGAGAGGTGCTTTCATTATTGAAGAAACTGAAGAGGATTTCCCTTACGAATACGATGAAGAAGTCACTCTTACCCTTGCTGAATGGTACCACGAATCAAGTGATGACTTGAAGCCTGATTTCCTCAACTTGTACAACCCAACTGGTGCTGAACCAATTCCTCAAAACTTGTTGTTCAACGAAACCAGAAACAACACTTGGCACGTCAAACCAAACACCACTTACTTCGTTAGAATCATCAATGTTGGTCGTTTCGTTTCTCAATACCTTTACATGGAAGACCACGAATTCACCGTGGTTGAAGTTGATGGTATTAGGGTCGAAAAGAACACCACTGAAATGATTTACATTACTGTTGCTCAAAGATACGGTGTTTTGATCAAGACCAAGGAAAAGGCTGACAAGAACTATGCTTTCATGTCTAAATTCGATGATACCATGTTGGATGTGATTCCAGATGAATTGGAATTGAACTCTACTAACTACATCATCTACGACGATAAATTGGACAAGCCTGATCAGTACTACGTTGATTCCATTGACGACTTCCTTGATGACTTCTACTTGAGACCAATCGAGAAGACCAAGATCTACGATGAAGCTGATCATGTTGTGACTGTTGATGTCGTTATGGATAACTTGAACAATGGTATTAACTACGCTTTCTTCAACAACATCACCTACACTACTCCAAAGGTTCCAACTTTGGTTACTGCTATGTCTGCTGGTGATCTTGCTACCAACGCCAGAGTTTACGGTAGTAACACTGGTGCCATTGTCTTGCAAAAAGATGACATCATTGATATTGTGGTCAACAACAACGATACCGGTAAGCATCCATTCCACTTGCATGGACACACTTTCCAAGTTATCGAAAGAGGACACAGTATTTCTGATGATGACTTACCATGGCCTTTCACCCCTGAAGAACACCCAGAATATCCAGAATACCCAATGATCAGAGATACCGTCTATGTCAACCCACAATCCCACATGGTTTTGCGTTTCAAGGCTGACAACCCAGGTGTTTGGTTCTTCCACTGTCACATTGAATGGCATTTGGATCAAGGTTTGGCTTTGATTTTCGTTGAAGCTCCATTGGAAATTCAAGCTAATGCTAACCAAACTTTGTCTGATGATTTCATCAAGAACTGTAACGGAAACGGTATGAACGTTACTGGTAACGCGGCTGCTAACTCCAAGGACTTCTTGAACTTGATTGGTGAAAACATTCAACACCCAGATCTCCCACCTGGATTCACCACCAGAGGTATTATTGCATTGGCATTCTCTGCCTTTGCTGCTTTCTTAGGTTTATGCTCAATTACCGTTTACGGTTTAGCTGACATCAAGGATGTTGAACAACGTGTCGCAAGAGACTTGGATGTTGACCTTGATGATGCCGAAGAGGCCGAAGTCGAAGAAATTCATGAATCTTCTTCTTCAAACTTAGAAGCTCGTAAATAAGAGTGTTTCGATCTTTCAAACTAGTTTCAACGCTGGAAATAGCTCATAGTCAAGAAAAATGTGTGTGATTGTGAAATAACTTTGAGTTATGGCATTGAATATGTTGAACTAGTTCTATTCTTTTATTGTTATATGGCGAACGGCTCGGCTCTATGACTCCCAACCCCAGACCCCAATATATTTCCCGTATTAAATTGCTGTAGTTCATGTAGAGCATAACAAGTTTCAAATCAAGAGTAGCTTCAGAAGCCGTCTTTCATATCTCAATGAGTGTTCAAAAGGCCTTTATCCACACAATGATTGTATTTTCAGTCAAAGAATAAAGGTATCTCTACAAATGTTCACTACTTTTGTTGAAGGAACATTAGTCTTTAGTGGTGATTGCTCCGATGAATTGGGTTTTATTTTGAAGTGTATATGGGTTGTCCATTTTGAAATTGAGTGCTGAAATGAGATAATATTCGCTTGATGGTCTTGTGGTCGAAATATTCAAGTTTCACTTGAAAACCAGTTTTTCAACAGCGAAATTTGAAGAGATTTTGCAGCAAAAGTTGCAAAATATAAAAAACTACAAAATGTGCAAGCTGGTGAATAAGCTGTTGAGGTGTTGTTGGCTGCTGGGAGATGATGAATTGGAAGGTGAACTGAATGGACATGGAATTCGGGCGACAGGTTAAGATAGAAGAGATTGAACAGAGATTCTTTGTATGTGTAGCAGTCTTTTGCACGGCTAGTGTCCTCGATGGTATTGTGTGCTATCGAGGTGCCACCAGAAGACTCCTTTGACTAGAGTCTATGGTTCCCCCAAGTCAATATGGAGTAACGCTTTGCTGCACCGATTTTGCATCGTCAACGAATACCATATTTTATTAATGTTGTTAATTGTAGTAAGATACATACACAAGGAAAGAGACTCTCTAACACTACTTTTGAGGCATTGTAATAAGTTTTGTCTGTTTTAAGTCAATTGAAGTGGTTGTTCAGTGAGGTGTGTAACAAACAAGTAAAAGTACCAAGTCAGGGTACTGCCAGAATAAATAACTATAGGAAATTGACAAACGAAGCTTAGACTCACGAGCTGTTGTCAAAAACTCGCTTACATGACATTTTTAGAAAACCTACAAAATTGAAAATTGTCAACCTCCTACTTGGGACACAAATTTGAAGCTCGTGGCTGAAATCACTCTGGTCAAGCTTATAGTTCAAGTGACGAAAGTGATGAATTCGTGAGACATTATGTGGATCACTGAAAATCACATAAGGACTCACTAGCTACATGAATACTCATTAACAATCAATGACGTTTTGGCATTTGGTTAGATACCACGCCCAAATTTCTTACTCATCTTTCTGGGTTCAAGTGTTTCTGTCAATTACGATTCATCTCCATGATTTTCTACATTTTCGTCAACTTTTTTACTGTCTCCAAAATCTCCATTTTCGTCCTCTTGCAATTCTCCATTTTCATCCTCTTGCAATTCTCCATCTTCGTCCTCTTACAATTCATACTTCTCCTTCATCTTCTTCCCATCCATGTATCTTCCTTTAAACATGTTCACAATTCTCACTCTTTCAAATCAAATTCATTTCCTCACTTTCGCAGTCAACTCGCGAAATAAATTGCATCAAAATAAAATCACAATTAACCGCCAACACCAAATATCAAAGCCAAATCCAATCTGCCAGCATTACAATTTGCATTCCGTCACATTCAGTCACCTTTAGCTCAGCTCCCACATTCACACACTCTCTTGCTCACTCGCTTCTCCCATTCACACTCTGGTTGACTCACATTTAAGACAGTTACCTTTCTACACATTTAATACAGTTACCTTTCTACTCATTTAACCCAGCTACACTCTTACTTTAAACAAAGTTGGGCCTTTCCACATCGAAAAAGTTGAAACTTGCACATAGTCCAGCAAATTGACCTATCGTCTCATTCCCACATCACCCCATTGCCACATCGTCTCATTGATTTGGAATAATCGAACCTCACACCATGGAAGCAGTCTACGTCACCGACACCAACAACACCTTGGTCTACGAATACCTCAGCACCCTTGCGTCGCCGTCGTGGCGCCAGGTGGCACCGATCGTGGCCGCCGCCGGGCCGTCCGCCGTATACTCCGTGTCGAATCTCTCGCTCTGCCGCCACCGGGTCGATTCCATCGCCGTCTACGTGCTCTGCCGCCCCAGCGGCAACCCGCTGGTGCCCTTCGTGTTCATGGCCCGCTTGGTCGAGGCCATGGAGGACTACTTCGGCACGCCGCTCGCCATCACCAAGATCGATGCCAATAACGACACACTTACACTTCTTCTTAACGAAATGATCGAGGACGGCGTGCCGTTCGTCACCGACTTCAACCGCTTGCGCGACGTGGTGCCTTTCAAGAGCTTGCTCTCGCGGCTCGTGGGCGGCGACACGCCGCGGGCGCCGCCCGCCGAGTTGGAGCCCATTCCCTGGCGCCGCAGCAACGTCAAACACACCAACAACGAGATGTACGTGGACGTTTCCGAGCATTTGAGCGTCGTGCTCCGGCCGGCGGCCTCGGGCGCCGGCGATGGCACCGCCAAACGCTACGACTCCGCGTTCTACTCGGGCTCGTTGCTGTCGTCCAAATTGGTGCCTGTGATGGGCACCATTCGCGGCCAGGTCAACTTGCTCTCGCATCTCACAGGAGTGCCATATCTTCAGATGATCCTCGACGTCCGTGGCTTGCAAATTGACCTCCCGCAGTTCCACCCGTGTATCAAGTTGGACAAATGGTTGCTGAATGAAGGAAACTTATCGTTCATCCCACCCGACGGGGCTTGCACGCTCATGAGCTACAATGTTGAATTCGACAACTTCGACAAGAAGAACCAGCAGCTGATGTTGGGGCTCTTGGACATTGACTTCCAGCACGGCTTGGGGCCTTTACAAAACGAGTTCGAGATCAGAATGGGGGTCCGCAGTCATAAATCGGTGTCCAAGCTTGAAAACGTCGTGGTCGAAGTCGTGTCGCCCTCCGACGACGATGCCGACAACGACTCGGACTCCTCATGGTCTATAAAAGCATCCAGAGTTACCCACGGTGACTTCCAGTACAAGGGCTCAGGCAAATGCGAGTGGAACTTACGATCCATAGCCACTGGTTCGCTGCCTGTGCTTCGTGCGGCTCTCAGCCGGGCCGGCGACGACTTTGTTCTGTCTTCAACGCCATCATTAAACGAGAACTTGGTGGATCTCGAGGAAAACAGCGAAGAAATTCAACCATTAAAGCCAGTTTACGTCAAGGTCAGCTACTCGAACAAGGGCTGTGTTCCCAGCGGGTTGAAGGTCGACAGTCTCAAGATCTTGAGTGCCAAGGGCTTGGGTGAGACCGTCAAGCCATATAAAGGAGTCAAGTATACTACCAAAGTCGATGATCTTGTCATCAGGTGCTAGGTACGAGCAGCAACGGTTACGTCCTGAATGATTCTGGAAATTCGGAACACTACTCCAGAATCTAGAAGAATCTAGAATGGTCAACCCTGAAGAGCCCAATTCAACGTCAAGAACCTGATGCCCGCATTGGTGAAATGAACATCGCAGTATTCAAAACCTCCGATACTAATACACTCGAATCTCAAGTCAATTCTTCATACGCACTTCTCCAAGTTTCCCATTTGACCAAATACACCAACAAATGCCTCAATCAACTCATATACACACAGGTATCTCAATTGACCCAAATACACCATCAAATGACTGACTCACCCAATACACACCATCATTGCAATTTGTAGCCACCAGACTCATCGCACAGACAAACTACATTAACTGACAAATGTCGTTTCCGACAACCAGAGCATCACGTTCCCTCATTCTCCAAGATTGCCCTATAGTTTCATCTTCTCTCTTGGCCCATGTTCCTCACTCACTACAGCCACTCTCTGTAATTCGTTTATTATATTCCTGTCACTGCCTATATGCTAATTCACAAGAAGAGCCCGCGAGGCGTCGCCTCCGGCATCGCCAGCGTTGCTGGACCGTCCTGGATGGTTAATACGCTGCGAGAATCGAGCTGTCTAGTTGGTTTTCTTACTTTTCTTCTGCTTCTCTTTCTCGGCGTTCTTGATCAACACATTGCCAATGAACGAGCCCACACCCAAGCCCGCAAGCAACAACAATAAGAATGGGAGCTTGATGGCGTAGTCACGTGGCAAGAAAAAGTACTGGAGGAAGTTGTCACCATCAACAAATGGTAATACAAACACCCAAATGGTGTAGTAGGAAAACACCGCAATAGCAACAGAGAGCATGGCGAGACCCACCAATTTATCAAGAGACTGTGAGGTTAGTACACTGCTCAACATACAAACACTTGTTCTGTGAATTTCGAAGAAAACTTACCATTTTTTACCGTATTTCAATGAAGCTGGCGGTTAACAAGTTGTTTTTGCAATACGTGTTTTTTATACAACCGCGAAATTGAAATTGATGATGGGTTGGTGCACGGGTTCATGTGTAGTGACAGCTCAAGTTTGAGCGGCTATGATTTGGATAAAGAATACAACACTTTTTCCCTTCAATCAGCCAATAAGTGTGCAATCTGCAACCAAAACGTCCATAAACAGAGATATAGATCCTTTGCGCCTTTGAGATCGTTCCGGGAAAGTTTGCAAAATGTTCAACAAGCTCAAATCGAGAAAAGCGCCAATTTCCCTCAACTCGGTGTCCAACGCCATCAAATCATCCAAAACTCATGATCTTTCGCCGGATATCTCGGCCAAGGACCTCAGCGTAGTGTCGGGCGTGCAATTGGGGGTGCCCAAGGACTCCATTTTGGCAGTGGCCTTCGACCCCGTCCAGTCGCTCTTGGCCGTCAGCACAACCAACAATCAGGTGGTTGTTTTCGGACAGAACATGGTCGAGGTGGTGTTCGAGTTCAAGGCCGCTTCCGCCATCACAGATTTGCACTTCGTCAAAGGTGTGTACTTGGTCGGGGTCCAGTCCTTGTCTGGCAATATTCTCGTGATATCCTTACACACCAAACAGGTCCTCGCTACTTATCTGCCCCCGGGTCGCTTGGCCACAGTGGAGTCGGATCCTTCGCTTGATTTTCTTATAATCGGGTTGGCCAATGGTCTGATCCTCTTCTACGATGTCGACCGGTTGTCGTTGACCCCCTTCAGAATTGATAACTTACAGAAAATGGTGCTTCCAAAACAAAAACTATCTCCAGTGTTAGATATCAAATGGCACCCTCGTGATATCGGCACCATCTTGGTCACTTACTCGCATTCAGCCATCCTTTATTCCTTGGTGGATGGTTCCATCAAGGCTACCTTCGTTTACACTCTCGCAAAAGGTGATAAGGGCTTTGATTACTCCTTGTACGTCTCCAATGGCGGTAAGAAAAAGGTGTTCGGCTCAACAAAAGAAGTCATCCCTGAAGTCTTAGAGGCACACTTCCATCCTAATGGCCTTCATGTTCTCACGGTCCATAAAGATAACACTTTGGTGTTTTGGGATGCCAATGATGGTACGTTGCTTGAGGCCCGTACCATCTTGGAAACCTCTATGCATAGACCAGGTCCTCCTGTGCCTCCTCCACTGGACGGCTTTGCTCCCATTCTGACAGTCCGCTGGATTGCCGGCCTGGACCCTGAGTTGACTCAGTTGGTTGTGGCAGGCGGTAACTTCTCCCAAGGTAACGTATTGAATGTTCTTGACTTTGGCTACACTTTGAAATACTCTATGACCTCTCACGAAAAACAAAATGAATTTTATGCCATGCCTCAAGGCCAAAGAATTGTTCCAGTTGATTTTTACCAAAGAAGTGATAATGAGGTTGAATTCATCGAGAAAATCGTCCCAATTACGGGCGAAAATCAGCCTTACTTCAACGGAAGTCATAACCCAGGATACCTTTTGTTGGTCAGTAACCTCCATGCCATTTACATTGTCGAGTACCAGGGCCAGACTGGTGGGTCTGACTTAAGTCAACTAGTATTGCCTCCATCATTGTCTCTAGTCCATCCACCTGTTGTTTTCTCATCAGTACAGGCCGTGAAAAGGCCACATTGGTATGGTATTCAATCTTCTCGTACTGGCGCTCAAGCTAGACAAAAATTGTTGGTATATGGAGGTGCTGCCTCCAGTCATTCCACAGCTTCCAAGCCTATGGGCTACGACGAGCAATATAGGGATATATTCATCTCGGGTCACGAAAATGGGCAAGTCAGAATGTTGGATATATCAAGAGGAGAACATCAAGACTCACCAAACATCATACAAGTGAGCTTAAAAGAGACTTTATACGACGATGGAAACCCAGATCGCTTGAAGATTGTGGAAGTATCCGTTGGCTTTGAAAATAGGGAAATGCTCATTGGGTTGGCAGATTCCAACGTGGTCATTTGTAAGTTTGGTAAATCACCACACAATATAGGTGGTGTTGCCAGTGGTGAAGATTACAGGGACTGTCCAGTCCAGCATCAAAACGAAGATGCCAAAATCATCAATATTCAACACCGAATCCTGGGGTCATTTGCCTCTTCATCTACTTTTTTGCCTCTGTTCATGTTACAATTGGAAAAGCCTGATCAAATTTCAAGTTTGAAAATGAGTAACATTGGTTTCGCAGCCATTGGTTACAAGTCAGGAAGATTGGTAGTCTGTGATATCACGCGAGGCCCAGCTGTTATTTTCAACGAAGAGTCCATCCGCCATTTGGTACCAGGGTTTCAAGGTGTGAATATATATGCCACGACCATGGAATTCTCTATCATGGAATACGGACAAGATGGATATTCGTCAATCATTTTGATGGTGGGTACCAATGGAGGAGGAAACCTTCTTCTCTTCAAAATCATGCCTCAAGGAAACGGCGGATTTGCAGTTGAATTTGCCGATAAGACTATGAACTTGAACTATAGAATGTTGGGCAATGAAGACCCTTCGACGTCGCAACTCGATCAAATTATACCTGTGAACTCCACATCTGGGGAGCTGACAGTTGCAAGCTTGGATATATTCCATAGGTTGAGCACAGGATTGGTGATTCCGGGATTCATAATCACAGGAGCCAATCGTGATATCCGAGTAATCCAAATTCCCAAAACCAAGCTCGCACATAAGGTCATTGACGATAATTGCTTACGTTGCGGAGTAGTGAGGGTCAGGGGCAAGGGACTTGTGCTTGCCACGCTCATCAAGACAGGTTTTGTCAGGTTTTCTTCATTACCGGCACTTCGTGACATTGGAGATATCAAGCTCCCTAAAGAGATATATGGCAAGGTGAAAGATGCATTAGAAAACGGGAGCGCTAATAAATCGGATATTTTAGCAAGTGGCGAGCTATTTGTTTCGCTCAGCGCCACCGAGTTTGTATGTCTCACTGCCTCTTACGATGACCACAAACTCAAGAGAAGTAAAGAGGGGCCTAAACCAGATCTCTTATTCAACGAGAATGCCATCATCCCGCCCAGACCGGCAACCAGTGCACTTCAATGGGCCAAGGGATTCTCCAAGCTCACTTCATCGGAGGATCTCGCTTACTTGATTGCGGGACCCAACAGAAAGCCGGCAAAGCATCCAGAAAGCGAGTTAGCGCATAATATAAGCCCTGAAGCCAATCCACAGCAAGGATATGGCTTTGCAGCTAGAGAGCAGGCCAGTGAAAAGGGATATAAGGAACCCGTGAGACGGGGAAATAACCCTTACGCCATGCCCACTGCCAACGGAGTGATGAGATCGCTTCAAGGTGGTTTAGAGAGTATGGAGGAGACTATAAACGGGTACGCCAGCAATATGAGTGAGACCATGACAGATGGGATCGAGGGACAAAAACGGTCGTTGTACACGTCAGCTTTGAGAAGCAAGTTTGGTTTTTAGGTAATGAACGGTTGTACGAAACGGCGTAGAACAAAGCTCAGGCGATTTCGAGATATCGATGAAGAGTGAGGTATCAAACAGAAAGAAATAGAACAAGATTCGGCACGATATGACTTGATGTCAATGGATCCAGGGGGTTGTGTCTATGAATTTAAATAGCCCACCGCCTGTTAAGAAATGGGAACATATTCAATGATATGGGACCATCTTTAAAGGTACAAGCAGTCAAATTCTCAGCCAATACTCCTAGTTGTGATTTGAATATAATCTAGGTTGCGAAAAGTTAGAACCCTCCTAATATATATACTAGTTGAGGTGGATCCATGCGACTTCATATCATAATAGATAGATTCATTGTTTCCAAAATCTAATAACTCATATGCCTGTATCGTCAGTTTACTTTCATACTTCTTAAGACCCACCTATTAGTTCATGACAAATATCATTGGGTGTAATAATAAACGCACAAGTTTATAGTATACTGATAAATAAATTGGGCCGAGAAAATCCACGTAAAAAATCAGTAATAATTAATCTTCTGATTAACTGTGTGCGTCCCAAACCCGCTGGCGGTTCGATCTAGCAGGTTTATCTGCTTATGGCAGTTAAAAACGTATAATTTGGAATAGTTGGGCAAAAAAATAGTGACTCCTACGCGATTCGAACGCGTGCATCTTACGATAACAGAACTTGAGTCTGCCGCCTTAGACCACTCGGCCAAAGAGCCCCTTGTGTGCTTTATTTTGTCTTTTGTGCCGTCCAACTAAGTCTGGCGACGGAACGGATGTTCCCGCGGAACGGAAGATTGAACGGTGCGGAAGTTGACATTCCGCTGTTCCGCATTGAAGGTTAATTTGCCGTAAAAGACCACTCTTTAGTTGCAAAATACGGCAGTTAGTCGTTTATTTCTGCCCGATCCGTCATTAAGCAGCAAGCTGGCAAGACAGATGGAAGCCCAAAAGCATGTCCTCCACGGTATAAATAGGGCTGAAATATCTGCCTGATGATTGTAAATTCAAACAACTTAGAAAAGTAATAATGTCTGAAAACACTGAAAACAGAAAGAAATTGATCACCAAACTTGGCAAATCAGGATTGAACATCCTGACTTTCGTCGTTGGGGTAATGATGATGGCCGACCAAGGAGATTGGTGGCAAGCCAACTCGAACGAAGAAACTTGTTTGGAACTTTTGTGGAATTGTTACAAAGCTGGACTTCGTACCTTTGATACTGCTGACGCTTATTCCAACGGAAGAAGTGAAATTTTGCTTGGGAAGTTCATCAAGAAGTACAAAATCCCAAGGGACAAGATTGTGATTTTGACCAAGTGCTATTTCCCAGTTGAGGATGGCCAATTCTTTGGTATGGAGTCTGATCCTGTTGATATCATGAACTCAAAGGGTCTTTCTAGAAAGCACATCTTGGAAGCTGCTGAGGCCTCTAAAGAGAGATTGGGAACTTACATTGACTTGTACCAGATCCACAGGTATGACGACACTGTTCCTCCAGAGGAAATCATGAAAGGTTTGAATGATGTCGTGGAAAAAGGTATAGCTCACTACATTGGTGCTTCTTCCATGGCAGCACATGAGTTCATTGATCTCCAATATGCTGCCAAAGAACACGGCTACCATCAGTTCATCTCCATGCAAAACCACTACACTTTGTTGTACAGGGAGGAGGATAGAGAAATGAACGCTTGGTGTAAGAAACACGGAGTAGGTATCATTCCGTGGTCTCCTCTTACTCGTGGTATCTTGGCCAGGCCATGGTCCTCTGAAAAGACACAGGAATTCACCAAGTCTCCATTTGCCTCCTACTTTAGTTTGGACCCAAGCAGCAACGCCGACGAAGAAACCGTCAATCGTGTGGAAAAACTTTCCAAGAAGTTGGGTCACTCTATGATGCAAGTTTCTCTTGCCTGGACTCTTTCAAAAGGTGCTAATCCAATTGTTGGTATTTCCAATGCTGATTGGATTGAGCAGGTTGTTTCAGCTGTCTCTGTCAAGTTATCTGACGAAGATATCAAGTACTTGGAAGAGCCTTACAAAGCTAAAAATCCTATCGTTGTGTCCTCTTAATTTGTCTAAAGGGCATACAAAAAAGATATATCAAATACGAAAATCAAAAAGGTTTTGAAAAATAATCAATTACTGAAATCAATTTATGGAATGAATATATGAAATGTTTAAAACCTAAGGAATCAGTAAAAAGTTGAGCTCAGATATCACTCTGTAGTGCCATTTTGGCATGATTGAACAGAAGGTGTTGGAAAATCTTTCGACAGCCATCTGACTAGAGATTTATTGATTGTCCTTGCTTCAGGGAAGCCATATGCTTTTGAGTGAATACTGTCGTTAAGTTCCATGGAACCTGCCGCATGAATGAGTTTAGTGAGTGGTTATGTCGGTAAGTTTCATGTAACTCGCTTGAAAAATAAACAAATGTTCCTTTGGCCAACGCCCCCAACGAATTCACAAGACTTTTCGGAGATCGCCTAACATGGATAGACCGCTGACTTATGGTTTGTATTCATGTTCGTTGTTGCCAGAAGAATAGGACTTTGATCCGTAAAAGCGGGAGTGACCTAAAGAGGTAACTCCGGGAAGGGGAGGCGCTCATTTTTTGCAACTGCCAGTCGAATCTTGTAAATACAAGGGATTTGGCACTGCAAAAAAAAATGAATTTTTTGCATGATCTGATGTATTGTGTAGTTGAGTGAGTTTTGTGGTTGAGTAAATCGGGTAGTTGAGTGGTATGTAGTTGAGTGAATTATGTATTGAGTGGATGTGAGTGAAAAATGTTCAGATGCAGTAACTCACTCAAGAGATAATGGACACTTCTCCTTCTACATCCGCCAAGCATTCACAACACCCTCTCGTTGCAATAATTGTACAGCTGGCAAGCAGATCATTCGTATTCGAATCTGTATTTCTCGCCAAAACAATAGAGTGATGATGACAAACTCAGACCGATAAAAGCGGACTGGCCCAAAGAGGTAACTCCGGGACGGAGCAACTCTAATTAGGATTTTGCAGCTACGAGATCAACCAAATGTTGTACCAAATGTTGTAAATACAGAGGAGTCGGCAATGTGAATGAAATGAAAAAATAGATTACAAATCCAAACGAAATTCAGCATAGAATGGTATAAATAGGGAGGATTCCCACAGTTTTGAACAAATTTTATTCTTCACTCAAACACATTATCACCACTTCGAAAAATGTCAGAAAACAAAGAACAATTATTCACCAAGCTTGGAAAATCAGGATTGAACATCCTGAAGGTCGTTGTTGGTGTGATGTTGTTGGCCGATAAGGGAGAATGGTGGGCTGCCAACACGAATGAAGATGCTTGCATGGACCTTTTGTGGAAGTGCTACCAAGCTGGACTTCGTACGTTTGACACTGCTGATTCGTACTCCAACGGAAGAAGTGAAGCATTGCTTGGTAAGTTCATCAAGAAGTACAAGATTCCAAGAGACAAGATTGTTATCATGTCCAAGTGTTTCTTCCCCGTTGAGGATGGTACGTTTTTTGGTGTTGGTACTGACCCTGTTAATATCATGAACTCACAGGGTCTTTCTAGGAAACACATCATTGAAGCTGCTGAAGCTTCCAAGGAAAGATTGGGCACTTACATGGACTTGTACCAGATCCACAGATACGACGACTCTGTTCCCCCCAAAGAAATCATGAAAGCCTTGAATGATATTGTCGAGAGAGGTTTGGCTCTTTATATCGGTGCCTCTTCGATGGATGCTCATGAGTTCATTGATCTTCAATACATTGCCAAAGAACACGGCTATCATCAATTTGTCTCCATGCAAAACCACTACACTTTGTTGTACAGAGAGGAGGAGAGAGAAATGAACGCTTGGTGTAAAAAACACGGAGTAGGTATCATCCCATGGTCACCTCTTACTCGTGGTGTATTGGCCAGACCTTGGTCTTCTGCAAAGACCCAAGAATTTGTCAAAGCTCCTGATTCACAGTTGGCTTTCTATGGCTTGCATCCAGTTGGAAAGACTGAGGAGGAAATTGTCAATCGTGTTGAACAACTTTCAAAGAAGTTGGGTTTCTCCATGATGCAAATTTCGCTTGCTTGGTTACTTGCCAAGGGTGCTAATCCAATTGTCGGTATTTCCAACGCTGAGTGGGTGGAGCAGGTTGTTGCCGCTATATCCATCAAGTTGTCTGAGGAGAATATCAAGTTTTTGGATGAGCCTTATAAGGCCAAGAGTGTCCAAGCCAGAACCCTTTAAATATGTATAAATTTATATGGAATAACAATATTTACATGGAATAAAACTGATTGTAATTACACACTAACATAAATCCATGAATTTATAAATTTTGATTAAAACAATCAACTGAAGGTCTCAAACAGGGCATTTTCAAGACGTTTGCATGATCAAGTCGTTTCCACGTTGCTGCAAAATTTCAAAATTCGTGTGAATTTGGCGGTATTTCACAAATCATCACTGAGCAGTGACTGCTTTCTCTGGAGAATCTAACTACTGTGGTTTTAAATCTGACCCCAAAGAAGCACTTCTTACTACTTAATCTTGAAAGGTTGCCTTTTCAAAACTCGTGTCCCTTTAATTTTGGCTAAGTGCCCAAGTTAGAAAAATACATGTACAAATCAGTATTTCCAACCTAGTTGATTTGAATCAAGAAACTTTCTATGTCTAGATTCATATCCTGTTGTAGGAACTGTCCTACTGAATGGCACACATCTTGAACTGAATGGCCAGCCAGAAATTCGAGATGTGTCTACGAGGTTTTGAAGTGTGATAGTTCAACTAGAAATTACCATGAGAGAAAAGTCGTAATGATGCCAATCGAGACTATAAATGTATCCTTCAGATCTTGCGATAACAGAGATGGCCTATGCTTGTCAATTGAAGAAGATTCAAGATCGCCCATATCAGGCAGGAGGAAGTTGAAATACAAGAGAAAGCAAAGATTACACATTTCCGTTCCATTAAAGAAGATCTGAGCTTCAGCTCTACTAAGCGACGGAAAACGGAGAACTTGATGCGGCTATTTGTCCGAAATCTTCATCATATTCGACAGAGCCGTCCATTGATGCCGATCTGGCGGGCCTTCACTGGAATAAACCCTTTCTACCCTCTCCCCCTACGAAATAGCGGAACCTAATTTTTCCGTCTTGAAGCTAATTTTCGACTCACTGATAGGCACTGCTGCGGTATCTCCGTGATGTCTTGTTTCGAGCCGTGAAACTGTCAAACGGAATTGTCACTTTTTCTCCATGCATGGCTGACCGTGTGTCAAGCTGTGCCAGCCGGAGATATCATTAACGCCTACTTAGGTCCATTTGAAATGAAATTGAGACGACGAGTGGGACAGCGGACTTTCCGTGCTAACGCCGTTATTTCCGCTGCGGCATGAGTTAACCTTGTTACAATTTTTCCAGACATAACCATGTAATCAAAATGACTCAAGTTATCTCCAAAGACCAAGTCCAAAAGCTTCACCTGGTGGTTCCTTGAGCAGCAATGCAGTTACTGGCCACGACAAGGATGTTCCGCCCTCCTGTATTGTGTGGAGGAATGTTGTTCCGCAGAACCTCCGTCGCAAAGTCCGTTTCCGCATTTTGCGATGAGAGTGCGGACTAACGCGGCGTTAACGGAAGTTACCTTTTCGCAGCCATCCGCCATTCAACTAATACAGAACAGATCAATACCAACTTCAAACGATATAAAAAGAGACGAAGAATCCCGAATAATTTCCAATCCACTATCAACACAAACACAAAGTACAACTACAAAGTACAAACACAAACAAAAATCAAAACTACAAACACAATACAATGAACGCAACTAACACTCACATGGTGCAAAACCTCGGACTGTCTGGTTTGAAAATCGGCAAAGTTATTGTTGGAATGGGTGCAATGGCTGACGCTGGAAACTGGTTGGGCTCTAACGGTGACGAAGAGTACAATTTGGAAATCTTATGGAAATGCTACCAAGCCGGCCTCACCACCTTCGACACCGCTGATGTGTATTCCAATGGACACTCTGAGTTGTTGCTCGGAAAGTTCATTAAGAAATACAAAATCCCAAGAGACAAGATCGTCATTTTCTCCAAGTGCTTCTTCCCTGTCAGAGACAATGTCGACGAACACTTCTTCACCCCATTGGACGCAGTTGAATTCATGAACAAGCACGGTCTTTCCAGAAAGCACATCTTAGAGGCTGCCAGAGCCACCAACGAGAGATTGGGAACTTACCCTGATTTGTACCAAGTTCACAGAAACGACAACTCTGTTCCTGCAAAGGAGATCATGAAAGCTTTGAACGATGTTGTGGAACAAGGTTTGGCCAACTACATTGGTGCTTCTTGTTTCAAAGCCCATGAACTCATCGATCTCCAATACACCGCAAGATTGCACGGCTACCACGAATTCGTTTCTGTTCAAAACCAGTACTCCTTGTTGAACAGACAAGACGAGAGAGAAGTCATTGCTTGGTGCAAGAAACAAGGTGTTGCTTACTTGGCTTGGTCTCCTAACGTGAATGGTGTCTTAGCCAGACCATGGAAGTCAGAAAAGACCCAAAAATGGCTCAAGGAGAGTTTCTTCAAGCCAATGTTGGGATTGCAAGAAGTTCAAGACTTTGATATCGAAATTGTTAACAGAGTCGAGGAGTTGGCTAAGAAACACAGCTATTCCATGGCCCAAGTTGCATTAGGTTGGATCATTGCCAAAGGCGGTATTCCTATCACTGCCGTTTCCAGACTTGACTATCTCGACGACGTTGTTGGTCTTGCCTCTGTGAAATTGTCCGAGGAGGACGTCAAGTACTTGGACGAGCTTTACAAGCCAAAGGAGTTTATCGACTATTAGCTAATTAATTTGTAATACATATGTTTTCAGAACTGTTTGTAGAATATCACGGTCTTTCTGAAGAATTTGACTACAACGTTGAACGTCAGAATCTTATAATCATACTCTTCCATGTATGTCGATGGTTGTAAAATCCTGCTAGTGCACTTTCAACCACCCCTATTGCTTCGAGATTTCGCCTTGTAGAATCTCAACTCACATACGCTGATTCGAAATTTCACCGTGTACAATTTTAACTCTTTGCTGCTTCCTTCACCTTGTAACAAATCAACTCATCTTTGCTGTCTCGTCTTGTAGCTTTTGGACTCAAGCACAATGCTGCAACAATCGTCGTTTGGCTTGATTATCTCTCGTGGCATCTACACACTACACGCTTTCCAAAATGCATCGTATTAGTTTATTTAAAGTAATTAAGGGTATTTCCCCACCTATTGAGGAGGAGTTGGCATGTCCTTACAAGCCATACAGCTGGCTTGGACAGCACCAGATGGAACATCACCGTCGTAGTAAAGTGCACTACCAATGATACCACCTGGGACGTTGGAACCGAAGTCACCAACAGTTTGAGTGATCTTGTTCTTGTCGTAACCAGTACCGACATGGACAGTGATGGTAGCACCAAATTCAGAAGATTTCATGGTGATGTCACCAGATTTGGAATCGTAATCCCAAGTTGAGATGGCAAAACTCATTCCAATCAAGTTCTTGTTACCCCAGCCAGCGACGTTGAAAGTTTGTGCCCCGGAAATAGATTCGATCTTGAATGAAGAAGTTGGAGTGTCCAAGACAATGGTTTGAGTAGTGTCAATTGGGTAAAGAGAGGAGGAAGACCAGAAGTTGGATTCTTCGCCAACAACGATACAGCCCTTACCAACGACAGTGGTGGACTGGTGCCAGATTTGGTTGTGCAAACAGATAGAACCATCGTTACGGACATTACTACCGGCAACACCCAAGAAGACGGAACCCTTTCCTCTTCCGTTTTGTCTGAAAGACAATAAACCAGAGTTGGTGAAACTGGAACTGGTGATGGTCATGGTTGGAATACCAACTTCGCCATCGGCAGCGAAGTAGAATTCACCGGTGTTTTGGAAACTGAGAGAAGTGATAGTATAAGTAGAGATGGCTCTGCTTTTAAGAGAGTTGAATGCCAATGTACCGGTGTTCAAGACTTCGTTACCAGACTCCACGACAGTCAAAGGAACACCATCGTCGTTGGAAGTGATGTAGAAACCACCGTTGTTTATGAGCTTACCGTTGAGGGAAGAGAAGTCGTTGTTGAAGATGGACCAGCTGGCTCCTTTGTCAATATTAATGTCACCGACACTCAAGTTGACGTGACCGTGAGAAACCTTGTTCAGTGTGACGGTTTCAGCAGAAGTGGCAGCTAAGATGGAAGCAAGACAAACGAAGACTTTTCCTAAGAACATGTTGAAAAAGATGTAGAGAATGAGGAGAGAAGTAGAAATCTTTGGGAGAAATCAGTAGCTTTATATGCTTCGAGAGATCAACCAAGATGATTGAAACAATTGCAAAAATTTCAACGCCTAACCCCAAAATTGCAAAGATTTGCCCTAGTTAGGAATGATACATCTAGCTAGCGATATTTTTACGATACATTCCTAATATTTTGAACGCAAATCACGATTTAGTGATATATCCGAGTTACTAAATCCCTAAATCAGGTATTAGCTTGCTTGCAAAGTACAAAAGGCGTGTCAATTTAATAATATTCTCGACTATAATTGCAAAAAAACATGCAATGTTGGCTTTTTTCTTTAGCTCGTGCCGCTCGATGCGCCTGTAATGCTCCCTGTGATGCAAGATTCCAACCTAAATAATGCAGGGTTGAGAGCAGCAACCGCGTTGATCAAAATAGGTTCATAATAGTTTAAACGTAAATTTATGGCTTTTTGTGGCTTTTGAGGGCTTTTCGGGGCTCTTAAGGGCTTTCCGGGGCTTTTAGCCCGAGATCGATGGCTCTGGATGCTTCGGCAAGAACGGACCTTGTGAGCTCATATTCGGTATCGTCCGATTCTGTGATCACAGATTATTCATTGATGGGTCAAACAGAGTTATTTTTCAGTTTATTTTAAATGAAGGGTTAAGTCCGCAGAACGCATAAACATGTACAAACTGCATCATTACCTTGAGGGTGTAAGCAAAAGGTTCATGTTGCAGAATCTTCAAAATCTTTGGTGATTTGACAATACGAATCTTGATGCTAGTTGTACGACAATCGATTATGTGTAACCGAGACACGAAGTGCGATGATTCGCAGCTTTTGTAAATTTTCCTAAATCGGAACCAGACCCGTTTATATCGTCTAGAAATAGCGAGGATCTATTGTCAAGATGGCCGAGTGACAATCCCACCAAATCCAGGTTGTATTGTTTTGATCTCAAGTCAGTTTAATGCTGTATTGGGTGAATTGAAATCTTCGTGGTGAAAGATTTTACCGTTTTGAGATCTTTGTCAACTTAATGTTTGTATTGTTAGTGACAATCGCTCCGTACAATAAATCGATTGGCATCAAAGCTAAGCTTCGAATTTAGCCAATCGTTTCGTAAAATAGGGATTGTAAGATTTTCGAGGCAATTGATACCCAGTAAGCGATCAAACCGCCTAGCTGAACAAAAGAAACAGGTACACTGTTCGAAAATCTATATTCAAAAAATCACGAAGTTGAAAAGGAAATTATGGTGGTGTTGGCGGAAAGTACGTGACCGCCCTTTGTTCCGTGGCGTTTTCAATACCCAAGTACTTCCAGGGTGTGCTATTGAGGTTTAATCCAAAAAAACATGATTCTTAGCCAACAAATTTGACTCAGTTCATTCTTCTCTATGGATATTGGTTTCACTAATCATTTGAGTCAACTCATATAAAGCTGATACATACATGGTGTGACGGGATTCACCCTTTATCATCGAGGTGCCATATGCAATGGATGGGATTGTGAGTTAATTTGTCAAGCTGATTTGAGTTGACCGCGTTATTGTTTTCACTCACTTTGGCGACGCAATGTAACTTGCAACTTTTTGAATCAACGAATAATGTTCCTTGTACACTTTGTAGGTGTACTCACAGATCATCTATGTCTTGGTTAAGTACTTTTCAGCTTTGGTTTAGTGGCAAAGAATAGTTCTTATCAGCTCGTTTTGAAAGGGATTGTTCGAAAGAATCAGACTGTATTCAGTAATTGACCGTAAGTGGCCTCACAGGTTCCATGCATAATGATCTTACATTCTTTTGACTCAACTTTGCATCCATTAAGAATGCGAGTTTTGCGTCCCTTTTCGAGAAATTCTAAGACCATGTTATTCACTCTTGTCGCACTGGTGAAGGAGTACAAAAACCGATGAGTTGATGGAAATGGAGATAAAATGGAAACAGAAACGAATATAGAGATAGAAGGAAGATGAGCTAGAAGTAGAACTGAAAGTTTCAAGACGGCCCTATTCTCTGTACTAACAACCAAGGTGTAAAACGGAGGCGAATATACAGTAGTCATCTCTAATCACGACCCACAACTTGAGAAGTCTCTTATCACGGTCCATAACGTGGCAAGTCTCTGACACATTCTTCCCACGATGATACCGAAAGTGCCAAATCGGCCTTCAACTTGCCGGAGCAGTTGTTCGTTTGGCGAGTTGTTATGGGACCGCCCGATCGCTACAAATATCACTGTCGAGGTTTCAAGATAAAGTCTAAAAGGTTCAATTTCGCAGCATCTGACTCGCCAAACACCATGCTTTGCGTCCCTCAATTCTACATTTACTTCAAATAGGCTCCTGCTTCACTAAACTTAGCTTTCTCTCACACCCCCTATTTCACTCAACTCTCTCCCAAACTGTCATCCTCCGCCTTCTCTGGTTTTCTCCAACTGGTTTCTTCTTTGAAAATTCTGACTCATGGCCTCACACGACCCAGTTCCGGGTAACTGCGAATTTCCCAAACTGATTACGAACCGCGCTTACTGACTCATTCCCCGATTGGGCACAATCTATAAAAGGCCATGAAAATTCCCAGAAAATTTTTAAAATTTTTCATAAATCTATCACATTTATAAAACAATTACAATGTCAAAAGGAAAAGTTTGTTTGGCTTACTCTGGAGGTTTAGACACCTCAGTTATTCTCGCTTGGTTATTAGAGCAAGGATACGAAGTTGTTGCATTCCTTGCCAACATTGGACAAGAAGAAGATTTCGAAGCTGCTGAAAAGAAGGCTCTTGCCATTGGTGCCACCAAATTCGTGGTTGTGGATGTCAGAAAAGAGTTTGTTGAGAAGGTGTGCTTCCCAGCCATCCAATCCAACGCTGTTTACGAAAACGTCTATTTGTTGGGTACTTCATTGGCCAGACCAGTCATTGCCCAAGCTCAAATTCAAGTTGCTGAACAAGAAGGTTGTTTCGCTGTTTCCCACGGTTGTACCGGTAAGGGTAACGATCAAGTCAGATTCGAGTTGTCCTTCTACGCTTTGAAGCCTGACGTCATTGTCATTGCTCCTTGGAGAGACCCTGAGTTCTTCAACAGATTTGCTGGTAGAAACGCTTTGTTGGACTACGCTGCTCAAAAGAACATCCCTGTTGCTCAAACCAAGGCCAAGCCATGGTCCACTGACGAAAACTTGGCCCACATCTCTTACGAAGCTGGTATCTTGGAAAACCCAGACACTACTCCTCCAAAAGACATGTGGAAGTTGACCATTGACCCAACTGACGCTCCTGAAACCCCAGAAGACTTCTCTGTTGTTTTCGAAAAAGGTTTGCCTGTCAAATTGGTGTTGGACGGTGGTAAGAAGACCATCACCGAGCCAGTTGACTTGTTCCTCGCCGCCAACGCTTTGGCCAGAAGAAACGGTGTTGGTAGAATCGACATTGTTGAAAACAGATTCATTGGTATTAAGTCCAGAGGCTGTTACGAAACCCCAGGTTTGACCATCTTGAGAAACACCCACATCGACTTGGAAGGTTTGACCTTGGACAGAGAAGTCAGAAACATCAGAGACCAATTTGTCACTCCATCTTACGCCAAGTTGTTGTACAACGGTATGTACTTCACTCCAGAATGTGAATATGTCAGATCCATGATCGAACCATCCCAAAAAACCGTCAACGGTGTCGTCAGAGCTAGAGCCTACAAGGGTAATGTGATTATCTTAGGTAGATCTTCTGACACTGAAAAATTATACGACGAAACCGAATCTTCCATGGACGAATTGACCGGTTTCTCTCCTGAAGACACCACTGGATTCATTGCTGTGCAATCTATCAGAATCAAGAAATACGGTGAAGCTGCTAGAGAAAAGAAGGAGCCATTAACTTTGTAATCACATCACATCACACCCTAGAGCTTTGCTCTTCCTATGTACAAATAGATCGTACGAATGTATTAGAATTGGACGAAATTGTAGAATTTCGATTTTTCATGTTTTTCGCAATTACTGCAAATTGTTGGAGATAATTTTGAAAAAGTGCTAGAAATTATTTAAAGGCTGCGAAATTTCAATTATTTCTTAATTTCTGACTTTTCATCGAGAAGTTCTCTAAGAGTGCCTTTTTCAAAGACTGTGATAAGAGGTGGTAATTCATTGGGTGACTACAAAATTAAACAAAACTATCAAGAAACTATTTCCAAAGAGTGCTTCGAGGTCGATAAAGAGAAATTGATGCTCACTTGTACCCTTGCTTGAGCTCGCCAGAAAAGGCACTTCTCGAAGTATCATGAGATATGACTAGTGCTGTGTGATTGCAACAAGGTGTGTAGTCGAAAAACAGACAAAGAAGATACTCGCAAAATGAAGACTAGTTTATGGGCCTTGATGGTCAGATTTGCTTGAGCACCTTATTCTATTGATATTCCTCTTTAATTTCCATCGTCTGCTTCCCCAAACAACACCACATCATACTTTTCCCCCACCAACGACTTCACAACAGCCATTATCTCGTCAAGTTTCCGGTAAAACACATGGCTCAACAGCATGGCCACGCAGCCGAGCTGGAAATCACCCACGTCCAACAATTCCCAGTCCAGGTGCCCATTCTCCCAGGGCCTCTGGCGAGAACCGCCACGCAATTGCAACTGTTGAGTTATATCACCGCATAACAGCATATGTTTGGCGGAAATGCTGGTCGGAGTGTACGTGGGCAACGCTGTTTTCAGGCATAGAGACGCAGATGCCATATGCACCATCGACAGCACGTCTGCCGTAAGCTCCGGGCTGCACCAGCCAGCATTGGCTGCAAAAAAGTCCATCCATTCGTTTGGCTGTGATATCGATTCCACGGCAGAAAGAAGGGCGAGCTGCACTTGGAGCACATCGTCCACCAACGAGAGAAGACGAGTATACTTTTTCTCGGGCCACGAGCCATAGAAATGCACTTCGTACTGGATTGGTTTCATGAGTGCTTGTGCATGGGCCAACAGGTGAGATGCTGGCCAGGACAGACGGGAAGCTGCACGGGGAAACTCTAAAAGGCCATTGACTGAACTGGTGGGCAGCAAACTCTCTCCCCGTGCTGCATGCGCAGCACGTTCTGCAGCCGCGTGTGTGACAAGTGCATGTGCCACGCCGGTTCCGTCGAGTGCGTGTGCAGCCGCGCGGCGGACAGCCCTCTTGCTGCTGCTGGCGCGTGGGAAGTTCAGTGCCACGAAGGCCACGGCCTGCCCGATCGCCACGCTGACGAAACGGGTGATTGCCGGCCGCAAGCCATGGCCAACATTCGACAAAAGGCTGTATCCATCGACCCAGCTGGTGCCTAGCGTCAACACCGGCGTAATGGCTACCATTATGGCGGGCACCGCCGTCATGTGTCGAGCGAAATGGCGGTAAAATGCCACGGCGAGGTACGCGACAGCCGTCACTACCACGTAGCCGTACGGGTTGCCTGTGCCCCGGCCCGCCAGCACGTACCAGCACACAAGGCCAAGGACGGTTCCCACAAACGAGTATGCCATTTTAACCACCAATAAGTAGAACGATTCCGCCGTATGCTCGCCTGTGCTCACAGCACACACAATGGGCAACCACACCAATCGGTGGTTGAAGTACCAGGCTGCGGTGGTGCGGCAGTAGTACGGAAGACAGCATGCGGCCACACCACCGCCCACGCGGACCCAAAACCAGAGACGCGGGTCGAGCATGTAACCGTAGGCGGTGGAAACAAGCCGGCCAACTTTTTGAACGCCAACTGGCTCGTCTGCGTCCGCGTCGGCCCGCCAGTGCCAAAACAGACTAGAATTGGTGTCGGCCTGCTGGTACTGGGTGTCGGGGTGGGCCCGACTGGTGGAGTGAAACGGCATCATAAGCTTTGGTCCGGGTTGTTTCTCGTCAATTCCAAGAAACAAATCTGCCATGGCCACAAGCAGTGCGGCCTGCTGCTGCGTCACATGTGCAAAGAGCAATACATGCTGCACTAGCGCGAGCTGTGTTTCGCTTTTTCTGGTCAGTGTTTGTGCTTTGGAGAGTGTTTTAGCTTGGTCTCTGCTGATACTGGCTATAGCTTGGTCATTGAGTTTTGCGGCCCAAGTTAATTGTGCATCTCTGGCTGCAAACAACTTTTCATGGCACTGCTGCATCACTGCTGCTTGCCTCGATGGAAACATGTATGCATACAACCTGCATGCATTAGCAGCCGCTAGCCATGCAGCAAGAGCGTCGAACGTGGCCACGGTGGTAGCCGTGGCTTCTCCGAAGTTCACTCGCACCATTCGGGCCAATTCGTCCAACTCCCCCGATGAAAGTCTCTTGAACGGCCCCTCCTTGCCCTTATATGTCTCTGCATCGTCTCTAAACAGAGAACTCCCATCTGCCTCTGTCCCCTCAGCGATGAGTTGGTAAAAATACTCCATGTTGCCTGTGGAGCTCACCAACCTGTCCATGAGGCTTCCCAATTCCTGTGCATCGCCAGCGTCCAAGCGCCCAACCAGTACTTCAATGGGCACTGTTTTTGCTAGTATCCCAAGCAATGGCAAACGACGGCGAATCCCGCCGATATCGCGCGAAAGTTGCATAATGTTACCGAAGCGAGAATGCGAAGGCCGCATCAGTTGCAAAAACCGCATATGTCCCTTTTGAGCATTAGCCGTTGCTATCAATAGTCGCCGATTCCCATCGAAGAATCTCCACGATGAAGTCGTTGGGAATATAATGCAACCCACCACTATCTTGAATGCAAATGCCACAGCCATGGGCTTCAATATAACGAGTCCCATGAGTTTGGGGAGAAACACAGGAAAAAACGGATAGTAACTGCAAAAAATGATATGGCCAATTCCCGCAGTTACAAATGGTAGCCTCATCAAAGGATGGATTCTTTCACTGAGACCGAACATTGCCATACCAATTATGAGAGCTATAATCCATACGGCTGTACACCGTGTCTCAAGGTACCGTCCTGTAAAGATTTGCTCAATGAGACAAGCGGGCTCATTCTGTGCACATGTACCTTCTTGGACAAGCTGTGCAAATACTTCTTCCGGAGTTGGCCACCCCCTTATCTTGGTGGTTATAGCGAGTGCAACCACCGCTATTAACCAGGCAATGCAGAAATATGCAAAACAAACAAGCAGTACTGTGATATTAAGCACAACAGATTGTCCTCCGCATACAACAATAAACAACATGATCTGCATGATGTAGGCTGCACCTCCAAACCAGTGGCTGACTCTAGGAACAACGCAGAGAAATACCGTGGCCCACACCGCCACCCAAGTAGGTATCACGGTTTTCAACGAAACCCAATCTAGATGGTCCATGATGTAGCTTGGGCGAACCCAGTGTAGACCCTTCCTCCACAGGGGTACTTTTTCAGCCACCGGCTCCGCGTCTACTTTTGTTTGTGACTCCGAATAACAGTTATAAGGACCTTGAATATCATATTCCTCTGGGGAATTTTCCAACGTGGAATCATCAGATGCCTTTTCCAGTAGGGTCTTTCCATCCATAGCAAGCTTTCTGAATGGCTATCAAAGCGAAAGAGGAGTCTTCGTTGGTTTTATATGGATGTCCTTTGTGCCGATATGGCCGCGTCGGCCGTTGCTGCAAAATTTATTGCCGACGCATAAAAAAATATTCGATAAAGTAATGCAATGCAACGGTGCATGCTCATTTTGAACCCTCTCTTGACAAGGCAAAAAAAAACCAGAAATTAGAATTCTAGTAAGTATTGCTCAAGTAGTGTGGTCTCATTTCAATATCATTCATTAATCGTATTTGCAATATGTACATAGAGTTACAAAGTCTGAAGCCATGCTTCTAGTTTCTCAAAGTATTCAGGCACTTTGCGTCCCACTAAATCAAAGGGAATACTCTTTTTTGCAGCTGAATTGGTGTGGCTCAACTCATAGTGCCACCGAAGGTGGTCGATAAGTTTTGAAAGAATGGAGCGCGCCAGGGTTTGTTTACCATCTCCATTTTCTTCAGTCTGCTTTGATGTTTCTTGGCTTTGATCTTTTGTCATCAGTTCAGTCTGCTCTTTTTTGCTCATTTCGCCAAAGTCTTCATCTTCTCTTTTTGCAGCCAAGTTCCTTTCGGAATCCTCCCCGAGGTCAGCCAAGAACAAGTCAGGATGTTTAAAGTAAAACCAACTGGCTAGCCACAACACTTTGTTGAATTGGGGAAACCTGAACTTAGCAGGAACCTTTGTGATTCTTTCGATTTCTGCCACTTTCAAATGCATTTCCAAACTAAACATCAGCAAGTAATTTCCCCCGATTACCACGGAATCTTCAGGGGTGAACACAGAATGAATCCACCCACTGGGGATCAAGAACAAGTCTCCTTCACGAAGAGTTACTTTAAATCCTCCACTTGGGCCAATAGATTTACCCTTATACGGCTTGCGGTAATCGCCAAACCACATGAAATTCTGATTTGGCTCCTGGCACCATTGAGTGTACAAGAACAAATTGGCGTCTGTTGGAGGGAAGAACAAGAATGTTTTGGAGCCTCGACAAACCGTATAGTAGACTTCAGTGCCCGCAAAATCGAGATGGAAATCCGTGTATGAGTCCTTCACGGACATGAGACAGTACGTGGTCACCTGCGGTCTCGCATTGCCTGTACCTGCAGTATTTACAGGCCAAACTCTATCGACCAAATCTAGATCTGTGACGAGATGAGGGCGACGGAAGCTTTTCAAGCCGTTGACCTGGGAGATTTCGAGCGAAATGACATTTCTGATACGGTCACGAGAGGCAGGTTCGGAGTAGAAGTAGTCACACCATTGGCCCATGTTCCAAGCTGGGCTGACGCCCTGCTGGGAGAGTACATCCATGACTTCGACCGGGGAATCGCGGCCGACGCAGTCGGCAACGTAGCTGACGGAGAGTGCCGATCGCTGCACCGGTAGACGCATGCCGGTGTCGGGACTTGCGTTTGGCACAAGCACCGGAGTAGACAACTTGGTGGCTAGTGCATATCTGGACGTTAGCTCATGGCTAGACACCACGTCGACGTGGGGTTTAGCGTTGGAGGCATCAATGCTGGGACTGAACCGGTGGAACTGGGCCACATGCGGATGGGCGGACTTGTCGACGGCAAAAGTGTCGCCCTGGTCTAATGCCACGTAGTCAATGGATACTTTAGCACGTTTCAGACGGCGTCGGTGAGGAGATGCACCATGCGTGGGGATGCAATTCTTGCAATGATATGCAAGTAAATCATGTAGATCAGCAGCAGACATGCCGACACATTTGGTATGATACCATTGTGAACATGCATCGCATTGCACCCATTGATCATAAGATTGTTTGCAAAGTGGGCATGCATCCATCATAAAATATCAATTCGAATATCAATACGATATCAAATTTCAAAATAAATGAGTCAAAACTCCAGAATTTTTCCATCGCATATTCTTATTACTACACCTTATAAACCACCAACTACCAATGATACGTCGATTTATCCGCCCTCTTTCCACGGCCCAGCAACAGGCGGTGTTCCACAAAGAGTACAAGGTCAGATCATCGCTTGAACGGCTCATTCATGCCTATTCCCAATACCCGTTATCACGGTTTTCCATTCCAGCGCTATATCGACAGTCCGAACAACTTCTGGACAAATTCATAGTGGAAAATGCCCAAAACACAGTGGAGTCTCTTCTTGCATACAACGCCAGGCGATTACAGCGGTTCAGGCGACTTCCATACTTGGTGATGTTGAATCCGCTGATTTCGGAGCTGTACAACATGTATCTTCAGCTGATGAGCACACTTCTCAGCGCTTCATTGAATCCACCAAAGTCCAACGAGGAAAACGACCATTTCACCGAAAACGTGCTTCAGCGTTTCATTGACCTCCACGCTGACACGCTTCCTGGACTTTCCAAAGGTTTTAATGAGGTGATTCATCTTCTTCTGGTTGAGAAAATCAAGGCTTTTTTGGATGAACATCTCAAGGAGCGGATCAGCATGCGACTCATCGCCCACCAGCACATGGAGCTTTCTCGGTCGCTCACCACGGGTAACTACACGGCCGGGGGCCGGTACAATGGCGTGGTGAAACCGTTGAACATCGAGGAAGTAGTGAAAAAAAGTGCCGAGCTCGTTAATGATATTTGCTTGATGAAATACGACCAGGCGGTTTCTGTCGTCATCGACACCAACTTGTACCCTCCCAGCTACTGGAGCAGGAAGGATCCACCTTTGAAAAGCGAAAACGAAATTGGAAATGCAGTGGTTTTTCCTTACATCGAGTACCATTTGGACTATGTTCTTACTGAGCTTTTCAAAAACGCTTTTCGGGCCCACATCGAGAACAACGTCGACGAGCCCGTCCGTGTGACCATCTCCATTGGCGAGGACCCGTCCTACCTCGAGCTTCGAATCCGGGACCGAGGAAAAGGTGTGGCCAAAACTGCTCTTGATCATATTTTCGACTATTCCTTCACCACGTACGAATCCAACGAAGGCGAGGCGTACAAGACGTTGAACACGGCACCAGGAAGCGGAAATTCCGTGGCCGGAATGGGCTATGGGTTGCCGTTGCTGAAGAATTACGTGGAGATTTTCAACGATGTGGATTCTCCTTTGGTTAAAGGTCTGTTGTCTGTGCAGAGCTATTACGGTTGGGGGACAGATGTGTACGTGAAGACGGTGGATGCATGATGTGCCATGCGTGATGTAAGTTGTGCGTTGTGCGTTGTGCGCTGATGTATGATGCACGAGGATGCACGAGGATGTGACGACTATACATATAAGTTAGACTGAGGAAATGGGAGTCGGATTGACAAATTGGCTGAAATTACCAGTTTCCTTCAACACAATTGACAAAATCACAAATTGTGATTGACAATCGACAAACCGGCGAATTAAGAGTCGTGATCGTGACTTGAGTAGCGACTTCTGAAGTGATAAAGTCAAGACTTTGGTGTTGAAGTCGATTGTGTCTTATCAGGGCCGGTGAGTTTCACTTCACAAATGATTAAACGATGGGTCCAGTTGCAAAGGGTGAATTCTAAGTTCTTAAACGACAGGTTAGCTGGCTCTGTGATTGAAGCTAGCTTATCATGAGCGAAATCTTGCTGCCTAGAGGGATGCAATGAAGTTTGGCTTTTGACTTGAAGGTGACAAATTACAATGATTCCATATGGGACTGAATCGATTTGACAAGCCCGCCTTTACCAATTGGGCTTCACCAAACTCACTTTCTAGGGTATGGACTTGCGATTTGGCTTGGTTTATTCACCAAACTTACTTTTTTCGGCATGAACTGGTGAATTGGCTTGATTCTACTCACCATCGACGCCTCTTCTTGCAACTTCTCGACAGCCTCATTTGTGACTGTCTTTGACTACACCGAATGATCGAAAACCTATTTATACAGTATATATTGCTCTATTTCATAGACAATTGGCTGATTCGTAGACCACCATATAAATTCACCACTGGAAATCTACTCAATTTCCAATTACTCTTCGATTCCAACCACACAAATTAATTCCAATTACACAAATTAATTCCAATTACACCCCAATTACTAACACCAATTCCAACTACTTCCCTTGAATACCCTTCAATTCCTATTATCAATTCTCATTCATTTTCATTTGTCAATTGTCATTTTTCATTTCCAGGTTTCTCATTTCTCAAATTCTGTGCACTTTTTGCACATTTCGCAATCTAATTTCGAGCGGCTATCACTTCTTCTTCCTGAGCTCGACATAAATCGCCCATAAACCACGCATTATAGCACCAACCAACCCCAAATTAAGCCTAGCGTTTACCGCCGTGCACAGCTTTCATCTGGTGAAATTTCGAGTGATTTGGCCCATTTCTAAGTGCTTTTGCCGTGACCTTCCATCATCGAAACTTCCCTGAATTCCCCGGCCAACTTCCGCCATTTACACATCCAAACAGCATCATTGAACAGCATCGTCAAACAGAACCATCAGCATCACTAATAGCAACACCCTTGGACTAATTCTTGCCCTTTGATGACCCAATGACGTCGCTACCGCCAACATCCTTTCCCATGGGTCCAGATCCCGGGCCCGACGATTCCTACGACTCGTTCGACTTCGACACCTCTGCCGACGTGACCATGGCGTCGTTCCACACAGCCCCAGGCTCGCCGCGGGCCGTAGGCGGCAACTGCGGCCCCGACGACGATCTTGACCCCTGCTCCGATTCGGCCGCTCGTCTTACGCCGGCCCAGCTAGCTCAGAAAACACACCCACTCCTCATCAACAGCGACCCGGCCGAGGCAAACACAAATCTCTGCCTCTACATCAAGCTCGTGGTGGACAACGTCTACTCGGGCTCGTCAAACTACCACCAAGTGCTGGTCTATGCGCTCAACTTGGTGGCTTCCAACCTCTACAGCAAAAACTACGAGCTCTGTCTCGGCAAAGTCTTGAGCTTGCTCCAGGCGTTCGCAGGCGACGCCAGAGAGGGCGATGCCGAGTGCTTCAAAGAGTTCTTGTGCGTGGTGGTGCTACTTACCGTGAAAACAGGGCCCGAAAACCCCAGCTGGGGCCGTCTTTTCGAAGTTTTGACCCGTTTCGAACTCGTCAAAATCATATCCACTGTGGTGGTGGCCCACGTCAGCGCCACTGCGTCATACGTGCTTGTGAGGTTCTGCGGCGACATTCTCTTCGAATACTTGTACCAAGTCGTGGTACTCCTGGACCGTGAGCTATCATCTTTGGCGCAATCGGGTGTTGTACCCACATTGGTTCAGCACCTTCTCTCCAACGAACACTTTAACAACTACGATGTGGCCGGAGATGACGCCGAAGACGAGGATAAGTTGGTGGCTTACGAAGAATTCAAACTATTACTTCTACTTCACGAGCAATACCTCATGAAATCATACACATGTGACGTTAGAAACCTCGTTTTCGAGGAATTAAGCTCCTCAAGCACCTTGGCAGGTTTTGTCAACTTGTTGGTTTACCACATAAACCGTGAAGAGTCTTACATCATTCGTATCCTCATCTTGAAATTTCTCTATGTGGTTTTTACTACATCCTCCACCACTAAGATGCCATACGTCAACGACTTGAAGATTTTGATCGACATTTTCGTTCGTGAATTGAATAACATCGATTTCTCAGATGAAAATAGAACTTTGGTAGTCATTTTCTTGAAAGTGCTACATCCGATGCTCATGTTTTCTCAACTCAGTGAATTGCCAGGCTACAAAGTTGACGATATCATCGACTTGCTTCAGAATTTAATCCTCAACAGCTCTGATCCTGCCATTTCAAAACTCGCATCCAAATGTCTATCCATAGGTTGGTTGAAGAACCATAATAAATCATCTTCAACCTCGTCATTGGACCTGAAACTGAGTCTTTACAGAAATGACTCCAATACGTCCACAGACTCCTTTTCATTCACCAGGATTGCGTCGGTCAAGTCCTCACTGAATGACTACAATAGGGTCAATTCCTCTTCATCTTCATCTATAACGGAAAATAATGGAAATTTCTTCCTTGCCTCGTTAGACAGACCAGAGGGAAGGAAAGCTGCCAGTTTATTGAACTTGCCAAAAGAGTATTTGAAAAGCAAAACGCTGACCCTGACAAATTTGAGTCCAAATAGCCAGAACCCTCTTTTGATGAAAGCTTTGAAAAAGAAGGCTCCACCACCGCCTCCATTACGTATTTCGCCAGCTTTGAGAACTCCTCCGCCTCGACCTACTACAAGATTAGAGAGAACACCACCACCACCCCCTCCACCAAGGAGAAGAAGATAGCATATCATTTATATTACATGGTTATATCTTCCTTGAAACTCAAAACGTCATCAAACCTCAACCCGTTGATCTCACTCCTTGTATAAGTGTCGAGATCTCTACGGGTTTTAGCATCGTCTTCCTCTGACTCGAACATGTCGCCGGAAGCAACTAGGATCAAACCTCTTGATCTTATCAAAGGAATCAACTTTGGAACCAAGTTCAATAAGTGAATAGAAGTTATCAAACCAATCAAATTATTATTAATTGTGAAACTCACTGCTTCTTTAATTGATCTGATTGTTAATTCCTGATCATTTGCAAGTAGTTTATCATTTTCGGCCTCCTTCTTCTTGTCCTTCAAAGTTGAATCAGGGAAAGAATCTTTGTTCAATTCGTCTAATGTTAAACCATTGGTGCTTCTCGATTCAAACACTTTCTTCGAACTGTTATACACAACCCCATTCATGACCAAGAAAACTGGGAAATTTGGTTGTTTCCAATTGAGAATTTTGCAAATCAATGAATTGGATGAGAGGAATATAATGCTTCTGCCAGAAGTTGGTCCACTGTTAATTTTTTGTTGGCGGATATGATTGAAAACATCATTCAAAGTATAATCAATGAAACAATTAAGATTCAGTTGAATGTTAACCACAAATGGTAGATGCTCAAGTTCATATAATGAAGGGAAGATCAATTCCAAATTCAAGTTTATATCAACATTCAAGATGTCGAGTAATATATTCAAAGGGAGATAAATGATTTTCAAAAGTTTTTTAATCCAACCCAAATCATTCTTGGTCATTTTCTGTAAATCATGAAGGACTTTCTTATAATCAAAGAGATTATTTGTCATTGAATTCAACTGGTCAAGAGACAAATTGGGTAAATATAAATCAATGTTGTCAGTGACAGGAATCAGCCAATGTGGACACACAACTGGGGTACCATCTTTCAATAAACAGATTTTGATTCTCAAGTATTCACCAGAGAGGGAAGTTGCCGTAACGATCGATGAACCGTTCGACCCCAAATTGAGCTCATTTGATGTGATTGGGGTGACGGGATTTGCCTTGATACTACCAGGTGAAAGAAAATTGGTAGGTGATAAACCTCCGGCTGCATTCAACTTGAGACCTTGGGAGTTTTTGACGATATTTGTTGATGATTTCCAATAAGTGTCAAACTTCGAAGTCTCTAGTAAGTTACCAGAGAATGGGAAAATCACTTGATAGTTGAATTTGAGTTCGCCGATATTTCTCAATCTCAAATCAAATAGAGGTAATTGGATCCTGTTGATTTCTGGCAGCGAAGTATCGATTTGGGAAAATACCAATGCTGTTGTTTTGGCAATCAATCTTGTACCAAACTTGGGGAAGATTTCAAAGTCAATTCGAAATTCTGATAACGATTCAACGTCAGTTTGGAATATACATTTGTTGTTGGCACGGGCTTCATCTGCCACCGGAAGAAGAATGTTTCTCGGAATAATGTCGGAGATGTTTGAGGTCAAAGTGAGTCTTCCAGGCTTGACGTCCGTCGAGTTGAACAAGCTTATGAAATTATCTTCGTCAAACATCAACTCAATCAACACTTTTTGTTCTAAGAAGTTGTGTCCATAACGACGAAGTGGCAATATTGGTGGAGGTAATTGAAGATGGGGAATTGCATCTGAATTTTCCTTCTCGAGGGATCCTGAATCTTCAGAATCCTCGCCTTCATCTAGAATTGACAGGGCCATATCAGGGAGCATGCCAGTAGAGTTTGAATCTCCCGATGAAGAACCAGGCACCGAGCTGGGTAGTGATGCTAACAGAGCCGGAGAACCTCCGATTCTCTGTTGATATTTCAATAGTTCATTCAATACTCCAATGTGTCCTTCCACCACACAGTAATACAAGACATTATAGCCATCAGCATCAACGGTGTCGACCTTGGCACCGGCAGCAATCAATTCCTGAGCTGTACGAACATGTCCTTCCAGAGCAGCATAGAAAAGAGGAGGCCATTTATTCAAGCCGTCAACTCCATTAACGTTAGCACCATATTGGATCAATAAATGGACTGAACCATGGTTTCCCAGGCGGGCCAACACGTGCAAAGGCAGCAAACCTTCGACATCTTGTTGGTTGACCAATTCTCTGGTGGAGGAAGAAAGTAAGAACTCAATGGTTTTATAATCTCCAAATTTACAAGCATAGTTGATTGGCAAGTATTGCAATTTCAGGTCATCTAGCTTGGGACAACAATTGGAGCCAGCATTCACCAACAACTTCATCACTTCATAGTTGCCGTGTTTAATGGCAAGCAACAAAGGAGACATGGATTCGTTATCCAAATCGTCAAGATGCTCTTTGGGGAAAGGTGGTAACAAGATATTCAATAGATCTAACCGATTATTTTGGGACGCATAATGCAAACACAGACGGCCATGTGCATCTCGGGAGATCAACATGCGAGTGATCACGTTTGCATCCACATGAAGTATTTGCGTGTGCATTTGCATGATTTTTTCAACAATGAATTGACGCAGGTGTAATACGCTATCTGAATTCAAAACTTTCACACCATTGTTGATGATTTGTGAAGTTTCATGAGTGGATGCAGGTGGAATCAGACAGCACTCGTGCAAGACATTCTTATCATTGGCATCATCGACAAGGGTGAAATTCAATTGATAATTGATGTTCTCAAGGAACAATTCTAAGAAAGTATCGGATATTTTGAGATTGGTGATTGCAAGTAGGAATATTTGCAGCAATTTCTCGATCTCATCACCTGAAAACAGGTCGCCCTCTCTATCGTGGCGAGCTTTGTCTATCCATCTTTTCAAAACTGAATGGTCTGTATCTTTAATAGTTCCCACACTAACAAATGAGTTATACAATTCGTCGATTTCGCCATCTGTAGCAATGGACGCATGTCGTCTTGTATGATTAGGGCCGATGACGTCGGCCTGTCCATTATTACTTTCACCAGTTGGATCATCATCATTGCGTGTTCTAGACACAAATTTCTTGTTCTCCAAGACAGAATAATCACCGTCCATGATGGATTCCAACTCAAACAAACTGGTGGTGACCAAGTCAGACAACTCGTTGATCTCGTTCTTGTGGAATACGGGTTGAACACTAACGGCGGTGGAAATGAATAGCTCTTTTGTGTGGGATTTTGATCGTTTATCCCATTTCTTCACCACCTTGGAAAACCCAGTTTCATTCAATTCAATGAACTGCTGTAAACGGAATAAGTCCTGGTGTGCCTTTTTGAAGTTCTGGTAGAGATTTAAGTAGGATATCGAGTTCTTGTAGTTGGCTTTACTCTCCTTTTCGAATTCATTACTTTTCATTAGCAATTCATTTCTTTTCATGATCAACAAGTCCAAATTCACCGCCAAATCCGCCTGTTTCTCAAGGTAAAACGAGTTGACCTTGTCCAATTCCCTTTCCACCCGGAAAAAGAACGACGCCTTGTTTTCCTTGAGTGTTTGCTGGATATCAGCTGGCGATATATCATTTTTGGACTCTTTCGATGGAATTGCAAGCTGTTTGATTAATTTTTTCAACCCTTTGTAATCAATGAAGTGGCCAGAGTACTCTGGAAGCTCGAGTTGCCTCGAAGCAAGATATTTCCCAAACTTCATGGAGAAAAAGGTGTTGGTTGTAAAACACGTGGATAGCCTGATATTAAAGGTGGAAAAATGTCGTGCGCGACATTGATAATCAAATTCAATAAACGTGAAATTTCGGCGGACAGGAGAAGTTTAGTCTTCAAGAGAGACACCATTCAAGACGAATTCATTATTGGGGTATCAAAACCCTTAGGTAGCATTTCCTTCTAGTCTGAAGCAGGAAGAGGGCAAGTATGGAAAATGTCGTATTACGTAAGCGCTTAGTAAGCCGATATAATAATTATCTAATATCGCCAGTTGTTTGTGGACAAGAGAAAAGAGAGATGTACGGGAAATTGGAGGAGCGAGTCGACGTGACGTCTTGGAAAATACTGGGCATGCTAGAACTTATTTGCACATTGTGGGCTTCGTTTATTTAGCTATTTAATCAGGGTCGGCAACGGCAAGCCAATCTTTCAAAGAGACCGACGGGCTACACCGAGGACATTATTACTTGTATTCACAGAATATAACAGAGGGTTGGGCGAGGACAATTGGTGTATCGATAGATTCGTGGCAGATTTATAAACAGTTCGACAGATTTATAAACAGCTCGACAGATTTATGAGAGCTTTGAACAATTCGACAGATCGATGGACAGACGTCAACAGGTGACACGAGTCAGCGATCCATGTAATTCGCCCCACAATTCAGTCGACAGATCAACAGATCACTCGCCCAACCCCACATTATACGGCGTGAATATGATGAACTTACTCTTTAGCTTCTTCCTTGGCCTTGTCGAAGTGTTGCTTGAATTCATCAGCACCTTCCTTCTTACCGAATCTGATGGCCAAAGTTTGAGATTCAGGTTCACCTTCAGAGATGTCGGCAACAACTGAGTAGACCCAAGATCTGTCGGATCCGATGTTTGCTTTTAATTCGTATTCTGGAGCAATCATATGGTTAGCACAGATCTTCAAGGTTTTGTCTCTTCTCATCAAGATTCTGGTCTTACCAGTAGTTTTATGTTTCAAGAACTTAACATCACCAGTTCCTCTTTCCTTCCATTCTTTGGTGTCAGGATGGAATCTGAATAATTTAGCTCTGACTTTGTAGACAACATCTTCATTCTCCTCGTTGGTTTTGACATCAACTTTTTCCAATTGAACCAATGGTTCGAAATGAACGTCGGCTTCTTCTTCTGGTGCATCTTCTTTGTCTTCATCTTTTTTATCATCTTTTTCGGTTTTTTCTTCGTCCTTCTTCACTTCTTGCTCTTCGGCTTTTGGCTCCTTCTTATCTTTTTTGGCTCCGAACATGGAGAAAACGTTGGAGGTTGGTGGCTTGACCTCTTCGCTTTGTGGTTTAACTTCTTCGGATGACATGATTTATAAAGAAAATGGAGTTTATTTAAAATGTTTTTGAATTAAACGCTTTCGATTTTATTCGCGATGGCAGAATGCCCAATGCGGTAATGAGTGCAGAAATCGCGAGTATGCCTTCTACCGACTGCCTAATGCGGCAAGTTGTGTGACAATTGCTAGTATAATAACATGATATATATTTGATTTAAACTATGAATTTTCGATGTAATAATGGTCATCGATTCGAACACTGTTATCTCTTAGTCATCTAATTCAGAAGGTTTAACTAACCCACCAATTTGTAGGTCCTTCTCTCTTTGTAATTTGCTCTTTTCAACCTTTTCAATTTCTTTATCTTCAGCGAATAAGTAGTCAGTTGCATCACCACCGAATTCTTTGATTTGAACCAAGAAATCTCTTAAGGTTCCTTTGAATTTATTTAAATCTTTGTAGACACTGGTTAAAACATTGAGGAAATTAACAAGTTGATCTTGCTGTAAATTCTCAAAAGCTGACGATAAAAGGTTGGCCAAAAATTGTTTTAAGTAGGTCGAATTTGAGGTTCCTTCAGGAGCTTGATCCGATGAGTAAAGTGGGTTCTTGATGACTCCGTCTTCAACCAAATGAATCATTTGTGCGAGTAATTGAACTTGGTAACGGAATCCTGACTTGTGATCTGGTTGTGTTAAAACATAAAATGTATCCGACAATATTTGGAGGTAAAAATTATCATAAAATGCTTTGGTGAAAGGTGTGTCACCTAGTTTTTCAACATTTTCGATTAACTCTAATGTTAATGATAACCCATTGTCTTCAACATCTCTATTATTATGCTTGAATGCCCATAATGCTGCATTGATTAATGACTGGAATGCATCACCTGAAAGTTGTAACAAGGCACTGAATGATCTTGAGTTGATTTCCTTCAATAATCTATAAAATTCAACCCTGTGTTCGGGATATTCAACAAAATCGTTTTTAATCATGTCCAAAGTACATTCGAAAACGTTTTGTAAAACAAGAACAACTCCATCAGGAATCATGTGACCAACTTTAGCGATCAATGCGGTCATACAGTTTAACACTTCTGCATCTCTTGCATCTGGGACATTCAGTCTATAGTCCTCTAAGACTGCTGCAAAAAGTGGTTGTGACAAGTCTCTGACAATTTCTTCGAGATTATCAGCTTGATTAATATAAGTCTCAATCATTTTCAAGATTTCTTTCTTGATTGTTCTCAAACCCCTAACTTTTGGAGTTTTGGTAGCGATTAATCCATCCTTGGAGACAAGATCAGAAATCATAGTACTCACAGCTTTATAAAGTGATAACATATCAACGTACATCAATCCCAACTGAGAATAGAATCCTGGACCCAATGCTTTACAAACACAAACGTTTGTTTTAATGATATTTGCAATGATTTTGACAGTTTCAGTGTTGGTTAACAATTGAGGGTCTTGGCCTGCTTGTTGAATTATATGACTCCAAGCCATATTCGGTAATGACATTAATTCACTTAATAATTTATCACGGGCTTCTTTTGAAGTTTGAGCCAGGACAATTATACCGCAAGCTTCATAAAATGAGTGGACTTGTTGAGGTTGTAAATCTTCAGTAATCAGCTGAATATTAGAAATGATCTCATTGATGAACGGTTCCCTTTCTTGTTGTTGGATTACCACAAAATGTTTCTTACATTTATTTGTAATCTTGATAAATGTATCACAAGCCATATCTTGAACACCTTCGTGAGTTTCATGCATAAATTCAAACAATTTATTAACAACAGTTTTGAGGAATTTCCAATGAGCTTTTAAAAATCTTGGATATTGGCCAACAATGTACATAATATTACTTGCAACAACAGCTTTATTATCTTTCCCTCTTTTCATCTCAGTAAGAGACAATAAGTCCTTGATAACATTGACAAGGAATCTTTTCTCCATATCTTCGTTCATAGTACCTGAAATCGAACCAATTGCCCAACATAAGGTATTGATGTTGTTCCAAGACCACTCACTTTCATCGATTTGTCTTGCCAATTTTTCCTTCATGATATCTTCAGTGTCGATAACGTTTAAATGAGTTAAGTAAACCAATACTTCTCTCATTGACTTGTATAATTGAATTGTATCACTCTCCTTGACGAATTCTCTGACAATTTCACCTTCATCGTTTTCAACGATTAAAACTTCTTCAGGTCTGACCATATTTTCGATGATGACCAATCTTAATTTCGATAAAATTGAGGAGTAAACATGTTCTCTTAAAGGGAACTTTGATAAGATCGAAGGGTCTGGTGCACCAGATATAGCTTTACCAATGCTCGAGGAATAAGTCAATTGCATAAGAGGACTTAATTGTTCTTGAGGTAATTTTTGAATCTCTTCAAAAAGTCCCGAAACAAATAAATTCCAGTAATCAAGACAAGTTTTGAATAATTCTCTTTCTTCGATTCTTGAAAGTTCAATCAAGTAATTGAGAGAATTGAGGAGTAGATCTCTTAATTGTTCATTTCTTTCCAAAGGTAATAAATGGTTGGAAAGGAATGTACATAAATACATTGCAAAATCTTGTAAGAATGATTGGTCATTTGATGAAGCATTGGAATAGGATTGGCGAAGGTTGGTTGAAGGAGGGATAATTTGATAGATTTGGTCCATTGCATTTTTGAAGGTTATAATTGATTTTTCTTCGTTACTTTGTAAAGCTGCAACTTCAGTAAGACATTTTAAAGACACGGTTCTTGTATCCGGAGCAGCCAAGAACTTAGTTGACAAAAGTGCCAATAAATCTGTTTCGAAAATATAATTCGTTGGAATCCAAGCAATATATTTTAACAAAGCATTGAGAGTTGCGATAAGCAAAGAAGATTTTGAAGTTTTATCCAAGATTTCGTAACACAATTTGAAGATTTCTTCAAATTCAGCTCTCATACTCAATTTAAGGGTGGTAGCCTTCGCTTGGGTCATTTGATCTTGTCCATAATCGAAGACTTCTTCACTCAACAATTTCAAAATAATCATATTATTCTCACAGACATTGAAACTGGACCTCGAACTTCTAACAATTTCAGGAATGAACTGTGGCCAGTTGTGAGGCCACTCTTGTTTCAAGATTGAAACCAAAGTCAAGTCAATTTTATTGATCAACGCCCTCTCTTTTTCGAAAACTTCTTCATTATCGCAAAGCGCAATAATCATATTGACAATGAAGTTTCTGATTCCAATTCTCTCATTTTCTCCGATAGTTTTCCAACGATACTGAATCAACTTGTTCAAACACGATAAGGCAATATATTTCGACTGGGAATTGTTGGAATTCAGCAAAATTAAATCACTTCTTTGCCATGATTGAGGGTGCTCTTGAAATTGGTTTAAAATCAACAGTGCCTTCAGCTGTTCTGGGCCTCCCTTGTAGAACGCCTCGACAACCGAATCAAACAAATCAACGTTTAATTCCTTGTCAAAATTAAGGATTTCTTCCATTTTTACAGTGTAGTTGTAGTTTTATAAACATTAAGAATTTTATTGAAATCCTCTTTGAGAGGGGCGTGCGTGCACCACGAAGGTGGTTTTTGAACTGACACGAATATCAAAATTGGTCAGTTTGGCTCTTTTGCTACAGTTCTTGCGACAAGGAGAGGCATGGCTATCAAGCGTGAATGTGACAGCTGATGCTGCCTCCGACTTTTCGGGGGCTAGCTTAGGGTACGCTTAAATGATTTAGTCAATTATCATTGCTCAGATCACGTGTGCTCAGATCACGTGATCACTATATATCTTGCCAGTTTTCAGAGACGACAAGCCTCCTACTGGTGGTGTAGCAGCCCCATATTAGGGTATCTGGGAAGATGTTGGTGGCACATGGCAACTAGTGTCTTGATGAGTGTAGTTTTGCGATGTAAAGAGACGAGGGAAAGATTACAAGCCGGGACACTTGTTTTTGGCTGCCAAACGGTCTGAAGTCTTGGTTTGACATCTCAAACTGCTTGTTGCAAGGATTGAAGTATGGAATCATCCCAAGGTATGCTTTAAGGGAAGACTTCCAATTCCAGGAGCAAAAGTGACGGTCATTCACTCAATTTCGAAGTAACTTCAATTACAACACCCAAAGCAAATAAGTTTGGGAATAGAGACAGATGCGTGGAACGCCAATGAATGTACAATTGAAGAGAAAAGCAGAGAGAAGGTAAGTTCGTGGAAATAACGCCATGACCATAAATCGAAGCTGTTTCTTCAAGACATATTCCAGCCATTGTGCCTCCTAGGTCACCACCACCGGCACCACAAGGTTCGATCCTAGAAACAGAGGCACCAAAGAGTTTAATGAAAGGCAGGTGTACTCTAGCGAACACTGTGGTGGATTTGTAGCTCTCAAAAATGAAGAAGCCATCTGAAGAGACTTGCTGAAGAGATTTGGACTTGAGTTTTCAATTCTGCACGCAAAATACCCCACAGAACAATGGAATTTCTCCAGTACATTGCCACTAGTACTAGCATTGTGCAGACCTCATTTGATCTTATTTGAAGACCATTTAGTCTAAAATTCGACGGGGTCAAATACTGACCATGGCGGATGTACGGGTCCACATCCCCACAAAACAGCCCAAATCGAAATTCACAGGAAACCCTAATTGAATACAACCACCATCAAATTTTTCACTTTGATGAATTTGATTAACTACAATTCGTTAGTAAACGTAACTTGAATAATTAATAAATAGCTTATTTACCGAAGTTAACACCCTTTTCAATGTTCTTGGACAATTGTTCAATGGCAACATCCAATAATTTTTGCTCATCTGCGCTAGCCTTGTTCAAGACATCGTAGTGAACCTCTTCGATACCGTTCTTACCCAAGGTGACAGGTAAAGAAAAGAAATCTAAATCTTTAACCAATTTTTTGGCTTCGGAGGCACCTTTGATCTTGGAGTCTAAGTTCAAGAAGGTACATTCAACGACAGATTTACCGTTGATGGAAGATAAAAGAGATTCAGCGAGACGGTAACCAGCGTAGGCCATGGACAAGGTGGCGGAACCAGCACCATCTTTAGCCTTGACGACTTCATCACCACCGAATTGAACTCTGTTGATCAATTCTTTCTTCTTGTCATCGCTCAATTTGTCAAAGTAGGACTTGGTGGAGCCAGAAGAGTATAATGGAACAATGGTTTCACCAGAGTGACCACCGACGACGTTAACGTTGAAATCGGAAGCCTTGGTGGAGTCTGGGTACAATTGAGAGATGAAAGTGTTAGCACGGACAATATCCAAGGTGGTGACACCAAACAATCTAGCAGGATCATAGACACCATTTTTCTTCAAAGTTTCAGCAACAATTGGAACGGTAGAGTTGACTGGGTTGGAGATGATAAGCACAAAGGCATTTGGAGAGTTTTCAGCAATACCTTGGGCCAAGCCTTGGACGATAGAGGCGTTGATGTTGAACAAATCATCTCTGGTCATACCTGGCTTTCTTGGAACACCGGCAGGAATGATGACCAAGTCAGTACCCTTCAAGGCAGATGCCAAAGCAGTCTTGTCCTCCCTGGAAGAAGGCAAGAAAGTTTGGGTCTTGGAATTGGAATTGATGTGGCTCAAATCAGCACCAACACCTGGAACATTGACCACATCAAATAATGACAATTCATCAATATTTGGGTTGATTTTAAGAAGAAGTGAAAGTGGTTGTCCAATACCTCCAGCGGCACCTAATACTGCAACTTTGACCATTTTGTATCAATTGTATAAGCTCGAATTTAAAACGTTTGTGAACTCAAATTTAGCTATTTTCCCACAATTTCACGGGGCGATTCTGGGGTTTTTATACTTTTGCCCAAGGTGGGGTGCCCGGACTTTATTATTCGGAACGAGCTAAGCTAGAACGCTTACATAAGCGCAATCCTCAACTCAATGTTAGACAGTGACAGGCCGGGTGAGAGGAAAGCTCCGGGCGCACATGCCGAGAACCGCCGAGGTCCCAGCAATTGGTTGCGCTAAGCGAGATTGGCCCTTACCTGGACTAGTTGGACAGCTCTGTCGTAGCCGGCCGTGGCGATCTTGGTGGTGGCGATGGCAATGGCATTGTGCTGGCTTAATCCCGAGACTGTGGGGTGTGTCACGTGAACACCAAAGCATACAAGTCACGTGCTCAGTCACGTGTCACACTAACCCATCTTACATCATCGAGCAAAAGCACATCACGTGACCTTTTTGCACCCCTCTCGCAATTGGGCGCAAATAAATGACTGTTGCCCAAATAGACGCCAGCTGTTTCTCTTTAACAACAACCATGTCTCACAGAAGAACCGATTCGAGTGGGAGCGAAGGCGATCCATTTGCTGCACCGGAACACTACTATGGTGCCACAACAAATCCGGCCAATGCGCCGAAATCCCTGAGATATGGCCGTGTCAGAACGTTATCAGTTTTCGAGACAAAATCTGCTTTTGACTTGTTATCTGACGAAGATTTGCCACTGAGCTTGGCGAGATCCTCCATCAAAGAGGCTGCCAACGAATCGTCTCGTGAGGCCACGCCCTCGAACGAATCGCCCCAGCCAATTGCACCAAGACGGGGGTCCATTGTGCCCGTCTACGACCACGACGGCGATTTTGATCCCGCAACCCAAGGCAAGCCTCCGTACCAGACGTCCAATTCCTACGGTCCATCGTCTGGACAAAATGGCCAGGTCGTTGACGACTTGAACTTGGCCGATGACTCCCATATGTCCACTCAACGGCCCCATTTCTCGGGCAAATTCTCCGAGGGGTCCGTTCCAACGGACTCCGATGCTGCCCGCGGGCCCACACGCAAGTATCCACTTCGTAGGGCCTCGCTTGACGACAGCATCATGCGCCCCAAGAAGTTCTTCATCTCCGACGTCAACCTCACCCTCCAGGAACTCCTCCAAAACGAAGACACAGACCACAACTACCAGATCACCATTGAGGATACCGGCCCAAAAGTGTTGAAATTGGGTACCGCTAACTCCAATGGCTTCAAGAACCAAGCCGTTAGGGGTACTTATATGCTCCTGAACCTTCTCCAAGAACTTACCATTGCGAAACGATTCGGAAGAAGCCAGCTTCTCTTGGACGAAGACAGACTTGCAGAAAACCCCGTGCGGAGATTGCATCGTCTCGTGACAACTCAGTTCTGGAAAGCTTTAACAAGAGAAATTACTGAGGATAACATCATTGAAATGGCCAAAGATACCAAGATCGCCGAAGAATACGTCGACGAAAATGGCGTATTACATAAAAATCGCCAAAGTGTGCGTGTTTACGTTCCTTGGGATCGTGAAGATCAATACAAGTGGTTCAAACGTCTCAAATCAAAGGATGAGAACTCTGTTTTGGATGTTCAGTACCTTCCCGAGAAGATTGATGCCACATTCATCAAATCTATAAACAAAAAGCCAGGTTTGTTGGCATTGGCCGCCCACCCGGACCCAGAGAACCCTGAAAAAATGATCAATGAACCTTATGTCGTACCTGGCGGTAGATTCAATGAATTGTATGGATGGGATTCTTATATGATTGTGATTGGATTGCTCATTGACGATCTGGCCGAACATTTGAGATTAGCAAGGGGTATTGCTGAATCCTTTATTTATGAGATCAAACACTACGGTAAGATTTTGAATGCCAACAGATCCTACTATCTTGGAAGATCACAACCACCGTTTTTGACTGATATGGCATTGAAAATTTTCAATAAAACAGTGCAAATCCATCCAGAGAGAATGGATGATGCGTTGGATTTCTTGAAAAGGGCTACTTTGGCTGCAATCAAGGAATACGAAACGGTCTGGTGCTGCTCTCCAAGACTCGATAAAGAAACAGGTCTTTCCTGTTATCATCCAGAAGGTGACGGCGTTCCCCCAGAAACGGAAGCGTCTCATTTCAATGCAATCTTGAAACCTTATTGTGAGAAGCACAATCTCAGCCATTTAGAATTCATTGAGAAATACAACAGTCATGAAATTGAGGAGCCTGAATTGGATGAGTATTTCCTTCATGACAGAGCAGTCAGAGAGTCTGGACACGATACCTCTTATAGATTAGAGGGGGTATGTGCACACTTAGCAACCGTTGACTTGAACTCTTTGCTTTACAAATATGAAGCAGATATTTCATTCATCATTGATACTTTCTTTAAAGACTTACAAGGAGAATCGGTTGCGAAATGGGACAAACGGGCCAAGATGCGTCAACTCAGTATGTCCAAGTACTTATGGAACGAAGAAGACGGGATTTTCTACGATTACAACGTCAAAACGAAGAAACAAACTGGATATGAATCCGCCACTTGTTTCTGGCCACTTTGGTCCAAGATTGCCACATCTGACCAAGCAGAAAAGTTGGTGAAGATGTCCATTCCTAAATTTGAAGAATTCGGGGGATTAGTGTCGGGAACCTTGAAGTCTCGTGGACCAATTGGCATTCACAGACCCTCACGTCAATGGGATTTCCCGTACGGATGGGCACCGCAACAAATTTTGGCCTGGATCGGTCTTTGCAACTACGGGTTTGATGGAGTGGCAAGACGGTTGGTTTACAGATGGCTCTACATGATGATTAGAGCGTTCGTCGATTACAACGGTGTTGTTGTCGAGAAGTACAACGTTACCAAGGGAGCTGTTCCACATAAAGTTGACGCAGAATACGGTAACCAAGGAGCTGACTTCAAAGGTGTGGCCACTGAAGGTTTTGGTTGGGTCAATTCAAGTTTCCTCCTCGGTATCTCTATGTTGAGCTTGCATGCCCAAAGAAACTTAGGTACCTTGACACCACCAGAAGTGTTCTTGAAGAATTTACATGAGTCTCAAAGACATTTATATGAGTAAAATTTAGAATGTGAACAAACATAAATATCTACAAAGAAAGCTCGAATTTTTATTTAAAGACTATAGATTATCAATAAATAGTGATAGAGACAAGCCAAGTAGAAGACTCCAACTGGGCAGCGATATAAAGTGGATTATTGGCAAAGTAGCAGCAATTCCGATTTCACCGGGGAGACTGGGCCCGTGCACCCGGTTTACAAAATCCGAAAGCCGAAAAAATGAAAAATTAAATGTCAAAACTGCTAACAATTAAGCAATTCAAGAAATTATCAAAGAAAATCTCGTTGGCAAAATTGACTTGAATTCGATAAAGAACCAAGAGAATAATGTCACGTGTGTTAAGGCTATGTCAACTCCGACGCAGCTCTACGCTGTCTTTCAAAACGGCCATTGAAACAGCTGAAAAATTGGTTCAACCACCATCGAATCTGACATTCTCCGATCCATTCTCGATAGTCAGCAATGAAATGTCGAATTTGGCAAAGAACATTGCAGGTTTGATAGGACTGGGCCACCCAACACTCAATAGAGTATCGTCTTACTATTTTGAAGCCGAAGGAAAGAATATTAGACCACTTATTGTTCTTTTGTTATCGAAAAGTTTACTGAAAATTCCCGTGGAAGAAAGAGAAAGACTCGATATCGACACTTTGGATGTCAACGAACAACCGTGTTTCCAAAGCTTGCCCAACAAGACTGTTGTTGCTGGAAATAGTGTCGACTCGTCAATATCTCCGTTGGGTATATTACATGGGATTAATCCAAAGGTCGTATTAGATCCATTACTGAAGCCAATGACAGATTTACCTAAATTTGATGCCATGAACGGTATCTTGCCCAAACAAAGAAGATTGGCCGAAATCGTGGAAATGGTTCACACAGCTTCCTTGTTGCACGATGATGTTATTGATTTATCTGATTCAAGAAGAGGAAGACCTACAGGGAACATTGCATTCACCAACAAAATGGCCATTTTGGCTGGAGACTTCTTATTGGGGAGAGCGTCTGTTGCTATTTCAAGAATCAGAAATCAAGAAGTCACCGAATTAATGAGTACTTCCATTGCCAATTTAGTTGAAGGTGAATTCATGCAATTGAAAAACACGGTTATATCTAATGAAGACAGTATAAATAACGGGGGAGAGAAGAAAGAAATTCCTTCATTAAGTGGAAAAGTCCCAACCACAGAACACGAATATTCCGTGCAAAACCCAAATACTGTTGATCACGAATTGAACGTGCAGGCAGCATTCGAATACTATCTCCACAAAACATACTTAAAGACAGCAGCTTTGATGTCCAAACTGTCAAGATGTGCCGCTATTTTAAGTGGTGCTAATGATGAAGTCATTGAAAATTGTTACCAATTTGGAAGGAACCTAGGACTTTGCTTCCAAATAGTTGACGATATGCTTGATTACACTTCCAGTGATAAGGCTTTCGGTAAGCCAAGTCAAGCAGATTTGAAATTAGGCTTAGCCACTGCTCCAGTTCTTTTCGCATGGAAAGAAAGACCTGAATTGGGCGAAATGATCGGCCGTAAGTTCAGCGAAGAAAACGACGTTGAACTCGCAAGAAAAGCAGTCAACGAATGTAATGGTGTGGAAAAGACAAGAGAAATGGCCATTGATTACTGCCAGAGAGCCTTGAACAACTTACGTCAATTACCCGAAAGTGACGCTAGAAGTGCATTGGAGTTTTTAACCAATTCTGTTGTTACCAGAACCAAATAGAGCATAAATAGAGTCGAGTATCATCGGATATCGATAAACAGGTGTACATATTGAATCACATGTAGTTAGCCCTCCACTTATTTTCGGTGGAGTTGCTACCAATTCTTTGACCAGAAAATTCTACTCTCATTTTCACACCAAATCCAACGTTTCCAACACAGTAGAGAAACGAATCAGCCATCTGTCCCTAGTAAGTAATTTGCATCCATCGATATAGTTTGGTGTACGGGTTCATCATAAATCCGGGTAACTCTGTTCAAAACTATATAAGCACGACAAATGCCAAATTTTTTTGCTCAGCACCAGAAGATCAATTTCTTAAGCGTACATGGTTCTTGCCTTTTACCAGAACCATCCGGGAATTGTCTTTTATGGTGACGATAATTTTTGGAACCACTACAACAAGCTACATCTTGATGGGCTTTTCTGCTGTTATCTCTGAGGCCAGAGATGAGGGATGAAAAATTTATCATGGATGAACAAGAGTTGGAGAGGGATTTGGAAGATGTGAAAGGGTGATGTGGAAATGTTTGGATTGGAGATACTCAGAGTTGGGGCTGTTTGATTGTGCGGTTCGAAGAACACATCAAAGACGGAGTCGTAGAACAGTAAATTATAGTGAAGTGGTAAAAATCTCACTATGCTAATGAAAGAGTAAGTCTCGGCAAGATAGAAAGACATCTTCAGCGGAATCAGCTTTGAATGGACAAAATTGATCGAAGGCGTAGACGGAGATTTCAGAAAGGACTCTATAGATGCAAATTTTGTAATGTAACTTACAGGAGGAAGAATCAAAGACGTGAAACCGTAGAACGACCAGGAATGCTCGAAGATATGGAATACTGGTTAAGATTACAAAATGTTTCGCTTGTCCAGCAAATGTCTCTGAAGGATTTATGAACATGATGAATCCAAGTTACAATTTTCTGGCTCATTGGCAGTTCTTCGATTACTATATACATGGAACTATTTCATGGAAATGAGTGAGTGTCCGTACACTCTTTTGGCATCACTGATTTTAACGTAGCCTTTGTTGGGACCAGGAATCTGGCCCTTGATCACCAAAATACCCGCTTCAGCATCGGCCATTAACACTTGCAAGTTGAGACCAGTGCACTTTCTAGCACCCATATGACCGGCCATTTTCTTGCCTGGCAACACCCTACCTGGATCCTGAGAGGGACCCATAGAACCAGCTGATCTGTGAGCTTTGGACACACCGTGCGAGGCATTCAAACCTTTGAAGTTGTGTCTCTTCATCACACCAGCAAAACCTTTACCTTTGCTGACACCTTCAATATCCACAAGTTGGCCAACTTGGAAGTAATCGGCCTTCAATTCTGTGCCTGGGGCGATGTGGCCAGAGTCGTCGCGGATTCTGAACTCAGCAATGTGTGCTTTTGGCGAAACACCGGCTTTTTCGAATTTTTCAAGACGTCTGACTGGCACATTCTTCAACTTGTCGATTTGTCCAATGAGAACCGAGTTGTAGCCGTCGTTTTCCACATTTTTATTGTCAACGACCTCACACGAGTCGACCTCAACAACAGTAGCAGCGACCTGCTTTCCGTCTTCGTCAAACCACGAGATCATGCCTTGTTTTATTCCAAGAATACCTGGTCTGGAAATCAATCGTTTGCGAAGATTCAGCAATTCTAGCGAGTGGTTGAGCGGCTGGACTGCGGTTTTCGCAGCAGGAATGGAATGTATGGAAGTTAGCTGTGCTATGTGGCGCACGGAGCGGGCCATTTGGCGTGGTAGCCACCGGTGGGACACTTGTGAAAACATGATGTTGTATGAAAATTTGTATGAAAAATTATCAATAAAATGAAAGTTTTCGCTGACTAAGCGGGATATATATGCTTATATAAGCACATAAAACACCCAACCACCATATAGGTGGAACAAAGTGTTTAGCAAACCAAGCTGGAAGTGGTGGAGAGTGCAAGGACAGGTAGGCCTGTGGTGGAATAGGAAGAGCTTGGAGCAATAACTGAGAGCAAGCGTCAAAAGCCGAAGAAAAACAGCGGAAAAATGGGCAAGATAAATGCTAACAATCTGGTGAAGTCAACGTTCAATGTTCGATGTCCATGACGATGGACTCGTGCCTACAACGTCTTATCTTAGACAGTTCTATTGCTATATGGCTATTTACAGACGCAATTACTTAATCTTCTTCTCCTTCAACTTAATGGTCTCATCGTTGACGAAAATACCCTTACCCTTGTAAGGCTCTGGTTTCTTGAATTCCCTGATCCTGGCGGCAAACAACTTGACTTGCTGCTTGTTGGCACCTTCGATCAACAATCTGGTAGGTGCAGGCGATGTCACCTTCAAGCCCTCGGGCACTTTGAGCTTAGGCAAGTATGGGTAACCAATTTTCAAGTTGACGTACTGACCGTCTGCCGCGTCCTCCAAGATGGCACGGAAACCGGTACCAACGAACTTGACAATGGCTAAGTGGCCCTCCGAGGCACCAATGACGTGGTTCTGGATCAAGGCCCTGGTGGTCCCCCACATGGATCTTTGAATTTTATCTTCTTCATTGTCCACAGCCACGGAGACCGAGTTATTTTGCTGGGTCACTTTGATGAAGCTGGGCACTTCAAACAGGAGCTCTCCGAGGGGCCCCTTTATGCTGATTTGCTGGTCAAGATTTATGATTTGTTTGGCCTTTTGGAACTTATGGCAGAATTCGAGCGGAATTTTCTCCGTAGTGAGAACCACGTCCTGGGCTAATCTCACCGGCTGCTTTCCCACGTTGGAGAGAAGCACCCGAGCGCCAGAGAATTGTCTGGCGGGTATTTTCAACATGTCTTTTCTGGGAGTAAAATTAGAGGTTTAACAAATATAACAATTTTCACAATTTTCAAATTGTGAGAATTTGGTGTTGGACGGGCGTGCGCGCACCAGCATCAACACTCAAATTTCTCATCATTTTTAAATCATCTCATCACCAACTAAGTACTTTCAAATTCAAATTTCCCCTTCATCTAGTCATTTTTACGAGTACAAGTCAGCATGGTGAGAAAGCTCAAGCATCACGAACAGAAACTTCTCAGGAAGGTCGATTTTCTTGACTGGAAACAAGATGGGGGCCACAGAGATATCCAAGTCATGAACAGGTACCATATCCAGAACAGAGACGATTACTACAAGTACAATAAAATTTGTGGTGAGATAAGGAAACTAGCACACAGGTTGTCGATGTTGCAGCCCACAGATCCATTCAGAATCAAGCACGAGCAGTTGATGTTGGAGAAATTATACAATATAGGCGTTTTAGCCACCAAGCTGAAGATTTCGGACTTAGAGAATAAAGTGACGGTTTCCAGTTTTTGCAGAAGAAGAATCGGTGTGGTGATGTGTCGTCTCAACATGGCCGAGAACATCAAGGATGCCATCACCTTCATTGAGGGAGGAAATGTCAGAGTTGGCCCAAATGTCATCACTGATCCTGCGTACTTGGTCACCAGGAATTTGGAAGATTATTTGACATGGGTGGACTCCTCCAAGATCAAGAGAAATGTGCTCAAGTATAAGAACAAAATTGACGACTACGAGTTATCCTAGGTTACGGGTGTATAATAGAAGACATATTACAATGTGTAGAACAGCATTAAGATATTCTTGAGAAACTGAATATACCGAAGAGATGGTAATTTGCTCGTAAGTGGTTGTTGGTTTTGCAAAAGTTTGTTGAACTATCCATGTTAGCAAAATGGCTCCAAGGATTATCAACAATTGCAGATTATTATCGTTAAACATGCTCTTATCATATGCTTTCTTGTTACAAAGCATATACCTACTCAAACTTCTGGTGATATATAATTGGTGGAATTCTCATATTAATCCAATATACTTCTACTAATACACAAATTTGCCTAGCGGACTAGAAATTACTGTTCATCATTCTTCTGAGATCACTCTTCCTGTTGCCAGGAACCAAATCACTCTCTGTGTTCATATTCTCTGAATATCCCATCTGTGGACTAGTAACTCCATTAGAGGGTAATGAGCCAGCTGGCTTGAACTTTCTCAGCTTGGTGATCTCTGCCACGGGATTCAACATCACCACAGATGATCTGGATAATTGGGTAGCGGAAGGAACAGATGGTGGCATTCCTGGGTTTGGTGGAGATTGTGGCTGTTGGAACACTGGCTGTGCAGTATTCACCGGTGAGGTGATTGGTGAAGTCCAAACTCCATCGTTTTCAATTGGATTGAAGGGCTGTCTCGAAGTTGGAGATGTGGTTTGATTCTTGGCCTTTCTTTGGAAATCTGTATATGTTTGAATGGTAGATTTACGAATGTCTGAGGCTGACGGTAAGTTCTTCAATGGTGGTAAGTTTTTGGGTGCATTATATTGATATTGTTGTGGATCTTGATACTGCTGTGGATATGCTTGTGGGTATTGCTGTTGATACTGTTGTTGGTATTGATACTGCTGCTGATTGTAATATTGTTGTTCATCATTCGAAAAAATCGGATTGGTAGTGTAAATGGAGGATGTGGTGGTCAATCTTTTATCATAGTTAGACGTCTTCAAATCCTTATTTATTCTGATATCATCCTCTTCTGGGAGTTTCAAGTCTGGTAATGGCTGACTCTCGTCGTGGTGGTATTGACCTCTCAAGATCTCTTGTTCATCTAAATCACCTGTCCTTTTAGAATATTTCATAGAATTTTCTTGATCGAAATAAACTTTATACACCGACTTCATTCTTTTCAATTCTTCATCTTGCTCTGGACTCAAACCTTCTTGTTCAGGTTCATCATCTTCCTCATCACTATCATTTTTGAGTAAATTAAATTGAGAAATTCTAGGTGCTTTTCTTTCATTAATTTGTTGATTAACAATTAAGTTGGAGGAAGAGAAGTCAAAATCGCCTTCGATTGGTTCGTGTTCAGTACTTTCACTGGCGTCGATATCTTTATTTTCAGGAGTCAATTCTTCAGTAACAATTGGCGAGGTTTCAGCAGTAGTTAAGCCTGAATCTATTTTAGCGGGAGTTTCTGGTTTTTTAACAACGGTGAACTTATCTTCAAATGGAGATTCCATTCCCATATCTAAATCGGGGGCAGGGATTTTGTTCTTTGGGGAATCATTTTGATCCAAGTTCAATCCTTTCTTATTGGGGTTTGAACCTTTTTCACCGTCGACTCTTAACTCTTCGAAATTATCATGATCTTCAATAGTTGGATCAGGATGTTTTTCTAATTTATCAAACAGACCATCACTTGTTGTTTCATCTTCATATTGAATACCAAATTTTTCGTGTTTATCACTAAGATCAGTGGAGTATTCTTCATTTGAATCATCCAAGGTGAATGAATTGGTGGATTCATTAGGAATATTTGTATAATCACCCTTTCTAGGAGATTTCACAGGGGATGTTTGTTCTCTTTTCAAGTTGGATAAACTCAGTTTCTGAGGGGAAACTCTTGGTAATGCTAAATTTGTAATTGAAGAATTTCTACTTCTAGTATCGTAAGTTGAACCTCTTGGAGTACCGTAAGCAGTAGCTGGAGCCAAATGACGAGCGTATTCGTCTAAGGAGATTTTGGAGCTTGTTTGATGTTGATAAGGTAAAATAAAACTATCAAGAACCGGGCCGGTATGATTCAGTTTAATACCTAAAGAAGAAGTTGATTTATTCATATTAGGAGGGAAACGAAGCGAATTTCTGTTATGGAAAGGATCATCAACTTCCCCTTTATCTGGGAAATCAGGCAATGCAGTAGCTTCACCATTTTCATCAAAGTCTGGATCATGTTCTAAAGATTCTTTCTTATCTTTTCTATAATTTCTAAAGAGGAAGTATCCCAAGATAATCAAGATAATGGCAACAGGAATACCGACTGCCAAACCAATAGTAAGACTATTCTCACTAACGGGTTTTTCACAATCACCGGAATCTGAATGTTTACAATCATCATCATCTTTAGCTCTTTTCAACAACTGTGCCATATTTTCATTGACAAATTGTTGAACAACTTGTAGATCTGACCTCTTGATAAAAGGCATGTTGTGATTATGATTTGGGAATAAAAGAATGGATATCCTTCAATAAAGAAAGAATGAAAGTGATACTGGAAGGAATGAAAGCGAATGTGATGTATCACTTGATTTGAAACTTGGAGATATAATTTGATCTAAGATATCGTATATATTATACCTTATATCTTATATCTTATACCTTTCTGACCTATCACTGGTGGACTAATAATTATCCAATTTAATGGAGAAGAACGAAGTAGTAAAGTTTAAAAACTTCGGATCGGTAAAATTTATGATAACGCCTTGTAAATAAAAAAATTAAATCGACGCGATTGAGAATTTCAAATAAATTGTAGTCTTTGTGCTTCAAAATGTAATTTTTTAAATTCGATGGATCATTTTTCACCAGGTCTACTTTGCACATTGTTTGTCGTGTATGGCTACACTTGTGAAACTACTTGGAATATACGAATTGTAGCACTATGTCGAGTTATGGGTTCATACTATTCGTCAATTCTTGCGATTTTGAGCGCCTCCTTTTCCGATTGTAAACAAAAAACTTTTATCGCACAAAAAAATGTTTACATGTTAGACGTGTTTCGGGAATAGGCTTTGCAGGTTTTTATGGATCATTCCTATTCAGGAATGATTTGCATTATGGCTTTGTGATGCTGCATTGGGGTGGAGCCTATGTATCATCGTGGAGAGTAGTTATTGAAATTGGGCAAGAGTAAGTCATTGCGGTAGGGAAGTTAGTCACGGAAGATTCATCAAAACAAGTGAATCATGTTGAAAAGTAAATCATGTTGAAAAGTAAATCATGTTGAAAAGTAAATCATGTTGAAAAGTAAATCATGTTGAAAAGTAAATCATGTTGAAAAGTAAATCATGTTGAAAAGTAAATCATGTTGAAGAGTAAATCATGTTAAAAAGTAAATCACGTTTGAACGTAAATCATGTTAAAAGTAAATCATGTTAAAAAGTAAACCAAGTTAAAAAGTAAACCAAGTTAAAAAGTAAATCAAGTTGAAATGTAAATCAAGTTGAAAAGTTAATCAACATTAAAACTCCCGTCAAGAAAACTCTTACCTACTGACTCTGATGAATGTTGCACGCTAGAGCAAGACCCGTATTCTTGAAAGGGATCATGGCCAATCCCCAGGAATTTTCCGCCCAAATCATTCTCTGAGCTGTATAGATTAGCTGCAAAGTGACTCACGGGTAACGCAAACTTCTCTCTCTTTCTCTCTTTCACTCCCTCACGTAGCCATGTCTGAGAAAAACTCACTCAACTCCTCATACTCCATGGCCATGTAATTGTCCAATTGCTCTTGCTCCATTTCTTCAATTTCTTCCTGAGTCATTTCGCCATTTCTCGACCGTTTATGTTCTTTTTCAATGATTTTTCGTTCCATATCAAGTTCCATCTCTTCCTGAATTAATTGGTCCAAATCAAGCCCTAGTTCTTCGGCTTGCTTGTCGTATTTCTGAATGTATGCTTCCATGTCTTGAAACTCCAGTTTCCTCTCTCTTTGCAACAATAGCTTGTCTTCTCTGAACCTCTCTCTTGCTTCTTTCAACAGGCTGTGTTTGTTCCGGTAGCTGAAGGTGCCAATACCTCTTCCGTCTCTGGCATTTTGACTGTACGAATGATGCCTTATAGGTGACGAATTTGGCCTATGAAGTCTAGCATTTCGGGACTGTTGTTTCTCAAGAATGTCCTCCGTCACTGACTTGTGTTCTGGTTTATCAGAAGACTTTATGGGCGAACTGAGTGGATATTGCATTGGCTTTTTGGCTGGTTAGTTAGTTACTTGAAAATTGATGATACGCCCTCGGAATTGATTTTGTTTTGACAGGCTTCCCCGGAATTGTCTGTCGAAGTTTCGCACGACCCTCTTGATATCAAAATGAAAATTTCACCTCTAAATCATTGAGTTATATGCCATGTCAGACACGCTGTCGGTGCTCAGTTTCGACGAAGATGACGACTACGTGATGGAGCAACTCGCGGAGAGTATTTCACAAGTTTCACGGGAAATTTTCGCTCAGGATATTCAATTCAATGGCGAAGTTTGTGAGAGAAGCATTTTGCCAGTTCACAAGTTTCCAAAAGGTGAAATGAAGCAGCTTTTGGATCTTTTGGGTGACAATTTGGGCGACTTCTACAAGAAGCGATTTGGAGGTGATTGGAAAGTGGACAAGGAAGAAGAAATGAGTGAATCTGGCTTGGTTTATGTCATTTACAAGGCCAAATCCAAGATTGTTGCATTTGTTTCTTTCAGATTGGTAGACGAGCCAGATGCTCGGGTCCTTTACTTGTACGAGATTCATGTTGCAGCCGAATTGCAAGGCAGCGGAGTTGGTGGTCGCATGATCGGGCAAGTGCATGAATTGGCTGCAAAAATGAACGAAATTGTGGATTCTGGAACCGTGAAACATAGCCATATGTTTGAGAATGAAGGAACTAGTTTGACAGTGTTTTCTGACAACCGTGCTGTGGAATGGTACTTCAAGTTGGGATATGTGTATGCTGAAGATAGTCCCCGGGACAAGACGCTTCGGAACGGGAAAACAGTGAAACCAGCACATTATCTACTTACCAGGAAGATGGAGTAAAGAGGGAAGATCTGATAGGATAATTGAAGATCATGAAGGTAATTGGCAAAGCCAACAAGGGCTATGTTGGCGGGCGGCTGGAAATAGTCTATGAAGATAGCGGTGTATAGATAGCAGGAGAGTATCCATCGGTATAATTCGAATTTTCAAAATTCTTGTTCAAGCTACCTAAGCTCACCGCAGTTATAGCCTATTTTGAATAACTAATCTTGAAATCATAGCTGAAATACATATAACCTCAACAAGCCGAACGCACACTGAGGGCAAGGAAGAAATATACAAGTCAATTAGGGGTTTTGCATCCATTTTCTCATCCTACGTATTGGAAATTCGCATCCGTTGTAAATTATTGTTTTCTATGTCGACCATCAGCATCAATTGAATCGTATTGGCTCAATTGTCAATTATCAGCAACAAGCAGATCGTATTGGGTCAATTGTATTTCCAAAGACCCGTGCATTCTCGATAGATTTTGTTTTATGTTGTACGGGTTTATCTGTTTAATGACACAAAATCGGCTAACCGATCGGCCCGTCCGCCGATCATGGTACGGCGCCCCCGATTGATTTGAGTGACTATTGCAACCAGCCACGATCAAATAGCATTTTAGATAGCATCCGAATGATGGGGCAGTCAGCCCCGATCATGATTTTGGTGTCCATGACTGGTAGATCTACAAAGATAGACAAATTAAGATTTGGACAATTAAAAAGAGGTGGTCACAAAGGTGAATAGAATGACAAGTGGGCAAAGTCAAAATGGCAAGAGAGGAAGAGCAGACAAAGTCGAATCAGCAAAGTAGGCAGAGTAGGCAAAGTCAAATCAGAAAAGTAGACAAAGTAGGCAAGTACAAGAGTTGTGTTTAGAGGTGTGTAGAGGTTTTATGAAGGATTTGGTAATTCAAGCGAAAACTGGTATTCAGCAATTCACGAACACCAGCCAAACGAACACCAACCAAACGCTACGGGCATTCAACCACCAGCACATAATCTGTAGAATCAAACCAGTCTACTAGCAAAAAAATAATGTGCAATTGTTGTACGGCTGAACAATAGGTGACATTTGCAGAAATACGAGGCTCAGGTCATGAAGTCTAAGCCCTCATTTCTCGAGACCAGAAGTATAAATGGGAGCTTATCGGGTGCCATAATTCAGCTTAAATAAGTCAAAGAGCTCCATCAGTTATCGAATCAGTAGTTCTACAGGCTAATCTCAACAAGTTTATAAGTTAATCTCAAAGAGTTTACAACAAGAAAATCTCAACAAGGTAATCTCAAAAAGTTTCAACAAGTTAATCTCAACAAGTTAAATCTCAAATCAGCAATTTTTCAATGCTTTTCTCCACAATTTTTCAATGCTTTTCTCCACAATTTTTCAACTTCTTCTATTTACCCAATGTATATTTGGAAGCCCGATTTTAGTATACGACGTTGAAGACAATGATGCTAGGTCTTTGAGCCCGAGAAGCCCCAAACCGTTATTTGGCTTTCATTCCTCATCTTCGGGGCATTCTTCTGGTTCTTCTGGCCATTCATCTTCTGGCCATTCATCCTCTGGCTCTTATTCTGGTTCTTCGTCTGGGTCTACAAAAGGTTCTGGCTCTTCGTCTGGTTCTACGAAAGGTTCTGGCTCTTCGAGCTCTACAAAAGGCTCTGGTTCCACCAAAGGTTCTACAAGAGGTTCTGGCTCTAGAGGGTCTGGCTCGACGTCAGGCTCATCGGGTTACAGATCCATCTGCCACTCGGCATCTCAAAGATATTACTGTGCAACTGGTGCTTTGGTTGGAGGTGGTGGTTATTTTGCCGGATACCATGCTCGTCATAATGGAGCCTACGGTAATTCGACTGAAACTTCAACCAAAGTTGTATCACTTGGTTCCTCTTTGAAATTAGAAGGACTGTTGGTATTTGCTGTTGGTTTGTTCTATGTTCTTTTCAGCGGATTATCCTGAGTCAAGATACTTCATTGAGTATTTGTCCCACTGAACTTTTATCCAATCATTGAACTATTTGTCTCGTTGAATCATTTTGATCATTAAATATGTGCTATGCAATGACGGAACAAACCAATAACAGAACGTCATTTAAGTTATTTATCATTAATTATGTCTGAACGAATAAAAATACCAATTTTTCAATGTGTAAACCAAATGATCAATGACCATCTCAAGTCTACCTCAAAATCTTTCAAAAGATGGCAATGAAGTTTGGGTATCTGACAACATGTATTGTAGTGTTTGACAACATTTATTGTAGTGTTTGACAACATGAGTTCAATGTCTTTGGAATGCAGATGGAGTGTGATGGTTCGAGCCATATTTCAATACAAATGCTATAAAACGCACGCTATTGAATGCCATTCTTCGAAATGAATAACTTGTAACACATGTTTGCACTCATTCCAGGGTGCTTATAACTCTCCTACCAAACTGACTAAAGAGATTTAAGTTGACTTTGGCTGAGTAAGCCTGATCTCTCTTGTCTGTGGAAAAGCCTCGTATAGAAACTATAACTAGAATGAAGAAGATAATCAGCTTTCCAAGTTACAGAGCCATGCCACTGTCTACTTACCCTCAGTTGGGAGGTAGGGCAAGTGCCAACGACACTTCATTGATACAACGTCAAAGGAAGATATTGGCATTTGTCTTACTCAATTGTTTCTTCTTTACTGCTTCAGCCTACCCTTGATGATAATCTATCTTCAAAGTAATGTATTTTAAGAATTGGACGACGACGCCATATAAGAATAGATTTGGCCTGGGTTTAAGACGAGCTGGCAAAGTGTGAAGTGTGTTGGCACGAATTGGCACGCTCGCCAAACTGGCACGGTTCGGCCCAGAACTCATACGGTCCGGCCCATAAGTCATACGATTCGGCCCATAACTGGTGCAATTCTTCCCAAACTGGCACGAACTCGCACGGCTCGCCCAAACTGGCACGGCTCACTCTACTGGCTTCCTAAACTAGTGTATTGTCTATTTATCCATGACATTGACGTAGCCACGGCGGGCACCGCGCTTGGGCTTGCGGCTGGCAGACCCGCTCAACGAGATGAGGTCGTCCAAGCCGGCAGTGGCCAAGTTGGGCGCCGATGCCGGGGCAATGGGCTTGGGCCGTGGCCCTGGGCCGGATCCTGGGCCGGGCGGTCCAGAGGCCGGGCCCAGCGGCGTGCCGGGTGGGCCCAGTGGAACGGCCGGTGGACCGGATGGCCCTGGTGGCCCTGGTGGCCCGTTGGCAAGGGATTTCTCTGGCGCTCTGGCCGGAGCAGCCCGTTTGGGCGGCGGCGGTGGTGCAGCTGGCGCCATCTGCTCCTCGATGGGTCTCGTGGTGTCGATGTAGCGCTTCAACTTCTCGTCGTAGACGAACTTGTTCTTGTCGCCCAATTTGGCACGAATGGGCTTATTTTCATCGTCCTTCTTGCCGAAAAGACCAAACCAACGGCCACTGTTCTGGGCCCGGCTGGCGGCAGCGGCGCTGGCGTGCTGGGTGGCGCGTGTGGCCTCCACGCGGGCCCGTCTGGCCTCTTCCTCGCGGCGGGCGCGATCTTCCTCGTCGTCGTCCTCGTCGTCCTCGGGCACCGGCACGTAGTCTCGCACGGTGTCGTCCTGGACCTCGTACTGCTGGTACAACGCCAGCTGCTGGCTCTGCGAGAGCCTCGACAGGTACAAGCCGTGGCCTCCGCCGAGCACGGAGTTGGCCCGTGTGGTCATTTCTGGCGAGCCTGGAATGGGGAAGTCGAAGTTGGACGGTCTTCTGTAGGGATCAAAGAGAGGCGAGTTGTTGGTGTTGTTGTTGAGCATGAGGGCTTTTGGTCTGGGGGTTTCCAAGATGTTTTCTGGTGGGTCAAAGTTGTCCTCCAGCAGGTTGAACGACACGTCCACGTTGGAGGGGCGGTGTTGGTGGCCAGGTTGTGCAAGTTGCGATGGTTGGTTAGGGGGTTGAGATGGTGGTTGGTTTGGGGGTTGAGATGGTGGTTGGATTGGAGCTTGGTTTGGTGGTTGAATCGGAGCTTGGTTTGGTGGTTGAGTTGGTACTTGGTTTGGTGGTTGAAGACCAGGTTCCGGACGAGACGGGCCTGAAACTTCCTGTGCTGGCTTTTTATCTGCCAATGATTCTCTTCCGAATGCTGGTGGTTCTGCTCTTGCTTCTCTTCCCAACGCTGGTGGTTCTTCCCTTGAAGCCCTCGATTCAGGCTCAGCAGGTGCTGGCTTCTCCGGAGCCTGGCCAAACATGTCAACGCCAGACGCCTCGCCAGTCACCAATGGCCCGCTCTTGGCCGCGTACTTGGACAGCGGAGCGTACTTGCGGGCCCGGCCGCCAGGCGCGTAGGGATTGGCCCTGGGCTTGGTCTTGGGCGGAGGCAACGATGTCAAGTCGTCCGACTCGTGGTGCTGTGGAATTGGCGGCTTTGATGGCGGCCGTCCCATGTCTTCCACCACCGGCACGCCTTGGTCGTTGGAGAGCGGTGGTGGTGCCACCTTTGTTTGTTGGGCCTTTTCGGCCGGTGAGCTGCTGGACCCAGATGATGGACGATTTTCGGTGGTGCCGTTTTCATGGTCGTTATCTTTGATATTCTCGTTGATGTTTGGTCCGTGAACACTCACACTTGGCTCGACTGGTCCGTCAACATTAAAACTTGCTCCGTTTGTCTGGGTGTCTGCTCCATTTGTTTGGATGTCTGCTCTTGTTTGGATGTCTGTTTGGATGTCTGCTCCACTCTGTCCACTTGGCTCAATGGTTGTAACACTTTGCCCTCTTCCCTCTAAAACACTTTCTCTCTCTTCCTCCTCGTCAATGGTCCTGGCGTAAGGCACGTCGCTGAGCTCGCTCTGCATGGACGACGTTCTGGCGTGGCTGGCACGGCCAGGTGACCCGATCCGTGGGGACTTCTCGTACCGGTCGTACCGTTCATACCGCTCGTACCGCTCCTCGGGTGCTGCCATGCTGATGTGCGAGGCAACGGACAGCGTCGACGACTGGGCCGCCCGGTTCATGTAGCCGAAATGGCGGTTCTTGGCCGAAGGTGGTCCACTTGTTGGAACTGTTGCTGGCACTGCTGCTGGACCTGCTGCTGGACCTGCTGCTGGACCTGCTGGACCAGATGGCACTGCGGAAGGCAGGTACTTTGCCTGGGCCCGTTTTGGCGGTGCGAGCGTGTCGTCGGGGAGACTGAGCACCGAAGAATTGGCGTGGCCCGGAGCGTAACGAGACTCGGACTTGGGGACCGCCGGTTTGGCGTACATGGCCGAAGATGGGCGTACGTTGGACAGCGAGTGGTGCTGGAGAAATTGTGGTCTGGCACTGACATTGGAGTTTGCACTGGATTCGTTGTTGGCCATGGCTGCAAAATCAAGCGTGGACGCATTTCTCGATACCGAAGGACTGAACTTGGAGAAAACACCAGTGTCGGGTGCCTTTGGTTTGGCCTCGTCGCCGCCAATGAACTTGTCGAGATGGCCCCACATTTTGTCGAGGTTGACACGCGAGATCTTGGCCCCGAACCAGCCGCCGTCGTTGGCGCCCAGGTCCGACACTCGCACGAGCAAGTTCTGGAACTCGTGGAGGAATTGTGGTCCAAACGCTGCTGAAGATGATTTTCCTGCAGTCTTGAGGAAACTTCCCACCACGTCGCAGTACTTCTGTGCCTCGTGGGGCAAGCCGTAGTCGGCAAGCACTTGGGCATGGCGGAGCTTGTATGGCACCAATTGCGGGAGCACGCCGGGCGAAGCCCCGTGGAGCTGCCGGGCCCACTCGTGGATTTCGGCATAGGCAATGTTGCTGCCGAGCGCAACGGCCTGGCCGCCGGCAACGACGCAGACGTCGGCTGCAAAGGGTGTGGCCGCAAGCTGCTGCGAGAGCTGCTGGAGGAACGCGCTGCTGGTGTTGGTGGAGTTCGGATTGGTGGTGGTGCTGGCTCCGTTGGACTGAATGGGTCCTGTGGCACCAGCAGCGCCAACAACGGGTCCGGTGACAGCACTATTGGCCGCACCGTTGGCCACACTGTCGGCAGCGCCATTGGTGGCATTTTTAGCAGGGTATTCTGCGCCGTTCGCGACCACGGCCGCAACCACCTCGCGCCAATTGCCGTCCCATTGGGTCCAGTCCTCGCTGGCTCCAGCAAACGCCCGCACCACCACTGGCATCACCGGTGCCCGCGCGAACGTCTGCCGCGTGTACTCCGATACCGTGCGGGCGTACGTGTCGGCGCCCACCATTGGGGCGAGCGCAAGCGCAAACGCCCAGTCGCCGCGAGAAACACTCATTTGCCAGGCCAAGTCGGCCCGACCGGCCTCGATGTGGGCCCACGCCGCGCCAAGCGCGGCACTGTCTAGGCGGAACGCGTTGGCCGCAGGCTGGTGCGTGTAGGCCGGCGTGGTGGCGGCGCGGGCCGAGGCGTAGTTGGGATTCAACGCCTGGCACACCTCGTTCACAAACAGCTCCAGGCCAACATCGCCATCACTGCGCACGAGCGCAAGAAGCACTTCGTTCAATGTTGTTTCGTCGGCCTTATTCTGTTGTTTGAGCAGTTCGATGTTGGTCTCCAACCATTTTTCCACCTCCTTCTTCTTCAGCTTGTTCTTGCCAAGTGGGCCGGGGAACCCGGCGTAGTATGCGGCACGAGGAAGCACTTCGTGGGCCGGTTGCACGCGGAGCACGTCGGCCGGACGCTCGAACGCCGTGGTGACGCCGTGTGGAATGAGACACACCACGTTCTGCGACGAGCTCCAGTTGAAAATGGGGAACTGGCGCGAGCCGGGCGTGGGCCGAGGGGCTTGCGAAATATGGGCCGGCGCGTGCGAAGAATGGGCCGGTCTGTGCGAAGCATGGGCCGGACGTTGAGCGGGAGCGTGGAACGAACCGTGCGAGGCCTGGACCGGGGCATGGAACGAGCCGTTGGGGGGAGGCATCGAGCCCATTGGTGGTTGCATCGAGCCCACTGGTGGTTGCATCGAGCCCATTGGTGGTTGCATCGAGCCCATTGGCGGATGAATCGAGCCCACTGGTGGTGGTTGCAACGATCCCACTGGTGGTGGCGGCATCGAGCCGACTGGTGGTTGTGGGGGCTGCGAGCCGTGCGCAGAATGGACCGGAGGCATCGAACCAGCGGGCGCAGGAGCGTACGGATTCACTTCCTTACCACGGCCGCCGACGAGCGAGCTGGCACGAGAGTGCGCCTTGCGGTGAGAGCCAGGCGCGTACGGGCCGGCGTTGGGCACGTACGGGCTCTTGTGGGTCGACGGGAACGCTTGGGCCGCCGGGGCCGGAGGGAGCCCTGCCTGGAGGTTCTGCGCCAAATGTGGACTGTTGGGCTGGCCGGCCTGGCCAGCGCCGAATCCTGGGCCGCTCTGTCCAAATCCTGGGCCGCTCTGTCCAAATCCTGGGCCGCTCTGTCCAGGTATGTGATTTGGAGTGCTCTTGGGAGCATATTGATTGGGTCTTTGCGCTGGAGGGACAGGCACGGACGGACCTGATGGGCCGAGCTTGGCCGGTGGTGGCACAGTGCCAATGTGACCTGATGCTGGAGGCTTCAGCTGGGCAGGAGCCAACTTGGCGTACGGATTGACCGGCGACTTAGCGGCCACGGCAGGCGACTGTGGGCCGAGCTGGGCCGGGAACTGCTGCGTTTTGACGGGAGCGGCAGCAGGTGCAGCGGCACGAGCAGCACGAGCCGGTTTGGGCATTTGCACGGGGAGCTCTTCGAAAAATGACTTGGGTTTTTGCTGAACCTGTGGCGAGGCAGGAACAGATGACTGGACGGAACCTGGACCAGAACCGTGGCCTGGTGGTGGTGCTGACACTGCCGTTTGGGCAGAAGTTGGCCCGTGCGCTGGCGGTGGGAGCGAGTTGGTGCTGGCCTGGCGCAGAGGGGCATACTTTGTTCTGGGAGCAGGCTTAACTGGTTTTGCTATCATAAATTCGGGAAAATCGTAAGCGTCGTTCTTCTTTTTAGCAGCTGCCAACTTTTGATTGAATTCTTGTGCCTCTTGCGCCTTGTGTGGTGCATTGTAGTGAACCGTTTTGCCTGCTTCCGGCACGTAGGATTTATGTTGGTGTGTTTTCTTGAGCTCTTCCGTGTCCAAGAGTAAATCATCATCCAACTCCAAGAAATCAAGCGACTTGTTCTGACTCAAACTTTTGTCAAAGGTGGAAGTTTCAGAGATTTTGTTCACGTAATCTTGTGATTTGTTGGTGAGCTTAATATCGTCATCGAGAATGAGGTCGTCATCTTTGAAGAGATCTTCAAGTTTATGATTGTTGGAGATCCCAATCCCGGGGGCAGGCTTGTTTTCCTCCCATGGCATTTCATCTTGTTGGTGAGTTTCTTGTTCGCTTTCCCATGGAAGTTGTTCGGATTGTTCATGTTGCGATGGCTTTGATTCATTTTCCCATGGGAGTTGTTCTTCTTGTTCCGATTGTGATGACTTTTGTTCGCTTTCCCATGGAAGCTGCTCCGTTTGCTCATTTTCTGATGGTTTTGGTTCGCTTTCCCAAGGAAGCTGTTCCTCCTGTTCCGACTGTGATGGCTTTTGTTCATTTTCCCAAGGGAGTTGTTCCTGTTGATCATTTTCTGATGGCTTTTGTTCATTTTCCCATGGAAGTTGTTCCTGTTGATCATTTTCTGATGGCTTTTGTTCGTTCTCCCATGAAAGTTGTTCCTGTTGCTCATTTTCTAATGGTTTTTGTTCGTTCTCCCATGGAAGCTGTTCCTCTTTCTCTGGTTCTGGATTCCAAGGAAGTTCGCCCGTCGGTTCGGGTTGTTCACTATCCCATGGAAGGTCTACTTTCTCCGAGTGTGATCCCCATGGAAGTTGTTCCGTCTGATTGGGTTGGTCGTTCTCCGACACTTGCTCGTCGTTCTGAATTTCCGGTAAGATCTTTTCAGACTCTTGGTCTTTGGGCTCGAAGTCCGGTTTCCATTGCTCCTGTCCAAATTCTTGTTCAGGTAAAGTCTGGTCTTCCCATGGTAATTGGCCGCTATTCTCGGACTCCCATGGCAATTTCGATGCAGTTTCGTCCTCAGGAGGGGGCTGAAGCTCTGTCACAGTCTGGGATTCAAAAGGACTTTCGTTGTGTGGTTGAGTTTCTTCCTGAGTCTCCCAAGGCATAGGATCGTGTTGTTCCGTGGTTTGTTGGGATTCCCAGGGCAACAGAGCCTGTGGTGGAACGCTGTCGGAATCCTTCTGTTCGGCCAGTTCGGCCTGAGCCTTGGCCTCAGCTTCCCATGGCTTCGTTTCGTGCGAGGGTCTTTGATCAACCACGTCTTGTTCTTGATCCACGTGTTTGTCGGCGTCGTTTTGTTCGTTGACCGACAGATGGGCCGAATTCACAGGAACAGCCGTGGGAGAAAGCTCAGGTATGGCGTCCTGCCTTGCTTTCTCCAGGTCGGACCTTGTTTCGTACTCGCCACTGTATGTCAATTTGTTGTCCTTGATGGCGTTTTCAAACACGTTATTTTCGATGAGCTCGTTTCTGTCCACGTCTTCTTGGGTGATTTCAGGCACCAGGGGCTGTTTCTTGTCGTTTCCTAGTGGATTGGCATCAGAATCATCTTCCAAGTTTTGGAGTTGCTGAAGTTGATTGATTTGAGAAGTATCGTCAATTATCTCGATACCCGAGCCTTCCAGGCGGTGCAAAATGGCTTCGTCCGTGTGTGCCGCCAGCTGCTGTGCCACTGACGATATGGCGTCAATCACAGATGTTTTTTTGGCGCTTGGATCCGGATCATTTTTGGATTCGTCATTAACTCCTAGTAAAACGCTTGCTCTTCTATCTGACTGGTCAGATGGCAATTGAATCATTTCTGATACATCACTTGTCACATCTACCTTCTTTTGTTGCGATTTTCTCTTCCGGTTGTTTTTCTTCGGGGGCATGGTGGAAGAAGAGTGTAGTAAAATAGTGATAATGTTGTAAAATAGACGCTGGGTTTATGTTGTCAGTGGACGCGCAAAATTTACAGGTTAGTTTTTCGATTTAGTGTAACGTGGATGTTGCAAGTTGCAAATTGCAAGTTGCAAGTTGAGTGTTGGGTGGAAGATGTCATTGCTATATGCTGATGAAGAGGCTGTTTATGCTGGTGAGGTTGTGCTGGTGAAGGATATAGATGACAAGATGAAAACAGAGTATGAGAATGTGAGCACATTTTATGTACCAGAGAATTGGCACCTATTATAGATGCAAAATAGCGTGTAACGATATTTAAATCATACATGGTACAAAGCTTATAGAGGTCATGATAGTATATTGACTATGCTACGAGGTTCACATAGAATGGAAATGGGGTGGATTGTAAATTGTAGATTATAAATTGTAGATTAATGAATTGCGTAGATTATATGCATTGCATGGATTATACCAATTGCATGGATTTTACCAATTGCATAGATTTCACCAGTTACATGGATACCAATTGCATAGGTATACAAATCACATAGATGTGAAATTCGTATAGAAGAAAAATCACATAGAGGTACCAATTGTATAGGTGTACAAATTGCATAGGTATACAAATAACACAGCTGTAAAAATCACATGGAGGTACATATCTTATACATGTACAGATCACGTAGACGTACAAATTGCATAGGTATACAAATCACATAGATGTAAAAAACACCTAGATGTAAAAAACACATAGATGTACAAATCACATAGGTGTACAAATCACATAGGTATACAAATCACATAGATCACGTTGTTGTAAAAATCTTAAAGAACATAAGTTACACCATTCATGCCACAGTGTATACAGTTTGTACAATTATACACAAAGCCCCAAGATTGACATGCAAATCTCATTTATAGTTTACATTGACATTGCAATCGTCAAACACCATGCAAATGACATGCAAACATCATGCACAATATGCATCTTATACGGTATTGCATACTTCGTATAAACATGAAAAGTGAATCAACAAAGGTTGATATCTGACCATCAGAAAGACAATGCCAGCCACTTTTCGAGAAACAAATCCGGGAGCTCAAGCTACTCTAAATATCCAAATTCAATGAAATATTATTGCATCTAGAACTTATACTGGTAGAGTAAAATCGAGACACATCAAGCTTTATAGAGTGAGCCAAACTAACACCATGTGGCATCTTTGTAAGCCTAAGAATAGACTGATGTGGCCGGTTTCAATGCAGTGCTAATTTTGTTTGAAAAGTGCTAATTTTAGACAAAGGTGGAGTATTTCAGCTTTTTAGTTTGAACTCATCTAGATTGAGAAAGTGCCCCCTTAGCATCCGGTTGAACCGTTTTGTTTCACTTTTCATGGATCTGGTAGTCATTGATTTAGCCGTTCGGTGCCTGTCTATGGAATTGATAGCTGCTGATCAATAAACGACAGAAATCGAATTGATAGCAGCTGATCAAGAATTGACAGAAATTTGAAGATAGCAATTGATCTCGAACTCGGAAAAGCGAAAGTCGGTAAAGCAGGAAGTCTTAAGTTGTAGGCATCTTCAGTAGCAAAAGGGGCCAAGCCTCAAACGCTCAACAGGATCGACTACCGTTCTAAGCCAAACTAAATTTAACACATCCGATTGCACTGAAAATCATTATTCTGACAATCACTGGTCAACTTCACTGCAGTTCTAACTCTATATGATGACCCAGCATTCATTGAAATTTGTTTTAACGGTAGTTCAACCTCAAATTCGTTTCCATCTTCTACCGTGATCTAATCTTTGACAGAAGATGGCCAGCAACGTGTATCTGTCAAAATGTTCCACTTCTAAGCGTCAGGGTGCATTATGCAGCATTGTTCGTGCATTAGGTTAAGTCGCATTCGTATTTACGAATTGGTAAAATAACAAATGTATTTTATTGGACAGTTTCTATTTTTAACTCACAGCCTTTTATCGACTTTGCCCCAAAACGTCGGAATCCCATCAGGTTTCACTGATTGAAATTCAAGTCTTCGATAAATCAAAGTCTTCAATACCAGGTTCAGTCATTTCCAGGAGCTTGCCCGGGAAAACAGTTGGTGAAATTCACTCCTTAAATTGACACCCGCATCGCACCATTAAAGTTTATTAAAAATAATCATAACTGACTCTTCTTAGTTTCAACAAAGTGAATCAAGGAAAATCGTTTAAATTCCTTATCCACCACCTTCACAACACACTCTGAGTCGATATATTCCTACAGTATGGGTAGAAGAAAGATCGAAATTCAGCCACTCACAGATGACCGGAACAGAACGGTGACATTTGTGAAACGAAAGGCTGGATTATTCAAAAAAGCCCATGAATTGGCAGTTTTATGTCAAGTTGACTTGGCAGTGATCATCATTGGAAACAACAACAAACTCTACGAGTTTTCCAGCGTGGACACCAACGAACTATTCAATGCATACAACAATGTTCCAGCGCCACATGAATCCAAGTCTCCTGAGAACTACGGCAACTACAAGAAGAAGAAGAAGCTCACCAAGCACAAACCCAGTGCCAGCTACGACGACATCCCCGTGGACGAGCTGGACTCTGACGACAGCGACACTCCTGAGCCCAAACGCAAGCGGCGCAATCCGTACGAGGCGCGGCCCCAGGGGTCGCACGGCTCGGCCCAACTCCCGCACGGCGCGCACGACGCTCTGGCCCACCGCCCGGTGCTCCGCGTGCAAATCCCGTCCGACGCGAAAGGTCCGGCCGAAGACTCGGCCAGAACAATCACCGCCGTTGACAGCGACAAGAAGAAGAAGTCCTCAGACCCAGACGCCCCCAACATCAACACGCCAAAATACTCCAGTTTCTCCACTTTCCGCCTGCCAGAGTCCCGCAAGCCCATCACCCAGCTTCCGCTTCCCATCCACAACAAGAGCCGGACGCTGAGCCCACAGCTGGCCACGGCACCGCAGCTTCCACAACTGGGCGGCGCCACGTCATTTTTCGGCCTGCTTCCTCAGCCCTCGCCCGGGCAGTACACGGGCGGCGTGCTCCCCACGCCCGTTTTGAACCAGGTTTTCGCGGGCGCGGGCCAGAACTCGGCCGACGATAAATTCAAACCGCCCTATGCCGCGTACCACAAGGATGAGCCCCCGGCCAGCGGCACGGGGCTCCCCAGCCGCTACGTCAACGACATGTTTCCGTCGCCGCTGAACTTCTACGCCCAGGAGTGGCCCACGGGCATGACACCCATCCACTCGGTGCCGCAGTACTTCATGAACATGCTCCCGCGACAAGGCCAGAACGGGCCGGGCGCTGGGCCGGGCGCGCCGAACCTTGGGCCGAACGGACAAAATCTTGGACCGAACGGACAAAACGTCGCGCCTAATGGACAAAATATTGGGCCGAACTCCCAGCCGCATTTGCAAATGGGGCCCCGGCCCGGCCAGGAACAACTTCCGGACGGCTCCATGGGCTCGCCCATGCAATATATGGGACCCTTCAACACCATGAAACGAGAGTAATCCGAGAACCCGGTACGAGTCATGAGAAATGAATAAATGTGGGTCGATTAACGGGATCAATTATGACTTGACATCCAAAAAATCATAGAATATAAAGAGTCAAAATCCATTTAAAATGCAAAAACTCATAGAATGTGAAGAGAGAATTATCAATCGAAATTTTAACGAGCTTCAATGATAGAGATTTATCGATGACAACTGGGAAACCATCCTGAGATTAATGGAATGACATCAATGATGAGAATGTCATGATGAACCAAAGGATATCTGTGGTCAGAAAATATGGATCATGAACATCACTGACTTCAATTCCTCGAGCAACATATAACCATCTCAGACATGGAGATGATGGTTTATCTCAGGATGTGGAACACAAAGTCATCACCGATTCAAGTCGATCTATGCACCCCACAAACTCAGAGAACAATTAGCAAGGCAATCAACTGACAATCTTGGACCTCGAATCAAGTAAAAAACCGGATGCTTGGTCAAAGACCTTTGTAGCCTCAACGTGTACACTAGACTGTATTTCAATTTCAATGTATCAACTAGAATCTTACCAGTAGACATGTAAATTGTATTTATGTTTTATATCAGCACTCAAAACCATTTAAAATTAGAAGCAAGATTGAGTGTCATTTGTAAACAATTTGCAGCTTTATAAATAGAAGTGTATCTGTATAGAATGTTCTTAGCATTATTTGCACCCAAAAAGACAAACAATTGCCGATAACTAATAATACCACTGTCGATCTTGACTCCATAGGAGGTAAATATCAATACCGCCATTATTGCTTACATGCCAACACCATTATTACTAATACTGTATACTGTATAGCAATACCACAGGAATCGACGCTAAAACACTGTTGATTGCATACCAGAGGACTCTCAGGAGAATGTGCTGATTCAATTTTACAAAGCGTCTGTTGATACTACGTTTGCGGATACTTGTGCCTTCACTGCTTGTATTGATTGGGTAGGCAAATTTCCATACAGCGTCACTAATACTGTTATAACACTAGTGCTAATAGAGTCCATACACATACTACCAACTTCTCACTTGTGCTTGAGTTACATTTCTCCTTCATATCCTACAAATGCCTCCATTTTTCCATCTTCTTCTCCATTTTGTTCATCTTCTTCTCCGTTTTATTCTTCCTCTTCGTTCTATTGATCTTCTTTATTGGCTGCAAACTAGGGCTTCTGCCCTAGCCTCACTCCTCTTCCCACGTGACCTCATCCATACTAATTTCTCGATAGTCGCACGACATAGTATCCCCGTAAATGTGCGCGCCACGACTTTCTCAATGTGCGCTGCAAAAATCAGTGAAAAATTTACAGCGAAAAGTAATTTTCAAAAGAAAAATTTTCTATAATAGATACTTTTTAATTTTTCAACTACTCAATAAGGCAAGATGAAGGTATGTTAAATCACGATAATATACTTTGGATAGCATGGAGTGATGATGTGGATACTCTACAAGCAATGGTGGATGAATTTGAGCCCGAATTGATGGAGATATAATGAAACCCAATGAATTTAACGATGGAGGATTTCGAGATAAAATACATTATAATGACAAATACATGAGAACACACATCACATCATGATATTCTATCGATCCCACCAGTTATCAATTACTAACAAAATCTAGTTGAACATTTCTTATCCAGCCAACGGTACTCAAAAATGTGTTGAAATTGAAGACGAACACAAATTACGTGTTTTCTACGAAAAACGTATGGGCCAAGAAGTCGAAGGTGACTCTGTTGGTGATGAATTCAAAGGTTACATCTTCAGAATCACTGGTGGTAACGATAAACAAGGTTTCCCAATGAAACAAGGTGTCATGCACCCAACCAGAGTTAAATTATTATTAGCTAAGGGTCACTCTTGTTACAGACCAAGAAGAACCGGTGAAAGAAAGAGAAAGTCCGTCAGAGGTTGTATTGTTGCCCAAGACTTGGCTGTCTTGTCCTTGGCCATCGTCAAGCAAGGTGACGCTGACATTGAAGGTTTGACTGACACCACCACTCCAAAGAGATTAGGTCCAAAGAGAGCTAACAACATTAGAAAATTCTTCGGTTTGACCAAGGAAGATGACGTTAGACAATTTGTTGTTAGACGTGAAGTTGTCAAGGGTGACAAGAAATACACCAAGGCTCCAAAGATCCAACGTTTGGTTACTCCTCAAACTTTGCAAAGAAAGAGAGCTTTGAAGACCAAGAAGATCAAGAACGCTCAACAACAAAGAGATGCTGCTGCTGAATACGCTCAATTGTTGGCTCAACGTTTGCATGAACGTAAGGCTGAAAGAGCTGAAATTAAAAAGAGAAGAGCTTCTTCTTTGAAGGCTTAGATTCGTCTAAGTTGACTGATTACATATTGTATCATGGATTGTTAATAAATAAATTTATTGATTAATTTCAAGTAGTTTAGTTTACTGTTGATATTGATTCCTATCTTCACTTTTGATTTTGGAACTATCGATTTCTGGCTACACTATTGATTCTTAGCAGTTTCAGTATCATTTGTATTAGCTTCACTGTTAATTTCTGATGGTACTATTAAGTTCTAGTAGATGATTAATTTCTAGTAATCTTACTTACTCCTTGTTCTTCAATACTTCTTTTCTTTGAGAGTCGTTTGATATTCTCGTACACTTGATCACTGGTTAAGTTGGATTCGTACTTGAAATTCTTCTTAATGAAGTTATCTTGTTGTTCCTGGTATCTTGGATCTCTAAGAAGAATCTTGAGATGAGCATCGAATTTGTCTTCGGGAATGAGTTGATTTGTCAATGGACATCTGATTGTAGTTGATGTAGATGATTTTTTCAATCTTGATTCACCAGCTGCTTTAATTTTCATTCCCTTTGGTTTGGCTTGTTCTTTTTGTTTCTCCTCTGTTTGTTCTTTTTCTTTTTGCTCTTCATCTTCTTCCTGTTCTTCGTTCACTTTTTGGTCTTTCTGCTCCACCAGTTGTTTCTTGAGTTCCAACTCTTGATTCTTTGCTTTCAAAGAACGGTATATCAAATCATGACGATTCACAGGAACTGCTAATTCCGTTACTTCGTCAATGGCGGTGAAATTCACCCTGCCAACAAAAGTAAAGTCTTGCCAATCTATGGAAGCGTAGTGAATATCGTGTTCTCTCTTCAATTTAGCCTCATTCTCACGGGCTTGTCTGTGTTGTCGGTCAAACACTGCTCGAAGATAGGCATTTTCGAGTAGTTTGTCTGGCTGCAATTTTTCACTGATTGTATCGTTCTTGGTGTAAATGCTGATGAGTTCTTTATACTGGTCAATGTAGGTTTGGAATAGCTGGTGAAGGGAGTGGTTTTTGTTGATGAAATCGAATTGGTGTTTATCATTTTGCTTGGCCCGGTGCTGTTGCACGGCCTGGGCGTAGTGGGGGCCATTCTGGGCCACGAAAAATGCTGTGAGACGAATTACGTCGAGGTCGCGCGCCGACACCGGCGGGAGCGCGGTGCGGAAGCGAAGCGCGCTCGGCACGGGCACGGTGCGACTGGTGCCATTTTCGGACAGCCCGTCTGCGGAAACTGGGCCGGGGCCCGATTTCTGGGCCGAGCCTTGGCCCAACTGGGTCTGGTAGTAGGCGTAGTGCTCATTTTCTGGGTTCAAGAATGCAAACTTACCACCTTCTGCGCTGTTTCGTAGTCTGTCTTCGAACGACGAGCCATTCTTGAGCACGTAGCTAGCGGTTTTATCGATTGTTGCCTTTAGTTCTTCGTTCATGAGTTTGTGTTGGCGCAGAGGAGTTGTGGATTTGAATCTGTGGATTAGATTATTTGTATCTGTGGATCAGTTTGTTATTGTGTTTGTGGATCAGTTTGTTATTGTGTTTGTGGACCAGCTTGTTATTGTGTTTGTGGATCGGTTTGTAATTGTTTATCTGTTATTTGTGGTTGAGTTGTAGCTGAAGTGTTCAAATTCAATCTATGAATTAAGTTGTAAATGAAACCCAATCTATGAAATAAGCTGTGTTTCTATGGTGGACTATTTGTGGGTGTATTTGTAATTGCCTTGTACTTATCTCAATCAGTACGTGTATGTATTGCTATCAGGTATCTTCTAAAACTTGTATTGGAGTTGTTTGACATTTAAATCAAATTAAATTGAGATGCGACAAAATCAAATTTGAAGTTTTAAACCATCAAATGATTCAAGAAAATCACCAACAAAACTACATTGAAAATGAATCAGATTCATCCGTGGACCTGTTCACACACGACCTAGATCAGGTGGGGAGATTGAATTTGAATTTGGACATTTCACAGTATATAAATACCGATAGATTTCTTCCAAATTTAGGTAACTTGGTGATTCCAACTTTACCGAATTTCCCCAATTTACCCAATTTACCCAGCATAAACTTGACCAATCTTCGAAATATTGATTTGAAATCATTACCAAAAGAGTTATCAAGCGACCTATCGAGTTATGTATCGCAATATGTCAAGACGCCAACGATGAGTCGGCAATATCAGCAGGGATTGATCAATTCGATTAAAACCACGGTCTCCACAAGGATTCAAATGAACAACTTGCTCAATGACTTGAACTTGGGTCTCTCCTTCACTGCTGCTTTGGAAAGGCTTCAACCGCTTACGGATGTTATCCACGAAACCATCATATTGCCAGTGGAAGATTCCAGTGATTTTGAGGATGATTATGAAAGCACAGAACCAGCAGGTGTTGACCAAATCGTGGAAAAACAGCAGCCACTCATCAATGAGTTGGTGATACCGGAGCCTCCACGAAAGAAGCACCGAAGACTCGAAAAACTAAAGAGTTTGGATGACGATAGCAACCAAACCAGTGACTTGGATGTTTCTGAATTGACAGCCGAAGAAGCACAGGCATTGACACATTTGGACTCGATAGATGACTTTTACAAGCAAGATTTACTTCGGCAGAAGATCCAAAAGATCCATTCCATGGCTTTGAGCCAGCAGCTGAAGAACAAGTTGGTCACACGGCTTATGATGGGCAATTATTATAAGTACATCAATGATGAGTTGAAGAGGGAGAATATTGGCGTTTTGCAGAAACGCGGTGAGTTGGTGATACCGGGGGAGGACTATGGAGAAAACGAAGAAAATCATCAGCATGAAAATGAAAGACAAAACTTGAACGAAACACAAAACTTGAGCACTTCGAATCAAGAGCTGGCGTTGGAGCCAGACCATTCAGTCGAAACGGAAGATTCAGACGAAGAAGTCATTTTGACAGAAGCAGATCAACACCCATCGTACCACGACGCGGCCAAAACCATCCTTGGCTGCCAACATTACCAGACAAATTGCAAAATTGAGTGTCCTACGTGTTTCAGATGGTTCCCGTGCCGTTTCTGCCATGATAACCAAATCCAGGACCATAAACTCGTGAGATCTGAGGTCAAACACGTTCTTTGTATGCATTGCAATGTTCCCCAAGAGCCAGAAAACGACTGTATCAACTGTGAAGTGGAATTGGCCAATTATTTCTGTTCCAAATGTGTTCTTTACGATAACGACGTGACGAAAGACATCTACCACTGTGACAAATGTGGTATTTGCCGTCTTGGTTTGGGTTTGGGCAAGGATTTCTTCCATTGTGACGAATGTAACATTTGTCTTTCCATTGATTTGAAAGCTCGCCATAAGTGCTTGACAAACACCACCCATTGCAATTGCCCTGTTTGCAACGAATACCTCTTTACGTCTGTGAACAAGGTGGTTTTCATGAAATGTGGCCATTCCATCCACCAGAGCTGCTACGACGAGTTGAGCAAACACTCGTACAAATGCCCCGTCTGCAAGAAAACCGTGGTGAACGTTGAGACCCAGTTCCGTATCATTGATCAGGAAATCAGCCAATCTCCATTGCCAATGCCTTATAACATGTGGAGATGTATCATCAGCTGTAACGACTGCAATGGAAAGTGCAACACGGCGTACCATGTTCTTGGATTGAAATGTAAGTATTGCAAGAGTTACAACACCAACCAGCTCAAACTCATCAAACCAGAAGACGAGGAGGAGGAAGAAGAGCCGCAAAACAGATTACAATCTTTCCAATTAATCAAAACTAGCATCTCCGACAACTTCCGCATCGACGACCAGGATATCGGCGGATACGATGGGGAAGAAGAAGACAAGGGGGAAGGAGATAAAGAAGAGAAATCAGACGAAGAGAAATCGGATGGTGAAGGGGAAATGATTAATTTCCAAAGAATTACATCCTCCATCATCGACAACTTGGGCAGAGGTGCTCCCAGGCCTCAAATATCTGGCTACATTGCCAGTTTTCTCCAGAGCTTTGTGAATGGCTCTGTTGAGGAGGAAAAGGATATGGATAATATTGGTGGTTTATAGAGGGATTGATTTGATTTGGTTGGTTTGTCATCGAATGAGTTCTATGGAATGAGTTCATTTGGTTTATCAATTGATTTAGTCAGTTGGTTTTTCAGTTGAATTAGTTCGTTTGGTTTGTCGAGTCAGATGAACTATCACAATTCAATTCAAATTTGGAGTTTGCAAATGGTGCAACTTGAAGAAATACTAATTATAGCTATATACTTCTTATGCTACGATTTTTACGATAGACTGGTTATTGGACGAACCGATACAATACCGTTCAGGCTCCTGGAATTCTGGGCTTCTCAGAAGAGTACTTGTTATGGAGTTGGTATACTTAGTAGACTTTGTAAGGACTTTAGGGTAGAAATTAGTCGCTTTAATGTAGAATTGATTTCTCTTAGTTGAACCGTGTGAAATCTCCACAATATACCAGGCATATTGCTCTTTTAAGTATATATTTCAATCAGCTTGTTCCTATATTGCTGAGTCTCGAACGTTCTTCATCCATTACTGTTTCATCGAAATATATGCCAATTTTAAGTACGTAGAATCACCTTTGAAGGTTGTATAATTGGCTTTTAAGGATTATCTACTACTCTTAAATGGATATGATTAGAATCATCATTTGTAAGATTGGCTTTCAGGCTCAATAGTACCTCCACTTTCAATTCATTCAGCTTGAAACCTTTGATTCTACATTCTTCTTATACTAAAATTCCTAGACTCTCGTCTCTAAATTTTCAACTCTTAGCTCTATATTTCAGACTCTTGTCTCTATATTTCAGACTCTTGTATCCCATATTTTCGTCTCTTAGCTCTATATTTCAGACTCTTACTTCTATGTCCATATTCTACACATCTACTGAAGCTTCTTATTGGCTGCAAATTTCTTCTCAAACATTTCTATTTCGAAACACCCACTCCCCCATTACCACCACCTCGTGACCAACTGCCCTCCACCTGCCAAACACCTGAAACACATTGTTAAACACATTGTTAAACACATTGTTAAACACATTGTTAGTTGTCGCTTATATAATGCATTACTAATCGTGGTTTCATTCATCAAAGCTATACGACGGGAACCCGTGCACCAGCAATCAGCTATCAAACCGCCATTCAAACGGTCTCCCCAGAGAAACCCAATGGCGAATCCTGAAGAGAAGAGGCATCAAACGACATCAAAGTCAACACTTTGGACAAAAATTGGCGGACTCAAAATGGCAACTGAAATTCAAACGGCAATGATTTTTTTTGGGTGCTTTTGTGCCCAACAGCCCAAAAACGCGGCCTAACCGAGCCATGTTGGGCGCAAAATTAGACAGGCCGCGCACCGTTCGTGCCAGCGCGGACCCACGGCCGGTCCAAGACTGGGCGCGCGCTGTGCGGGGAGCCGGCCCATGCACGGTTGCACCCTGGGCCCAGTCGTGCCGCACGTGTCCGGGAGCCGTTTGCTGGGCCGCGAAAATCATCACAGCTTAGCCGCTATTACTTCTTCTTCTCAACATTGCTGTTACATTGCTCTTTTTGCTTGAATTTCATTGGACTATTGTCACTTGGTAGCCAACAAGCTCGAGCAGGAGATTGTGAAACTTATACGTTGTCGTTAGCACTCATTTTATCCGGTTGATATACGTTTCATCAAGCATAGATCAAGTGACAACGGTGGATTCCTCAAGTGATTTAGTGGATTCTCAAGTGATATAGTGGTGATCCATCAAGTGATACGTCAAATAATAGTTGTATTCATACCTAAAGAGATCCATCAGTGAAAAATTAAGTGACAAGTTAAACATTGAAGATATCAAGTGGTGACACTCATATTAACTGGTCACTCATATTAACTGGTGACACTCATATTAACTGGTGACACTCATATTAACTGGTGACAAAGTGATAAATTGATCATGAACTCCCTCAAGATCCTTGTGTCTCAGTTCGAGTCACTCGTTTCAGACGGGGACTTGAGCTCCATCAACGAATACGACGAGTCAGAAAAGAGCTTGGTCCATGGTGAAAATCCAACTGAGACAAACGAACTTGAAAATGAAAGCTCAAACGAACTAGAAAATATCACAAATGATCATGAAAACGAACTAGAAAACGAACTAGAAATTGAGAATGAATCTTTGGCTGAAACCAGCGACAATTCATTTCTATCCATGTGTATCTCGAAATTCTTCGACATCATATTGTTTATCCCCAATTACTTCATATTAAAACCAATCCTCTTTATTTGGGTCCTAATAATTTTCCCATTCTCCTACTTGTTTGGTGGACATCCGTCTCCTGTCATCGAAGATGCTCCTTCTTCCCAACAACCTTCGTTAAATGAAAAAACAGAGCTACTAAAACAAGAAAATATAATTGCAAATGCTATAAAATCTCCAACTTCTTCCTCAAAATACATCATACCTCCCCCTTTACGACTTTTCCCGTTATCTAGAAACCCTGGCAAGAAGAGAAGACGGAAAACTCTCATTTTGGACTTGGACGAAACATTGATTCATTCTCTCTCAAGAGCTTCTCCTCGCTCTTTTGGTGCCAATGGACTGTCTCATATGATTGAAATCAAATTAAATAATATCGCTACTCTCTACTACGTTCATAAGAGACCGTATTGTGATTTTTTCCTTAAAGAAATCTCCAAATGGTTCGAATTACAAATATTCACCGCAAGTGTGAAAGAATATGCCGACCCAATTATTGATTGGTTAGAAACTGAGATAATCGGTTACGTCAACCAAGAAACTAAACTTGATAAATATAACAAGTTGGATCAAAAATATATGGATACTTCCCAAATCATGAAAAACAAAGTGTTCACTAAAAGATATTATAGAAATGATTGCACTTATCGTCAAGGAGTTGGTTATATCAAAGATTTATCAAAATTTTTTCCCAAGGAAGATGATTTAAAAAATGTTGTCATTCTTGATAACTCTCCTGTTAGTTATGCACTTCATGAACATAATGCAGTCATGATCGAAGGTTGGATAAATGACCAAAGTGATCGTGACTTACTCAACTTACTTCCAATGCTACATAGTTTGAGTTTGTGTATCGACGTTCGATATATATTAAGTTTACGAAGTGGTGAAAAGGCATTCGAAAATTAATGATAATGATAGACTATGAATATAAAATTTATGAATCTTTGTAGATCCGACACACTGCCACCGGTCGATATCAATTTGCTTAGTATCAAACTTACCATTTGCTTACTCCACTCATGAAAGCAGACGTGATTTAATCTGGTAATTACAAAGTGCTTAATTTTGCAGTAATTGCACTCATAATTCGATTTTGAAAATTCTCAGGAAAGAGAGACATACTCATTATCAATGACATTACCGTAGCAGAACTTATACGTACGGCCCAACATCACTCTTATACTTCTACGAAATTGAGCTTATCTTGTATTTTGTAAAAATTGAGTTAATTTTGTACTTTTGCAAAAATGATTTAATTTAGTTCTTCACTGCTTTAGGTTTTGATTTATTCTTGTAATTTAACAAATTTCTGCAAAATTTTGTGATTCTTATTTTTCAAAATCTTACTTCATCATCATCACTTCTCTGTCTTGGATCCATTGTCTCCCTTCAGCCCCACCTCTTCTACCACCTTTGTCATCTTAGCTTTACTTGGTTTACTTGAAATTCGATTCAGCATTACCCTCGGATTTGACAGAAACCGGCCAAATAGTCCGACCAACCGGCTCTCCTCCATATCCGACCATAAATATTAAATTTCCAATTATAAACTTTTCACCAATGACAAATCCTTCAATTTTAGAGCTTGCTCAATACAAAACACTTAGCAATGAGTCGCTCTTATCACACTTGAACACAGTGGGAACCGAACTTCGAAATCCCGAGATCCGTGCCCAATATTTCACCCATATACCGACTTTTTTAGACATCGCCAACGGTGCATTCGAATTACATGATTCAAACCAATTACTCGAAGTATTTCGAGTGCTAATCAACCTCACCGCCGACAACGATCAGAACAGAGAAGCCATTGCCCGGAAAAGTCCCGAGAATGCCGACTTTTTCTGGACCAATTTGGTCAATACCATAAGTCAATCAAATGGTGATTATACCGTCCCTGAGAGAGTCGTGATGTTCCTTGACCAGTTCTTGCATTCTAGTGACATCTCTGAAGAGTTTGTTAGATTTTTCAGCGGTATAAATCTATTTCCAGCTCTTTTTTCTCATTTGAAAGTATTGGTTTCTTATGAAGACGAAAACGAGTATGAAAATACACTAGAACTTCTATCATCAGGCTCTGAAAGTGGTAATTTTTTGACTCCAGATCACGAGTACGATCAGCTTTCCATAGTCGTTTCATGTGGGGAATCTCTCTCTTCGGAGTTTTCACATTTCGAGTGGATCTCAAAGATTTTGCATGCTGGCACTTTGGGTGAAGATATGTCGTCAATATGTCAATCAGATTTACATGAAAGAATCATTAATCTACTTAAAAAGATACCTGAGTTCGAGAACTCAACTTTGGCAAAGAGGAGGATGTTTTCTGCCAGCGGAAATATCACTTCTATGATCAACTATAATAATAAAAAGGATATCCCTTTCAATATCATTAATCTCGATGATTCCAACGCTTACGTTGCAGCAGCAGCTTCCATTGGTTTGGGTAATTATATCTCTAGTAAAGAGAAACAGTTGGAACTTCTAAGCTTTGTATCAGCAGCTGATCTTGTCGACAAATTCTTCAGTGTTACATTCAATGATATTATTCAATATCAAGCATTTCATCTTCTTAATAATACCCTTACACCAGAAATGGCTGCTCTAATCACGGAAAGTTACATGCCCAAGGTGTGTCTGTATTCAAAGGCCATAGTCGACAATATGAGTTACTATAAAGAGGTTGCTCAAATCTATTTCAAATTCATCAAGAAATTGATCAAACTTGGTTTTTCGCAGCCGTCGGATTTGCAACAATTTAAGCATTTATGGGGTATTTTAGAAAGTGATGAATCTCCTGATACTCAAGAGATTTCTCTTTTACTTCTACAGGCATTGGTTACCACAAACTCTCAGGACTATGACTTCGCAAGACCTCTCTTGAAAAATGCTGTCAAAACTGACGAAACTCAAGTTTCTGCTTCTTTTCTTTTGGAAAAAGTTAAAACTTTGGGTATCTTGTTCCTGGCTTTCAGTAAGAATGGAATCAAAAGGTGTGATTTCATATCATTGTATGGTGGAGATTTTGAAACCGAATTTTCAAAAGGTTTGATCAAGTTTTTCGAGAATATCAAGACTTCCCTTCAAGTTCGCGATGATTCCTTCCAGTACAAAGCCTTAGTGAACAACGTGAAGTTTGTAGCTGCCACTGCAGTGTCTTTCTACGAGACTGGATCTGTTGTTGATATTTGCAAGGATGTCTTGCAATCAAATTGATATTATTTGAATAAATGATGTGTCATTCGAAGAAATGATGTGTCATTTGAAGAAGTGAATTGCCATTTAAAGAAATGATGTGTCATCATTTGAAGGAGCGATGTGTCATTTGAAAAAGTGATGCATTACTTCAAAGAAATGGAGTGAAATTCTAGGAAATCACAAATCACTTAGGGAAATTCTTTGTAGAAGTTACAAGTCACTTTATAGAAATTACAAATCATTCTATGAAATCACTCAACTTTAAATAGTCACAGATCACCCTATAAATCTACCATTTAACAAACTTTATCTGTCAATGGCCGGAATTGATATGACACATTCGCTTAATGCGGAAGAAATTCCGTCCATAACCGACGCCGCATATAAATTTTTCAAATTTACTATAAAAGCTGAGAAATTCCCCAGGTTTCACCAAATAAAATACAATAATTCTATTTCCTGTTCCAGTTCAAAGTTCCAATATGATCCGTAATATAGCCCGCTCCAACTTCGCTGATATTCCAGCTGAAGAAGTTGATCCAATCGTCAAAATCATGACAAAATTTGCAAATGATCAAAGTCCAGATAAAATCGATCTTTCTATTGGTGTTTATAAAACAGAAGAAGGTGATGCATCTTATGTCATGCCCAGTGTCAACGAAGCGAAAAACCAATTAGCTGCAAATGACCCAGGCCATTGTTATGTTTCAATGATGGGGATTCCTGAATATATAAAAGCATCAAGAAAACTCGTTTTCGCCGAAGGTGCTGAGGAAGGAAGAATTGCTTCATTACAAACTATTTCAGGGACTGGTGCTCTTCATATGGCCTTTTCATTCTTAAAATTTGCTAAATTTTCCCATATTTACTTGGGTACTCCATCATGGCTGAATTACACTCCTATGCTTCGTGATTTGGACTTTAAAATCAGTGAATATACTCATTATGATCCGGAATCAGGTGCTGTTGATTTCAATTCATTACGTCAAGCCATGGAATCTGCCAGCCCAAAATCGGTCTTCCTTCTTCAAGCTTGTGGTCACAATCCTACTGGCGCTGATTTCTCAAATGATGAATGGTTAGCAATTGGTCAAATTGCCCGTCAAAACAACCTCTTCCTCGTTCTTGATGCGGCATACCTTGGTTTTGGTTCTGGCTCCATTGAAGAAGACGCTTGGCCAATTAGACATTTATATGATTCAGGACTCGAATTCATTGTATGTCAATCTTATTCGAAAAACATGTCCCTTTATGCTGAACGTACTGGTGCAACCCACGTTGTTGTTAACAAAGCAGATTATTTGAACAGTGTTCAAAGTCAATTGATTGCACTTTTCCGTAAGCAATGTTCATTTGCTCCAGCTTTCGGTGCTAGAGTTGCAGCAATCACCATGAGTGATGAGAAAATCTCATCTCAATGGGTTAAAGATGTTGCTAATGCCCACAATAGAATACAAGAACTTCGTGAAGAATTGGTTTCTAGCTTGAAGCAGTTGGGGACTCCTGGTGATTGGGAATATATTAAAAACCAAAGAGGATTATTCTCATTCCTTAAATTGAACCAAAAACAAATTGCTTCATTACAGGATGACTATCATGTTTATATTACCACAAACGGTCGTGCCAACATTGCCGGCTTGAACAAAAGCAACATTGAAAGGTTCGTTTATTCATTGGATAAAGTTGCAAGGTTATAAGGCTACAAAAAAGTTGTTTGATTTATAGATCGTATGTTCGATTAAATGATGTATCATAAATGATGTATTTAAGATGATGTGTGTCGAAGGTGTATTCTAAATGATGTGTTATAAATGATGTGTAATAAATGAGGTGTTATTAGTGAGATACAAAATATGATGCGACATAATCAATCTATCATAAATATACCATAAACATACCCCAAGCAAAGACAAATGATCCTATAAACTACATCCATTAACTCCAACAAAATATAGCAGTGAAATAGTATAACAACAATAGAAGTTCAATTTGGATATAATTAATTTTCGCAGCCATAACCATTTTGCAGCCTAATCTATTCGGTCACAAATTCAAAAATCAATTAATCGTATGTCCTTAGCGCCAGGGTTTGGATTTCTCTCTGCCAAAAGCATCCTCTTTCTTTCGTAGTCCCAAACAGTATACACATTCTTGAAAAGTGGGGGGCCATTTGGAACAACGAAGTTTCCTCCAATTCCCAAAAGATACGAAGCTTTATCAGTGCATCCAGGAATCACATAATCCTTCAAAGGCACCTGGATATCATACACTCCACCAATCGTGACAGAAAGTTTGATGTCCAGATCCAAAATTTTGGCACAATCGAAGTTTGTTCCTTCACCAAAGTGCTCCAAAATGACACCAATGGCTTCTTTAGGTAAATTGTAATTGATTCCACCAGTATCAAACATTCCCTGATAAGTTTCGTTACTTAATGAGATGTCTTCGGAGTCCAGAACCAAGCTGTAGTTTCCAAAATCAAAGAGATGATCATACGGCACTTCAACCAAATCTCCAATATACTTGGAATGATCGATGGCACCAATGACGTACTCACCTTGGTAATTTACAAGATCATTGTAATAAAGTGAAAACACCTTATCTCTGACAACGCCCTTATCCTTAAGTTCTGTGACGATATTATCATCATCTGTAAAAGGGTCAATTCCCACGACTGGAGCACCCGGGCCGTTAGGAGAATTGACAAACGAATAGTTGAATGTCTTGCCTCCCCAAGTACATGTATCAAAGCTCCAATTACCAGAAAGAGAGGTTGATCCTTCAGGAGATGTACCAAAACTGGATCCTTCGGTTTTATCTGTGATTCTCAATGACTTGGATTTGAGATAATCCCAGGAATATCCATTATAGTAAGGAGGTTCTGTGAAGTTTTGAGTCAAATAAGTGAGCTGAGATCCAGTGTCCAAGCAAGCACGAACTTGCTGAGATGGTGTACCAATATCGAAAGTTCCAATTGGACAATAACTATTACGAGAAACGAAATCTCCACTTATCCATTGGTTATTAACAGCAGCAGCACTGGCCACCGAAGCGAATATAAGAGGAAGCATGATTAGTTGTTTATTATGGATGGGGAATTCATTCCGATATTTATACCTGGAAATAAGTCCCTTTGTGCCTGAACGTGAATTATTCTTATTGTTGCAATTAGCGGATTTGCGTCAAAAGCAATAACATTATTCCACACTTACAGCCTGAAATGACTTGCTGAGAGTTTAGGAAAGTAGTAACTAAGCCACTCATAGGCTAGTATTGATCGGACTAATTATATGCAGCAAGCCGCCCAATTCATGTTCTAAACTTCCTAAAATATATGCCTTTAAGAGTATTTGCAGCCATTTATTTTTGCTCAAATTGAATTGACATATCACTTTATTGAGATCTACGTCACTATTTTCGAAATTGTATATCATTTTATTAAGTAATGCACCATTTTATCCAATTAGATCTCCGTTCATGAAAAAGCAATTTCCACTTTTTTGATTTTGACAATCCTTTTTAAAATAGCTTCCAAAAGGGGTAACGAGAAGCGTATTGCACCCTGAAAATGCTCATCACATTGGCCCTTATGCGTAATTTTAATGAGCTACTATCACACTGAAAAATTGACTCGAGCTGAAGTTCGGAGTAACTTTGAGTTCCCGCATATTACAAAGGTCAGTTGGAACTTATCATTTTTTCAAAAGGCACCAATAAGAGAAATCAATTTTTAATTTTACTTATCCGGATTTCAACAATCTTTTATTGTATGCAATACAAATACTTCATAACGAGATGCATGGAACGGCATTGAGAAAAGTTAAAAATTGGTAGTGGGGTGAAAGCGTAAAGTTTCGTTTGCTATTGATTTGGCGCTATTTAAAATGTTGACCCCTCGATCATGATTGAATTTTATCTACTCAAAGGATGTGACACCCTGTGCTGGAAGTGTGTATCATCCAAGTTCATTACAAATCGTTTTATCTGAGCTGAGTCCAAAGTCAACCCAATGCTCTTTGTAATACTCTTCTGTCAGCTATTGGGATTAGCAGCAAATACTATGAGCGATGAAAAGTGACTTTTGGGCTAGAAGTTGTGATAAGGCCCAAAGTAGGATATGACTTCGTGAACGGTGAGTTAACTTAAAGTGGAGGTAAGCCCTATCAAATTTCAATGTGAATACTATCGTAAGCACGTAAGTAAAATGATAGCGACTTATCATAAATGATGTATCATAAACGTTTTGTCATAAATGATGTATAATAAGTGATGTATCATAAGTGATGTATCATAAATCGTATACTATCTATGTAAAAGTCACTTTATCTAGTATTCACCACCATATAACTCACTTACCTAACAATTGACTTTTGAGTTTAGTTTAACAATAGTAGACAGTTGATAATTCAATCAATTTTCGCAGACATTACCATTTTGCAGCCTAAATTCAGTCTCAAATTTAAAAATCAATCAACCTAATGTCCTTGGCACCGGGATTTGGATTTCTCTCTGCCAAAAGCATCCTCTTTCTTTCGTAGTCCCAGACAGTATAGATATTCTTAAAAAGTGGGGGACCATTAGGAACTTCAAATTTTCCATAAATATCTTTGAGGTAAGAAGCCTTATCAGTGCATCCAGGAATCACATAATTCTTCAAAGGGACCTGGATATCAAACACACCACCAATTGTAATTGAAAGCTTAATATCCAGAGCCAGGATTTTGGCACAATCGAAGTTTGTTCCTTCACCAAAGTGCTCCAAAATGACATCAATGGCTTCCTTCGGTAAATAGAGATCGACCCCACCAGTATCAAACATTCCTTGATAAGTTTTGTCGCTTAATGAAATGTTTTCGGTGTCCAGTACCAAGCTGTAGTTTCCAAAATCAAAGAGATGATCATATGGCACTTCAACTAAATCTCCGATGAATTTAGAATGGTCAATTGCACCAATAACGTACTCACCTTGGAAATTGACAAGATCGTTGTAATAGACTGAGAACACTTTATCCCTGATTACACCTTTTTCCTTGAGTTCTGTCACAAGGTTATCATCATCCGTGAAAGGATCAATTCCCACTACTGGGGCTCCTGGGCCATGGGGAGAATTGACAAACGAATAATTGAATGTCTTGTCTCCCCAAGTGCAAGTGTCAAAACTCCAATTACCAGAAAGGGAAGATGATCCTCCAGAAGATACACCAAAGGAGGTTCCCTCAGTTTTGTCTGTAATTCTCAATGATTTGGATTTAAGATAATCCCAAGAATATCCATTATAGTAAGGAGGTTCCGTAAAGTTTTGAGTCAAATAGGTGAGTTGAGATCCAGTATCTAAGCAAGCACGAATTTCTTGAGATGGTGTTCCCACTTTGAAAGTCCCAATTGGACAATAACTATCACGAGATACAAAGTCCCCACTGATCCATTGGTTATTAACAGCAGCTGCACTAGCTACCGAAGCAAAAAGAAGAGAAAGCATATTGGATTGCAATTTTAAATGTGAAATTTTTCTGGATATTTATACTACAGTTGTTATTAGCGACTCATCCTAGCTCAATTTGTGGGGAGTTTTGAAGCAGTTATGAGCTTAGACGCTAAAAATGCAAAGATTAAATAAACTAATAAGATGCGTCATGCCACCAATTTCATGTTACAAGAATAACTGATTCTAAGTTTATGCACGGGCAAAGAAGGTACTCGACGGAATTTGCAACTAAAAGGCTGCCTGCCCAAAATAAAATTAAAATGACGTATTATTTTACTATGATATACATCACTTTGAAAAAATATACATCAACTTCAAATTTCGAATTTCATTTCTGAAATACCTTCCTAATCGGTTAACCAAAAGCACCAAAATTGTATCCGGAAATCCCTTTTTATCCTGCTGATCACATAGGCACCTACGCGTGGTGATCCTTTAAACACCAATTGATTCCAAGTGCAGTTTACGGCATTTTTAATTTGTTTGGACATGGCTGCCCAACCAGCGGTGAGCACTTGCCATTCGTTACAAAAGGTCTTTTCAAGTAAAAGATATGAAAACATATGTTTAAAATTTCTTTTCAGGATTTAACAATAATTGATTATATGCAATGCGGCTAATCAATTTTCGTAAGTGATGCATGGAAATAATATTTGGTAGCGGGGTGGAAGCATGAACTTTTGCTCAATTTCATACTTAAGCGAGGTTTATGGGTTTTCAATACCGATATGGCTTTGTTAAGGCAGTTGAACAGTTGACCATGTATCTCACTGAAAGAACAAGTCACTCCATGCTGAAATTACGTACAATTACACATGGACAAGAAATATTGCATTTTTCAATAACATTTTGAAAGCTATCAAGGTTAAGCAGCAATTGCTGTGGGTGAAGAGCATAGTTCCCCTCAATAAAGTGACAATGCCAACGTGGGAAACGAAGAATTCATGAAAGGTTGGTTTTTGTTTGAAGTGGTGCTAAATTCCATCAAAAATCAACGAGAACATTCTTAACAGCTACTTAAAGTGATGAATTCCAATGGTTGTTTGAGCCTTTTGTATTCAATAATGTATCATTAATGATGTATTATCGTACAAGGTGTCATTTAAGTTTACTTTATCAATTTCAATAACATTTATTAATGAAGCTTGATAACAAATGACTGTTGAACCCGCTTCTGTCAAAGCAATACTTTAAATTCCAAAGCTCGATTCACTTTCGCAGCCATGGCCATTTTGCAGCCTAAATTTAATTAGTTCCATATTTAAAAATCAATTAATCTGATGTCCTTAGCACCAGGGTTTGGATTCCTCTCGCCTAAAAGCATTCTGTTCCTCTCGTAGTCCCAAACAGTATAGATATTCTTAAAAAGTGGAGGTCCATTCGGAACATTAAATTTCCCGTAAATTCCCAAAAGGTAATAATTCCATCCTGTACATTTCGGATCCACGTAATCTCTCAAAGGAACCAGGATATCAAACACTCCGCCAATGGTGACGGAGATATTGAAATCCAGATTTCTGATTTTTTCACAATCAAATCTTTCCCCTTCGCCATAAAGTTTTAGAATGGCGTCTGTGGCTTCCTTTGGTAAAAAGTAAGTAACTCCACCAGTGTCAAACATTCCTTGGTAAGTATCATCACTCAATGAAATTTCTTCAGAGTCCAGAACTAAGCTGTAATTTCCGAAGCTGAAGAGATGGTGATATGGCACTTCAACCAAATCTCCGATAAATTTAGAATGATCAATTGCACCAAAAACGTACTCGCCTTCATAATTGACAAGATCATTGTAGTAAATTGAAAAGACCTTATCTCTGATTACACCCTGTTCTTTGAGTTCTGTTACAAGGTTATCAGCGTCTGAAAAGGGGTCAATTCCCACAATAGAGGATCTCGAACTATCGGGAACATTGTAAAATGAATAATTGAATTTCTTGCCTCCCCAAGTGCTAGTGTCAAAACTCAAATTACCAGTAAGCGAGCTGTGTCCAGTATCGTCAACACCAAAATATGTTTCCACGGTTTTATCTGTAATCTTCAACGATTTAGATTTAGAAGCGTCCCAAGAATACCCATCATAAGGAGGCTCCGAGAAATTTTGGGTCAAATAAGTAATTTGAGATCCAGTATCCAAACAGCCACGAACTTCTTGAGGTGGAGTCCCAATTTTGAAAGTTCCAACTGGACAATAACCAGGAGCCGGTACAAAGTCACCACTAATCCATTGATTGTTAACAGCGGCAGCACTAGCTACTGAAGCGAAAAGAAGAGAAAGCATGTTGATTTTCAATCATAAATGTGAAGATTACTCCGATATTTATACTTTGAAACATTTGACTCGTCCCAAACCTAAAATGTGGAGAGTTTGGAAATAGCAACGAGTTAAGCCACCAATATGCAAAGATTAATTCGACTAATGAGATGCAACATGCTGCCCGTTTCATGTCACAAGGGTAACAATTCGATAATGCACAGGTTACGAAGTTTTCAAAGGTGTTTGCAGCCAATGAATTGGTTTTTCGAAGTGAAAAAAAAATAATGACGTATCATTTTATTAAACTATACATCATTTCGTAAAAATATTCATCACTTATTGACTTTTGAATTTCATTTTCGATAAACCTTCCTAATTCGTTAACAAAGGCACCAGGAATTGCATCCTGAAATCCATTCCTCCCGCTGATCACTTGGACGCCCATGCGTAATTGAGAACATAATTCCGTAAATTTCCATTCTGAGAAGTGAAGTTCACGGCGTATCTGATTCGTTCGTTATCGCCTAATCAAGAGCATGGGTCCTTGCTATTCGAGTCAAAAACTTTTCAAGTAAACTACTTTAGAACTTTTCGGGATTCTTTTTTCAGGATTTTAACAATAGCGTGTTGTATACAATACTGCTGATTAAACTTCGAAGTGATGCATTGGAAAAACAGTAGCGAGGTGGATGCATAAAGTTACGCTCAATTTCAGGAGTGTGTTGTCGATATGGGTTGCTTCGGTTAAAGATTTCCGACAAATGGTCATAATTGAGTTTTTCTATGAAAGGAACATGCCACTAAGTTGAATATACGTACGACCAACGTTCATACAAATCGACTTACTTGCGAAGAGTTGATTTGATGCTTCCTTTACAAGCTATTGGAACAAAGTAGCGACTACTATGAGTGATGAGATCTTCTCAACGGTAATGTGAAAACTGCTCAAAACGGTTTTGTCCTCGCGAAAGGTTGGATTCTAGCTAGAAGTGGAGTAAGTTCTCTGAAGAAACAGCGATACTCTTCTCATGCGTTACGTGAAGTAGTGTCTTACAATGAATATAATATGGAGTGTATGATAGGTGATGTATCATAAGTGGTTTATCGTAAGCTTTGTATCATAAGTGCTGTATCATAGCTGATGTATCATAATAATGTATCGTAATAATGTATCGCAATAATGTATCGCAAATACTGTATGCTAGATGATGAATCCTAAAAATGTATCATAGAATGTATCTTTTACAAAAAACTAACTTTCCAACGTCACATATGTTAATTTAATCAAGCATTATAGTAATCAACTGTTAAGTACACTGTTGTCAAAATTAGAGCAACAGTTGAGTGGTTAAATCTATTTTTGCGGCCATTACCATTTTGCAGCCTGACTGACTTCTTTGAGCCTAATTTAAAAATCAATTAATCTGATGTCCTTAGCACCAGGGTTTGGATTTCTCTCGCCCAAAAGCATTCTGTTCCTTTCGTAGTCCCAAACAGTATACACATTTTTGAAAAGTGGAGGTCCGTTCGGAATGTTGAACTTGCCATAGATTCCCAAAAGATAATTATTCCATCCGGTACACTTAGGATCCACATAGTCTTTCAAAGGAACCAGGATATTGTACACCCCGCCAATGGTGACAGAAAGATTGACATCCAGATTTCTAACTTTCTCACAGTCAAACCATTCACCTTCACCGTAAAGCTTCAAAATGGCATCGGTGGCTTCCTTTGGTAAAAAGTAGTTGACTCCTCCGGTATCAAACATCCCCTGGTAAGTTTGATCACTTAATGGAATTTCTTCAGAGTCCAGAACCAAGCTGTAGTTCCCGAAGTCAAAAAGATGATGATATGGCACCTCAACAAGATCTCCAATGAATTTAGAATGATCAATTGCGCCAATAACGTATTCACCTTGGTAATTCACAAGATCACTATAATAAAGAGAAAAAACTTTATCTTTGATAACGCCCTGCTCCTGAAGTTCAGTCACAAGATTGACATCATCTGAAAAAGGGTCTATTCCCACCAAAGGAGCATTAGAACTATCAGGGACATTGACGAATGAAAAATTGAATTTCTTGTCTCCCCAAGTACTAGTGTCAAAACTCCAATTGCCGGAAAGAGAGCTATGTCCAGTGTCATCAACACCAAAACCGGAGTACTGGGTTTTATCCGTCACTTTCAAGGATTTAGACTTACGAGAGTCCCAAGAATACCCATTATAATAAGGAGATTCCGAGAAATTTTGGGTCAAAAAAGCAATTTGAGATCCAGTATCCAAGCAACCACGAACTTCTTGAGGTGGTTTCCCAAGTTTGAAAGTTCCAACTGGACAATAAGTAGTACGAGATACGAAATCTCCACTGATCCATTGATTGTTGACCGCAGCAGCACTAGCTACTGAAGCGAAAAGAAGAGAAAGCATGTTGATTTTCAATCATAAATGTGAAGATCACTCCGATATTTATACTTTGAAACATTTGACTCGTCCTAAACCTAAAATGTGGAGAGTTTCGTAATAGCAATAAGCGGAACCACCAATATGCAAGGATTAATTCGACTAATGAGATGCGACATGCCTCCCATTTCATGTTAAACGGTAACTTTTCTAGTATTCATGCACGGGCAACAAAGTATTTCGACGGAATTTGCAGCTAAGAGTATGTTTCCCCAGAGTGAATAATTTTAATGACGTATAATTTTATTACAATATAAATTATTTTATAGAAATATACATCACTTTTTCAAGTTTCGAATTTTATTCTTGAAATACCTTCCTAATCCGTTAACAAAGAGCGTAATCGCATCCGAGAGTCCCCGTTTATCTTGTTGATCGCATAGGCACCTCTGTTCGTAGTGTTAGCCAAAAAATTTTATAAATCACATCAGTTTAAGTTAAGTTCAAGACATTTCTATTTCACTCGTATATGCTTGCTCAAACAGCTTCGAGCAATTTCCGATGCTATTAAATGGGTTTCAATCTAAAACATTAAAGTTTACTTTCAGGATTTTTTTTCAGGATTTTAACAACAGTCTATTGTATGCAATACGGCTAATTAAACTTTCGAAGCGATGCATGGAAATGCATTGAAAATTGGTGCAAGCATAAAATTCCACTTAATCTCATACAACAGCGAGGTGCATGGGTTCTTGGTACCGATCTGGCCCTGTCAGAAATCTCTGGTTGAATATTATCGAATTTCTGTCCTATGTACGTGTCACTCTATGAGTACATACGGTCCACGTATAATACAAATCTACTTGTTTGCGCGGAGTTTCGAGTAAATTTGATAGAATGAATGGTCTATAATAAAACGTACAAAAAATCATATATAACGTATCATACAAAAAATCATATAACATATCATATTCGTAATACTTGCTTTATTTGGTACTCGCGATTATATGTAAGACTTAGTAAACATAACAAAACTCAACGGCTAATCTTTCCGTTGCAAACCAATAGTAAAAAGTTGAAAATTCAATCAATTTCGCAGCCATCCATTTTGCAGCCTAAATACTTATATTCTCAAACTTAAAAATCAATCAATCTGATGTCCTTAGCACCTGGATTTGGGTTTCTCTTTGCCAAAAGCATTCTGTTCCTTTCGTAGTCCCAAACAGTATAGATGTTTTTGAAAAGTGGGGGACCATTGGGAACTGAGAAATCTCCGTTAATACCTCTGAGGGAAGAAGAAGAAGTGGTGCATCCTCGGTTCACGTAATCCTTCAAAGGGACCTGGATATCAAACACTCCGCCGATTGTGATGGAAAGTTTGATGTCCAGAGCCAAGATTTTGGCACAGTCAAAGTTTTTATCCTTACCAAAATGCTCCAAAATACCATTGTAGGCTTCCTTTGGCATATGTATATTATTTCCACCAGTATCAAACATTCCTTGATAAGTCTTGTCACTCAAGGGGATATCTTTGGTGTCCAGCACCAAGCTGTAGTTGCTAAAATTGAAGAGATGGTGATATGGCACTTCAACCAAATCTCCGATAAATTTAGAATGATCAATGGCACCTATGACGTACTCGCCTTCTTCATTGTAAAGATCACTATAATAAATTGAGAATACCTTATCTCTAGTTATACCTTTATCCTTGAGCTCTGTCACGAGATTGTCTCCGCCAGAGAAAGGATCAATTCCCACCAAAGAAGGAGACTCATTCAGAAAAGAATTAACGAATGAAAAATTGAATGTCTTGTCTCCCCAAGTACTAGTATCATAACTCCAATTTCCAGAACGAGAGTGGCCAATGTAACCGGTACTCTGTGTTTTATTTGTAATTTTTAATGATTTGGACTTGTGATAATCCCAGATGTATCCCTTATAAGCGGCTTCCGAATAGTTTTGGGAAACATAAGTAATAGCTGATCCGGTATCTATGCAAGCACGAATTTCTTGAGGCGGTGTTCCGAGTTTGAAATTCCCAAGTGGACAATAACCACCTGGTCCAGATGTGAAATCACCAGTGACCCATTGATTGTTAACAGCAGCGGCAGCAGCGACAGATGCAAAAAGGAGAGAAAGCATGTTGATTTTTAATCGAAAATTAGAAATCTACCTGGATATTTATACTTCGAAATATCTCGTTACACCAAGTAGTTTCAACCGCCACTGAACTCTTGTTATTTCAAGAGTTTTAAAACAGCAATGGTTTAGCCACTCAATATGCGAAAATAAACCCTTCAAATGAGACGTAACTGCTGCCTGATTGATGCTAAATCGATGATATTCTCTACTCATGCAGGGCCCACAAAGGTATTTGCAGCCTAAATATAGTTTTTCCAAGAAAAACATTCAAAATGACGTATCATTATATGATATCGCAAATCGTTTCATGAAATGATACATAATTTTATCGAAACTATCTGTATTATAAACAATTCAATCAACTTTCAAATTTTATTCTCCAATTTCAGAAATCACCAGAATCTTACCCCAAATTAATGCATAGGCACCCCTGCTTAATGTAATTTAGAAATATTTTATTCTTTAGGTACCAAATTAGTTGAAATTCATACTACGACAGTTGAATTTTCCCGTATATGGTTGCTCAAACAGCTATGAGTATTTGCCTTTTCTTTAAGAAGGTTTTCAAATTACTGATTAAAATTTATTTTCAGTGATTTTTTCTAAATTTTTACAATTACAATTGTTGTTGGAAGCAATCCCAACAAGCTTCAAATGCAAGCAGGGGACGGCTTCAAAATAATGTAATTAGTTGCGGGGCTGAAATATCAATTCCGGCTCAAATTAATGAATAATGTGTCATGAATATCTTATGTTATATACCACACATGATGTATCTTATATTATATATCATAAATTACGTATCTTAAATATATAATAAGTATGTATTTTTTAGAGCTTTTTAGTTACAAATTCTCCATCTTGTGTTAAAGTCACTTGACAAAAGCTAAAAACAATCAACCGTTAATCACACTTTTACAAAGCAACCAAGAAAAGTTGAGAGGTTTGATTCATTTTTGCAGCCAAATTCATCTAGTAGTTTGAACTACTTTTATCTAAAAATCAATCAATCTAATGTCCTTAGCACCAGGGTTTGGGTTTCTTTTTGCCAAAAGCATTCTTCTTCTTTCGTAGTCCCAAACAGTATAGATGTTTTTGAAAAGTTGGGGACCATTGGGAACTTCAAATCCTCCATGAATACCTCTGAGGTAAGAGGAAGAAGTAGTGCATCCTCGTTCCACGTAATCCTTCAAAGGGACCTGGATATCGAACACTCCACCGATTGTGATGGAGAGTTTGATGTCCAGAGCCAAGATTTTGGCACAGTCGAATTCTCTATCTTTACCAAAAAGCTCTAAGATAACATCAATGGCTTCCTTTGGCAATTGTACATTATTTCCACCAGTATCGAACATTCCTTGATAAGTTTTGTTACTCAACTTAATTTTTTCACTATCCAGAACCAAGCTGTAGTTGCTAAAATTGAAGATATGGTGATATGGCACCTCAACAAGATCTCCAATGAATTTAGAATGATCAATGGCACCTATGACGTACTCTCCAACTTCATTGTAAAGATCACTATAATAAATTGAGAATACCTTATCTCTAGTTATACCTTTATCCTTGAGCTCTGTCACGAGATTGTCTCCGCCAGAGAAAGGATCAATTCCCACCAAAGAAAAATCCTTATCTTTGAAAGAATTGACAAATGAAAAATTGAATGTCTTGTCTCCCCAAGTACTAGTATCATAACTCCAATTGCCAGAACGAGAGGTGCCAATATAACCGGAACTCAGCACTTTATTTGTAATTTCCAATGTTTTGGACTTAAGATAGTCCCAGGTATATCCCTTATAAACACTTGCCGTATAGTTTTGGGTAACATAGGTAATATCTGATCCGGTATCTAAGCAAGCACGAACTTCTTGAGGTGGAGTTCCAAGCTTGAAATTCCCAACTGGACAATAACCACGAGTTCCAGTCGTAAAATCACCAGTGACCCATTGGTTGTTAACAGCAGCGGCAGCAGCGACAGATGCAAAAAGGAGAGAAAGCATGTTGATTCTTAATTGAAAATTAAAAATCTATCCGTATATTTATACTTCAAAACATCTCGTTGCCATAAGTAGTTTAAACTGCCACTGCACTCTTGCTATTTCAAATCTTTAGGAGTTTCAAAACAGCAATGATTTGGACATGCAAGAAAAAACCCTTCAAATAAGACGTAGCTTCTGCCCGATTTATGCTAAATCGGTGCTTTTCTCTACTCATGCAGGGCCCACGAAGGTATTTGCAGCCTAAATATAGTTTTTCCAAGAAAAACATTCAAAATGACGTATCATTTTATGATATTGCACATCGTTTCATGAAATGATAAATAATTCTATTAAAACTATATATCATTCTATTGAAACCATATATCATTCTACTTAGTTCACCAGTTTTCGTTGAATTGTACATCACATACCGAAACTATCTGCATTACAAACAATTCAATCAATTTTCAAATTTTATATTCCAAGTTCATAAGCCACCAGAATCTTACCCCAAATACCTACTTAATGCATAGGCACCCATGCTCAATGTTAGCTAAAAATATTTTATTCTGAAGATACCAAATCAGGAGAAATTTGTTTTACAACAATTGAATTTCCCCCTATATGGTTGCTCAAACAGCTATGAGTATTCTCCTTTTTTTTTAAATTACTGATTAAAATTTATTTTCAGTAATTTTTCTAGATTTTACAATTACTATTGTTGTAGAGTGAAATTCCCTCAAGCTTCGAATGCAAGCTCGGGATGGCTTTGAAATGATCTAATATGCGACGGGGTTAAATCCGGCTCAAACTTATGAAAATTGTATCATGTATATCTTATATTATATATCATATATTACGTATCTTATAATGTATGTATATATATTATGTATGCTATAATATAGATGTATTATGTAGAGCTTTATAGTTATAAATTCACCATCGTGTGTTAAACTCACTTGACAAAAGCCAACAACAATCAACCGTTAATCCCACTGTTATCGAACAATATCGAACGGTTGAGAAACTTTTTTTCGCAGCGATATTTCGCAACCATTCATTTGCAACCTGATTTCTAATAATATCAAATCTAAAAATCAATCAATCTAATGTCCTTAGCACCAGGGTTTGGGTTTCTTTTTGCCAAAAGCATTCTTCTTCTTTCGTAATCCCAAACAGTGTAAATATTTCTGAAAAGTGGAGGTCCATTGGGAACTTCAAATTTTCCACCAACATCTTTAAGGTAAGAGGCAAAACCAGTGCAACCTGGTTTCACGTATTCCTTTAAAGGAACCTGGATATCAAACACACCACCAATTGTGACGGAAAGCTTGATGTCCAGTGCCAGGATTTTGGCACAATCGAAATTGGATCCTTCACCGAAATGCTCTAAAATCACACCAATGGCTTCCTTTGGTAAGTAGACAACAACTCCACCAGTATCGAACATTCCTTGGTAAGTTTTGTCACTCAATGAGATGTCTTCAGTATCCAGAACCAAGCTGTAGTTCCCGAAGTCAAAAAGATGATGATATGGCACTTCAACCAAATCTCCAATATACTTGGAATGATCAATTGCTCCGAAAACGTACTCGCCTTTATAATTAGCAAGATCATTATAGTAAATGGAAAAAACTTTATCTCTGATTACACCCTTGTCCTTAAGTTCTGTAACGAGATTGTCCTCACTTGTAAACGGATCAATTCCCACCAAAGAGCCAGCATTATCGCCAGCAGAATTGACGAATGAAAAATTGAAGGTCTTGTCTCCCCAAGTACTAGTATCATAACTCCAATTACCAGAAAGAGAGCTGTGTCCGGAATCTTGAACTCCATAATCGGAATACAGTGTTTTGTTCGTAATTTTCAACGATGTGGATTTAAAAGAGTCCCAAGAGTATCCATTAAAAGGAGCCTTCGAATAGTTCTGGGTTATATAAGTAATGTCAGAACCAGTATCCAAGCGAGCACGAACTTCTTGAGATGGTGTCCCAAGTTTGAAAGTTCCAAGTGGACAATTAGCGGAGTCAGATACGAAATCTCCACTAACCCATTGATTGTTAACAGCAGCAGCACTAGCTACTGAAGCGAAAAGAAGAGAAAGCATGGTTTTCAGCTGTAAACGTGGGACCTGCCTGATTATTTATACTTGAAATTCTCTTCTTACAATCGATAGTTTTGGAATGCCATTTCCCTCTTCATATCTTGAGTCGTGGAGACTCTTGAAATAGCAATGGGTTTAGCCACTAAACGTCAAAGATTTATGCGCCTAATAAGATGCAACATCCCGCCCATTTGATGTTACAATAGTCATTTCCATGTTACAACGGTGTTATTTTCTATTTATGCAGGGGCTACCATAGTAATTAAAGGCATTTGCAATCAATAAAATACTTTTTCCAAGAAAAAAATTTAAAAATGACGTGTGATTTTACAAAAAATATAAATCATTTCTTTAAACTACACATCATTTCATGAAAGAATACACCATTTTATTGAGATATTCATCATTTTATTGAGATATTCATCATTCAATTAAGAATTAAATATGAATCATTGTATTCTAACTAAACATCATTCTACTAAAGCTGTACATCAATTAAGGGGAACCGTACATTATTGTATTTAATCCATACATCATTTTTTAAACTATACATAATTTTCTTTAAACTATACGTCATTCAATTGGACCTTGAGTTTCATTCCTAAAATACTCTCCCAAACGGTTAAAAAAAATCTCTGCACTATCTGCTGCTCGCATAGGCACCCATGCGTTTGCTAGTTAAAAATATATATTAAGCTGAGTAGCACGTTCAATTCAACCTCAAATAGCCATGCACTTGTATTTGGTTTCAAGTACATTTAATGCATTGAAATCTGTTTTCGGGATTTCAACAATAGCTTATTGTATGCAATGCACGTAATTTAACCTTTAAAACGGCAATGGAGGACATGGCGGTTAACAGGGGTTTATGTAAATAAAGCTCGGCCCGAATTCACACAAAGTCAAGGTAGGTTTGGACCCGATTTGGTTCCGTTGAAGATGCCGGATTAAACTTTTTTGAATTTTCATCCTACTGAGAGTACGTGTCGCCCCATGGTGAAAACATGCTTATTACCAATCGACTTATATGCGCATACTTCAAGAACTTTCCTTGTTCTTTTTTCAGCTTTCTTTCGCAAGCTATTGGAGTTAAGTGGCAATTGATAAGAGTGATGAAATTCCACTCTCTTCGAGAAGACCCAAAGCGGGTTGAAACGATTTGTGAAATGTTGGTTTCAATAACGAATCAAGAGCAATGTCATCATGATTAACGCATATATAGTGTACCTTCAATGTATAATTTACCTGAAAATTGCATGATATAATATTCACCGTCATATATAGACTCTAACAAAGCATAATAACAATAAAACGTCAATTCAACAATAGTAAAAAGTTGTGAAATTCAATTAATTTTCGCAGCCATTCATTTGCAGCCTGAATTCTCATAATCTCAACTTTAAAAATCAATCAACCTAATATCCTTAGCGCCAGGATTGGGGTTTCTCTTTGCCAAAAGCATCCTTCTGTTTTTGTAGTCCCATACAGTATAGATGTTTCTGAAAAGTGGAGTTCCATTTGGAACGGAAAAATCACCTCCAATTCCCAAAAGATACGAAGCTTTACCAGTGCATCCAGGAATCACATATTCCTTCAAAGGAACTTGGATATCATACACTCCACCGATTGTGACAGAAAGTTTGATGTCCAGAGCTAAGATTTTGGCACAATCAAAGCTGTCACCTTCACCGAAATGATCCAAAATAACACGGATGCCTTCTTTGGGTATATTAAAATTAGCTCCACCAGTATCGAACATTCCTTGGTAAGTTTTGTCACTCAATTTGATTTTTTCAGTATCCAGAACCAAGCTGTAGTTGCTGAAGCTGAAAAGATGGTGATATGGCACTTCAACCAAATCTCCAATATACTTGGAATGATCAATTGCACCAATCACGTACTCGCCTTTATGTTCAGCAATATCACTATAATAAAGAGAAAATATCTTATCTCTGATTACACCCTGGTCTTGGAGTTCTGTCAAAAGATTATCTTCACTGATAAAAGGATCGATTCCCACCAAAGAAAATGCCTTATCTTCGAAAGAATTGACAAATGAAAAATTGAATGTCTTATCCCCCCAAGTACTAGTATCATAACTCCAATTGCCAGAACGAGAGGTGCCAATGTATCCCGAATATTGTGACTTATTTGTAATTTCCAATGATTTGGATTTACGATAGTCCCAGGTAAATCCAGTATAAGGAGCCTTCGAATAGTTTTGAGTAATGTAAGTAATTTCAGATCCAGTATCAAAGCAAGCACGAACTTCTTGAGATGGTGTTCCGAGTTTGAAAGTCCCAGCTGGGCAAGAACTACCACCGCTTGCAAAGTCCCCACTGATCCATTGATTGTTGACGGCAGCAGCACTAGCTACTGAAGCGAAAAGAAGAGAAAGCATGTTACTTTCAATCATAAATGTAAGAATTACTCGAATATTTATACTTTGAAGTGTCTAGTTGCAATTAGCGGTTTTCAAATGCCATTCCCTCTTCTTATCATCAATCATAAGAAGTTTTGACACAGCAATGAGTTAAGCCACCAGACACCGCAGATTCACCAGTCTAATGAGATGCAACATGCCGCCCATTTGATGTTACAACGGTCCTATTCATGTTACAACAGTTTTAATATCCATTTATGGAGGGGCTACAAAGGTTTTCGAAGGTATTTGCAACCAATAATATGGCTCTTCCAAGAAAAAAGTTTAAAATGACGTATATTTTATAAAAATTATATGTCATTTCGTTAAACTACACGTTTTTCGAATAAAATAATTCATGGTTTTAAAAATGTTTATTAATTTGAAGTATGCATCATTCCATTAAAATTATGCTTTATTGTACTGGAATTAAATCATTTCACCTAACTATAAGTCATTTCGTTTGAGCCATACATCATATATTTAAACCATACATCATATTTTCAAACCATACATCATATTTTCAAACTATACATCATACTTTCAAACTATACATCATATTTTCAAAGTATACATGATTCGATCGAATTTCAAGTTTCCTTCCCATATTTTGGAAAGAGCTAGCACAAATCCCAGTTTACCCTGCTTATTGCATAGGCACCTATGCCTATTGTTAGTTAAAAATATTCATCAAACTGAATTTGAGCCACGTTGAATTCGCTCTGATGCGCACTTGCTTTCTGTTTCAAGTAGCATTCGGATGAATCACATTGAAACCTAATTTCAGGGGTTTTTTTCAGGACTTTAAAAATAGTTTATTGTATGCAATGCAATTGATTGAATTTGACGTGATGCATGGAACGGCATTGAAAAATTATCAATGTTTGATAGCGGGGTGAATACATAAAGTGCGCCTCGTTTTCATACATAGGCAAGGTGCATGGAATCTCCGTACCGATTTGGTTATGTTGGAGATCCCCGATTGAACTTATTGGAAATGTATCTAATTAAAGATATTTGCTTCCCAATGCTGAGGGTACGCACATCGCAAATTTGTAAGGAATCGACGTATTTGCGAAGCCAATTCGATTCTCTGTTTAATATCCTTTAGGCTATTGAGGCTGAGCACCAATTGCTTTCAGTGGTAATAATCTTATTTCAATGAGAAGATATGGAAATGCCATAATAGGACAAAGGAAGAGGTGGGCTTTTTAGTTCTAAAAGGGAAATTTTTATCAAGAGTCAATGAGTATATGTTCAAAAGCAATGTAAAGCGATAGATTATAATGATTGTTTAGAAAGAATGAATCATCAGATCATAATGATGAACATAAAAATCTACCAATTAAAATGATCCTCACAAACGTATAATATCATAAAATGTATCATAAAATGTGTCATATAATATATCGTAAAAAAATCGTATACTATGCCGAGCTCATTCTATTCCATATTCACCATCTTATGTTGAATTACTCGACAAAAGCTAAAGAAAGTCAACTGTTAAACTCTCTATTGTCAAAACATTGGTGACGAGTTGAAAAACTCAACCAATTTTCGCAGCCATCCATTTCGCAGCCTAAATACTTATATTGTCAAGCTCAAAAATCAATCAATCCGATGTCCTTAGCACCAGGATTTGGGTTTCTCTTGGCCAAAAGCATTCTTTTTCTTTCGTAGTCCCAAACAGTATAGATATTTCTGAAAAGTGGGGGTCCATTTGGAACGGAAAAATCACCTCCGATTCCTAAAAGGAAACCACCCAATGATTTGCAGTTGGGACTCACATATTCCTTCAAAGGAACCTGGATATCAAACACTCCACCAATCGTGACGGAAATCTTGATGTCCAGAGCTAAGATTTTGGCACAATCATAGCTTTCACCTTTACCGAAATGCTCCAAAATAACATGAAGGGCTTCTTTTGGTACATTGAAAGTAACTCCACCAGTATCGAACATTCCTTGGTAAGTTTTGTCACTCAATTTGATATTTTCAGTATCCAGAACCAAGCTGTAGTTACCGAAGCTGAAAAGATGGTGATATGGCACTTCAACCAAATCTCCAATATACTTGGAATGATCAATTGCTCCGAAAACGTACTCGCCTTTATAGTCAACAAGATCGTTGTAGTAAATCGAAAATACTTTATCTCTGATTACACCCTGGTCCTTGAGTTCTGTCAAAAGATTGTCTTCACTGATGAAAGGATCAATTCCCACCAAAGGATGACCTCCACCTTTTGGAGTATTGACAAATGAATAATTGAACGTCTTGTCTCCCCAAGTACTAGTATCGTAACTCCAATTACCAGAACGGGAGCCCCCACCAAAACCTGAAGTCTGTGTTTTTTTTGTAATTTTCAATGATTTGGATTTAAGATAGTCCCAGGAAAATCCAGTGTAAGCAGTTCCCGAATAATTTTGCGTCAAAAAAGTAATTTCAGACCCAGTATCCATGCAACCACGAACTTCTTGAGGTGGTGTCCCGATTTTGAAAGTCCCAGCTGGACAGAAACCATTACCAGTTACAAAGTCTCCACTGATCCATTGATTGCTAACGGCAGCAGCACTGGCTACTGAAGCGAAAAGAAGAGAAAGCATGTTAATTTTCAAACATAAGCGTGAAATTCATTGCACTATTTATACTTTGGAACGTATAGTCACAAACAGGGGTTTTCAAATGCCATTTCCCCCATCCTATCTTAATTCGTGGTGAGTTGTGGAATAGCAATAAGTTTAGCCACTAAACGTCAAAGATTATACGTCTAATGAGATGCAACATACTGCCCATTCGATGTTACAACAGTGCCATTCCTATTTATGCAGAGTCTACAAAGGTTTTTGAAAGAATTTGCAACCGATAAAAAAGGTTTTTCCAAGAAAAAGATAAAAATGACGTGTGGTTTGATAAAAAATATAAATCGTTTCATTCTACTACTCATCAATTCATAAAGTAATTCATCGTTTTATAAGATTCTCGACTCAATTAAACATCAAATTTGCATCATTCTATCAAAGCTGTACGTCAATTGATCAAATCGTACATTACTGTATCAAAACCATAAATTATCTTTTTAGACTATAAATCATTTCTTCAAATTATACATCATTTGATTGAACCTTGACTTCCATTCTCAACATAGTTTCCGGACGGTTAACAGAAATTTCTGTTCATCCCGATCGCATAGGCGCCTATGCGTATTGTTAGTTAAAAATATCGATTGAATTGAGTTTGGAGCACGTTTAATCCGCCAAACAGCATGCGCACTTGCTTTGTGCTTCAAGTAGCTTTCTGATAAATCACAATAGAACCTAATTTCAGGCTTCTTTTTTGCAGGGTTCTAACAATAGTATATATGCAATGCAGTTAATTGGACTTTGAAGTCGTACATGGAACTGCATTGAGAGAATATTAATAACTGATGGCGGGGTGAATACATAAAATTCGGCTCAACACCGTACAAAGACGAGGAGCTTTATGGATTCTCGGTAGCGATTGGTTCTGTTGAGGATGCCCGAATGAACTTTATTATCGAAATTGTATCTAATGTAAAGTTCACGTTTCCCTATGCTGGAGATACGCACAACCCAAGTATATTACAATTCGACTTATTTGCGGAGCCAATTCAATTCTTTGTTCAATCCTCTTCTGCAAGATATTGCAGCTAAGCACTAATCGCTTTGAACGGAACAAATGCCAGTTCAATAAGAAGATGCGATATTGCTGCAATAGGATAAAACGACAGGTGGCTTATGATTCAAAAGAGGGAAACATTTATCAGAAATCTACGAAAATATTCTATGTGTCATATTTCATGTGTCATATACTACGTAAAGTTTATTTCATTCCATATCGACCTTCTCATGTTAATTCTCTATCGTCAAAACAATAGAAAACAGTTAGAAGAATCAATTAAATTTCGCAGCCATCCATTTTGCAGCCTAAATACTTTTATCTCAAACTTAAAAATCAATCAATCTGATGTCTTTTGCACCAGGATTTGGGTTTCTCTTTGCCAAAAGCATTCTGTTTCTTTCGTAGTCCCAAACGGTATAGATGTTTTTGAAAAGTGGGGGACCATTGGGAACTGAAAATTCTCCATTAATACCTCTGAGGGAACCGGCAGAAGTAGTGCATCCTCGCTTCACGTAATCTTTCAAAGGGACCTGAATATCAAAAACTCCGCCGATTGTAATGGAAAGTTTGATGTCCAGAGCCAAGATTTTGGCACAGTCAAAGTTTTTATCCTTACCAAAATGCTCCAAAATACCATTGTAGGCTTCCTTTGGCATATGTATATTATTTCCACCAGTATCAAACATTCCTTGATAAGTTTTGTCACTCAATTTAATTTTTTCAGTATCCAGAACCAAGCTGTAGTTGCTAAAGTTGAAGAGATGATGATATGGCACTTCAACCAAATCTCCAATGAATTTAGAATGATCAATGGCACCAACAACGTACTCGCCTTCTTCGTTGTAAAGATCACTATAGTAAATTGAAAATACCTTATCTCTCGTTATACCCTTATTTTTGAGTTCTGTCACGAAATTGTCTCCGCCAGAGAAAGGATCAATTCCCACCAAAGAAAAATCCTTATCTTTGAAAGAATTGACAAATGAAAAATTGAATGTCTTGTCTCCCCAAGTACTAGTATCATAACTCCAATTGCCAGAACGAGAGGTGCCAATATAACCGGTATACAGAGTCTTATTTGTGATTTTCAATGATTTGGACTTAAAATAGTCCCAGGTGTATCCCTTATAAGCAGCCTCAGAATAGTTTTGGGTAACATAAGTAATAGCTGATCCGGTATCTAAGCAAACACGAACTTCTTGAGGTGGTGTTCCAAGTTTGAAATTTGCAAGTGGACAATAACCACCTGGTCCAGATGTGAAATCACCAGTGACCCATTGATTGTTAACAGCAGCGGCAGCAGCGACAGATGCAAAAAGGAGAGAAAGCATGTTGATTTTTAATCGAAAATTAGAAATCTACCTGGATATTTATACTTCGAAATATCTCGTTACACTAAGTAGTTTTAACCGCCACTACATTTTGCTATTTTAAATAGAGGGGAGTTGAAAGGATTGATTTGACTAAATATGTGCAATATGCTGCCTTTCCATGTTACAATAGTGCCAATCTTTATCGATCATAAAGATATTTGGAGCTATTTGCAGCCAATGAAATAGGTTTCTAAAACGCAAAATAAAAATGACGTATCTTTGTGTAAAACTATATCACTTTATAAAATTATACATCATCTAGTCGGATCTGAATTTCATTTAAGAATAACTCTTCAAAGCAGCTAACCAAAAGGGTTCTAGGTTTCCCCTCTCAATCTGAAAGCACCGGGTTCGTACTCTAGAATTCACCGTTCAACCTTTTGATCGCATAGGCACCGATGCTTAATGTTACTTCACAGTACAAAATCCTGAAAGTTAATTCAGTTATTGAGTTTGATTCGCCAACATGCGTTTGCTTAGACAGCAACGAGGTATGACAATTCGTTCTAGAAAGCCATCGAAACCTCAACTGTTTCAAACTAGACTTGTCAAAAGCAGCCAATTGTGATCGCATGGCAGGCCGAAGTCTGAAGAAATGCACAAAGCATCGAAAATCCGTTTAAGAGGCTTTGGTAACAGGCACCAACTCTTCCAGAATCTACGTAAGTTCAATTAGTGTAAAATGATCTAAAATTAGGGACGGGAAGCTATTTCTTGATAGGAAGGGGTCTCGGTCCGAGAGTATTTTTAGTGTATCCTGCAAAAGTCAATTACAACGCATGTATACTGCACTTTATTATCTCCGAGACTATTGATGTTCCCAAGAATCCAACTGCATACTTAGTTCCAGGTTGTGGTACAATAGGAGCACTGTAAAAATAATCACGGGTTATTTGGGCTCAAACTCATTCTATTTATAATAGCCAGTGTCACGAATAGTTTGATATTTGTTGGGTTCTGCAGAATCATGATTGAATCAAATGAAACTTGATTATTTCTTCCCATACTATCCACATTGTTTGTCTGAGACTACAGAGTTGGCCTTGAAACACATCAACGTAGAATGATATAAGACTCCAAAGGAAAATGATCAAAGAAACTTCAATCGGAGGCAGAATCGACCTTCAATTGAACCTTAAATTGGGGACAAAGTCAATCTAAAATTGGGGGCCAACAATCTAAATTTGGAGGGGAATTATGGAATTACAGAACTGGATTTCAACAATTAGTGATTTGATAAATGTAATTGGTAAAGTGATCAAGCGGTTGTGTGACTGCACAAGGCCAAATATCGAACAGTATTTTCTGGGTTTAACGACTTTCATTGCTGCAGTCATCAGATCAGGGATCAAGTCAAGCATTTTGTAAAACAGATGATGTAGTGGAAGACTCGGATAAAGACAACCGGAAGTTTATTTACGAAAATAGCATTAGCAATATGCTATGAGAATAAAGTGCATACATGGGGCAGATATATGCATATATGCACACATCTGCAGATCAGAACTCTGTCTAATATGGAAGAATCATTGATGAAAGCAACAAAGTTTGATAAGTGAATTGACTTGCATGGGAAGGGAAGATTCTCAAGAGGGTATGAATATGCCCAAGAGGGTGGAAATATGAAGTGTTGTCGCAGCCGTATGAGAATAATCGATTCGAGAGTGACTAATGATGCTTGTGATCCATGCATGTAGATGCAGAAGCTTGCCTATGATGTTGAAGAGTTGATCATTTCTATTTCCCAATTTGCAGCCACCCAAGTCGACTCTATTTTAAAGGTTGCACCAAGTACAGTTAATGAGCTGTTATATCTTTCGAAAGATGTTTCTGGATACTTCTGGTCATTCGAAAGATGAGTTGATAATTTAGTGGTGTCTCGATAAGTGATAATGAAATGAACATACATGATAATGATATGAGATACGTAGTTCTGCTTCTCATGTGATTTTATTGATGTGTTGATATACTAAATTACAGATTGACGACATTGAACAGTTTTTTGATAATCTTTTGTCCCGTAATACATTCCCTGGTTAATCGAAATTGAGCTTCATTTGCTAAGAAACTGAAAGTAATACAAGAATTGTACATTATCTCATTTTATAGATGTCACTGTATTCAGCTAAAATAAGACCACGAATTTTCTTTCCACATATCATTTACTTAACGTCTTCCCTTTCCCTGTCAAGTCATTACTGGAGACTATTACTGAGAACTGCCTGGAAAAATTGCACAGTTCATTACCCAAAACTATTACTGAAAACTGATGACAGCAGCAAGTGACATTGGGTGCAAACAATAGTACGACCGTTGAATTGAAAAATCATGGGCATTGTATGTTGGTTGAAGAAGCGTGCTGTAATGATGATTGAAACGATAATGATGTTCACTATAGTTTTCTTTCTCTTTCTTCTCTTTTACTCCTTCTCTCCCACTCCTTTTCTCTTTCTCTCCTACACCACATACTATGCAAATCTAATATTCCTAATATACACGAGCGAACTCGGAGAACTAAATTAAAATTTATGATGAATCTTCTTCAAATGGGCCTTGAGATTATCCTTCCGATTGAATCTCTTCCCACAATTTGACTCTTCACATTGGTATGGTTTTTCAGAAGAATGACTTTTTAAATGACGTTTGACATGCTCAGGCCGTTGGAACCTGGCCTGGCACAAAGGACACTGGTGGCGTTTTTTCGGGTCAATGCTATCGATTTTCTCCGTGACTTTTATAGGAAGTTTCAAGTCCAGAGACATGATGCTATCGGCCACTTCTTGGATGGATTGGTTCGAGCTAGAAGCCAGTTGGAGCGTACCAAATTGATTTTTGGGGAATTCTCCGTATGGTGTGAATTGCTTGTATTCGTCAAACGGTGGAGGTTTGACTGAAAATGTAGCCATTGGCGGAAGAAGGCCGTTGTCGCCTGTCAACGCCGCAAGGTCCGTGTGCGCCGGGAACAGCTTCGTGAAGCGGCGGTCGGCTGGGGCCACGAGCTGCGGCGAGAGGAGATCGATGCTGGACTGAGAGCGTGTGGCGTTTGGGACAAAATTGGCAGTAAAGTCGTCTTGTGCACCTAGCTCGTGCGATGAATCGTGCGAGGGCTGTGGAAATTCGTGCGAAGGTTGAGCAAATTCGTGCGACGGTTGTGAAAAATCGTGCGATGGTTGGGGATACTCGTGCGACGCCTCGTGCGGTGGCTCGTGTGCTCCCGGCGTGGATTGCACCGACAATCCGTCGTCCCACTCGCCCATGTGCTGGGTCAAGTTGCGGGCCGGCCGCCGCTGGCGGGCCGGGAAGTGCAGGTACAGTTTTGCCCGTTTCAACATGTCGAACGCGTTGTCGGGCTGGTCCTCGATGCGGATATCATGGAATGGGTCGAGCTGGTCCAACGTGTCGTGCGACTGGGCCGAGCCGGGCGCAGACGCGCCCGCAGACGCGCCCGCGGATGCGGGCCCAGGCGCCTGCCCGTGCGGCAGGAAATAGGTGGGAACACGGGCCGTGTGTGGAGCCAGCGGCGTGTTCAACGGCGTGCCGATGTCGTCCAAGTCGCCGGTGTGGTCCACTTTGGGCAGCACGAACAGCAGCGGCGTGTAGAACGGGTTGGCGCCGGGCGGAGCAGACAATGCGGTGGGCCCGGCCGGGCCCAAGCTCTGGAACGACGCGGACCGGTCGAGCAGAATTCGCAGCCGAGACCGCGCGTGTTTCTTGTGCGGAGTCTTGCCCACTTTGGCAGGGCCCTGTGCGGTGCTGGCCACGAGCGTCACCGGCAGCACGGCCGGGTTGGGCCGGAGCGGCGTGGAAAACAGCGCCAGCTTATTGCGGCCGGGGCGGCGCGGAGTGCTGGCGCCGGCGCCAGCCGAGACCGAGGCAGAGGCAGAGGCGGCGGCTGAGGATAATGGGGCGAATGCTAGGTTCTGGGACGACACGCTGGGCCCGAGGCTCGGGCCGAGGCTGGGCCCAAGATTGGGGACGTTTGGTCCAAGATTGGCCCCGAGATTGGCCCCAAGGTTGGGCTGGGAAGCTGCCTGGCTAAGACTGCCTGGCCCAGAATGCAACTGGCTGGAACCGAGGGTCGCCTGACCCTGGTACGGAGGATCCTGATTCACCAGAAACGACAGCAGCGTCAGAAGAGTCTGTCGGTGCGTGGGCGCCTGGTAGAAGCCGTGGTCGAGCGACACGTTCTTCAGATGCTGGAAGTATGACGAGGTATCAATAGAAAAACTCTTGTGGTGCTGGCGAAGGTTCTGCTTGTTATTTGGATTATTGCTCAGCACCGGCACGAGCTCAGGCAGCTCGGCCGAGCTAGCGGGCGCGGGGGCGCGCATGCGCGCGCGCCGCTGGGGCGACGAGGGCAGCGCCTGGACCAAGCTGGGCCCAAACTCGTCGAACGAGGCCGGGACAGGCCGCGACGCCAGCGGGCCGTGCAACAGGCCGGCAAAGGACCCGTTGGACCCACCAAAGTCAGAATTGGCCTGGCTACCATCACTTAGACTGTTATCATTGGCATTTTTTGAATTTATATCGATATTGGCATTGATATTGATGTTGGAGGAAAGATTTGGCATTTGGCCAATATCATCAAATTCAAGATTATATAAATCCATGTTATTAAGGTGCATATACTCAGAACCCATTTCAAACGGCTGCAGTAGCTGAGTAGGTGAAGAAACTAGGAATTTATCCATTTTCCCTGGATTAAATTATACTGTAATGATAAAAATTATGGATAAAAAAAAAAGGAGACACGAGTTGAGAGTGACTTTTTGAACGGTTCAATATGACGATTTTTGAAAAGAATATAATAGATTTTATGAGTATAAATGATAATAAAATGAATAAATTGTATAAGAAATGAATTTAAATCAGTGAATTATAATGATTTAAAGTAGTAAATTAACCAAACAGTCCAATTGCTAGTTGAATTCTGATATTTTTCCATTCGAGGAATGAAAAATTTCATAATCGACAACTTCCGAGGGTTAGGGCAGTGCCCCGGATCTTTGTACTAATATAAAAATATGATTTTTTTTTTATATTTGTTAGTCAAACGGCATTTTTTTTTCGGCTTCTATTGCATATGACTTACATTTTGTGTTAAATTGATCCACCCTCGGAACTGGCGTGCCATTCAACCCAAAACCAACTACAACCCCCCATTTCCCTCAATAATTCTCACTTTCGAGGAATGACGCGTCCTTTTTACTCCTCGAATTCCGAGGGTCGCTTCTTACCGTTATCCTTGTTAATGCTTAATTACTTATTAATTTGTATCACTTTGTAATTCTTAATTACTACTTTAGTTGATTTGATTTGTTAGCTTGATCATTTAAGTTTCGAATCTGTTTCTTCGTTTTATCGCATCATGGTTGCATGCTGAATAAAGTTTCAAACTCAATTTCTTCTCTTGCTCAGTTTTCTGGTCCATGAGAATGATGAATTGCTGTTAATGGCTGTATTTTGCTAAGAGAAAGGTTATTCTTAGTGAAAACTCGAGTATATGGGTTTTTCAGATCGCCGTTTCAGATCAAGGATTCCTCGGAGATCAATGAGTCTCTCCTTGGACGATTGATTTTCTTCAATGATTTGACTCTGATAATTTGATTTGCGCCATTCTATTTTGTCGTCATTCGTCATTCTATAATAATTCATTGATTTTGTTTTCTTATCACTTTTCAATGACTTTCCGTAATCTTACAGTAAATTCTCAATAACTTTCCGTAATCTTTCAGTAAATTCTCATTTCTGAACAAAGAGCCATGTTCTCCCTTCCCTTCAATCTTCCTCCTATGCATTCTCTCGTAACCTCTTCCATCTCTCTGTCTACACTCATTATACACGACTTTTATTCATAAATCTATGGGTTTTGCTTAACAAATTCAACACCCTTTTGAATGTTCTTGATCAAGGTTTCCTTGGCAGTTTGAATCAATTCTTCTTCGTGGGTGGACAATTCACCTAAAGAGTGAATGACTTCGGCACCAGATGGTCCCAAAGTGACCTTGGAAGAGAAGAAGTCAACACCTTCATCCTTGAACAAAGGAGAGTCGACAAATGATGGTTCAATGACATCCTTGTCACCAGCCAAACCGTCCAAAACGGCACCGGCAAATCTAGCACCGGCTTGGGCCATGGATAAAGTGGCAGAACCAGCACCGTCCTTGGCTTGAACAACTTCGTCACCACCGAATTGGATTCTGTGGATCAAAGCATCTCTGGTTTCAGTTGGCAAGCTCTTGTGGTTGGTTTGAGACAATAATGGAACAATGGTGACACCAGAGTGACCACCGACAACGGTGACCTTTTCGTTGACTGGGTTGGTACCGGCAACTTCAGAAACGAATCTGGAGGCTCTCAACACATCCAAAGTGGTGACACCGAACAATTTCTTTGGGTTGTAAACACCCTTGGACTTGAAAACTTCAGCAACAATTGGAACAGTGGAGTTCACTGGGTTGGAAATGATCAACAAGTTGGCATTTGGAGCGTGTTCAGCAGCAGCCTTGGCCAAGTCACGGACAATTGAAGCGTTGGTGTTGAACAAATCGTCTCTGGTCATACCTGGCTTTCTTGGAACACCAGCTGGGATAACAATGACGTCAGCACCAGTCAAGGCATCAGCGATGTTTTCTGGGTTGTAACCTTTGACAGTAGAGTTGGTTGGAACGTGACTGACATCAGCGGCAACACCTGGAGCACCTCTTAAATCGTAAAGGGCCAAATCAGTGACTTTGTGGTTCAATTTCATCAAAAGAGACAATGGTTGACCAATACCACCACCGGCACCTAAGACGGCAACCTTGTAAGCGGCAGAGGAGGAGGAAGAAAAGTTTCTAGAGGCTAATTTAAACATTTGGCAGATTTATCCTTGAAATTTTTAAATTTGACTTTTTTCACGGGATTCTCGCCCTTATATAGTTTCTGAAAAATGCGCTGCAAATGATTGGACTTCAATTGTGGTGAGGCCGCTAAATTTCCTGGTTTCGATTGGGGGTTTCAATTGTCTGTGTCAACCCTGTTTGTGATGTATCAATTGATCTGTCACTCATCTTTCAATCCAACCAATTTCTGGTTTTTCACTGGTTTTCCTCTTTTCCTTTCGTCCCTGGATCCACTCCATCAGCCAATCACAGCGCTCGGTTCTCGGCGCTCACCGACGACTCCGAAACCCCAGATTTGGTTCCGGCACGCCTCTCCCCATTACTTATAGTACACTCTCTTGGGAATCCACCGTACATCCGAGGTGGCCGTGGATCGGCTGAAGTGTCTCGGAATTGTGTCTGTGGATTCCAGTGGTGGCTTTGAGGATCTGTGGGGGCAATTGTGGTTTTTGGTTGGCGAGTGGAAGAGATGTTACTCCGGGTATCCCCGAAGACCAATTTCTGAAAAGCTGCAGGCGATTCAGAGTTGTCAGTAATGGCAATGGTGCTTTGCTTGGTCAATGGTGTCAACGGTGTGATTGTTAGTCAACTTTTGAGCAGTTAGTAAGTCTGTAGGGAGGGTTTACGAGTAGATTGTTGGTTGTTGTTGGTTGTTGGTTGTTGTAGGTTGTTGTTGGTTGTTGTTGGTTGTTGTAGGTTGTTGTAGGTTATCATATAGTGAATGTGCTACAAAAAATGGTACTGGGATTTTTTATTCTCTGGAGTGATTTACTGAGCCATTGCCAAATTTCAATATCTCAGCCGATAGTGAATTTAGAGATATCAGGAATGAGCTCATGGATAAACGTCCACTTCAAAGCCACTTACTCCAGTGCTCTTTGACACCCCACTCTGCCGTAGAATCTCGTTACTCTATTACTTTCACTTTTTACCATTTTTCAATTTTTTTGATTATTTGCGTTTTTCACCAGAATCTCACAAAAAGTTGAAGAAAATTATAGATTTTGCAGCAAAAATTTACTCATAGTGAAAAAATTGCAAAATGGGTCTTTTGAAAATTAAATCGTCTAGCTTCCCCGGCTTATGCAATCTACGAGACATACGATTCTGAGCTGGAAGTTCGAAAACAAGTTTTGATTGCAGTCAAGTACTTACCAATCTATCGAGCAATTACACAATATATTGATTTCAATCTGTCGACAAGTTAAATCAACGAGACGAAATCCCAACAATGCTCAACTAAGGCTTCCTAGAGAAATTGGTCTCAATTAGGAGGTAACTCCTGCCTCGGAGGGCACCCAACTTCTGCCACACAGGGCGCTCTAAGTTTTGCACCAGACACTCGCTCTAATTTCTGCCTCAGAGAGGCGCTGATTTCTGCCTCAGAGAGGCGCTCTGCTAACAAATTTGCGCCTGTCTCACAGTAATTCGTTGGTAATGAATCTGGCGGGGGGTGAAAATGAGTCCAGAGGAAAGCACAAGAAAAGCCTTTATGGCCAAGTTGGTAAGGCACCTCACTAGTACCGTACACCAGTACAAAAGCAATGAGGAGATCGTCAGTTCGAATCTGGCTGAAGGCATTTTTTTTCGATATGTTTATGATTTGTGAACTTTCGTGTTTAACGCTTAAAACAACCCATTTCTCTTTTTTGTTCAATATTACTACCCCATAATGCCCCGAAACTTAGCTAAAAAGCATTCCATGGACATTCCGCACGTGCTGTCCTTGGAAATGCCGTTACTTGTGAAAAACAGCGACAAAGCAGTATCAATGTTGGGTGGTAAAGAGAGTATAACCAAAGTTATAAACGCCCCAAATATTCAGGGAAACGTGTATTCACAGATTCCCGATGAAAATGTGTTGGAATTAAGATTGAGAGAAGACAGATTCCACCATCCATTGCAGCTGATCTTGAGCACCAAGGAGAAAGTACTTCTTAAAGTGTCAGTTCCAAAAGATGCCCTTCCTGAAGACTACCACGAAAACCCATCGAAATACACCATTCGTGAATTGGTTGAGAGATGTGAAAAATCAAATGGCCCCAGCTACAAAGTCACACCAGTGGCAATTGTCAATAGAAACTACTCCTTCAAAACCATGTGTGATTTTCAAATGACCACCAAGAACAACAAGTTGGTACAACAATTCAATGGACTCCTACAAGCCAACAGTTACGACGACATCAAGGACTACTGTGAATCCAACAATGAAATGAGCGATTTCACTGATTTTAACACCAAATCGGCCTATCAAAATGAAGATCATCAATTACCTCCGCCGCCTCTTTTCAGCAATATTCGATTACCATACTCATTCAAGTACCAGAGGAATCCCTTCACCCATGTGAAAGTGGACGAAAAGGGAGAGTTGAAAGTGGTCAGAAAGAAAGCACTCATCAAGTTACACACGCAATTTGTTGAATTCCAAAATGAAAATATCCCGACTCAGCCATCACCAGAACTCGTGGAGTCTTACGAGCAATTGCTACTGTCGTCTTCACCGAATACATTCGAAAATTCCACGAGAGAAAATCTAATAGCATGCATTCAATGGCTTCAGAAAGCTTTTGAGGTCAAGCCAATTTGGTTGAGAAAACACATCGAAGACACCATCCCTTTAGAATTGAAGAAATCTATCAAGCAAGCATTGCCACATGTGTCCTACATCTACAGAAGTGGGCCATGGAGGTTTTGCAACATCAAATACGGAGTAAATCCAAGAACCGATAAATCCTACTGGAAATATCAAGTGGAATATTTCAGAGTGGCAGGACTCAAAGTCGACACCACCAAGACATCCAAGGAGAAAGTTCTTCCGAACACCATCAAGGAGAAAGATCCCAGGTCGAACCTCAAGTTGTCGGAATCTCTCCTTTTTACTGGACGCAAACTTCCTCAAACGATTACATACCAAATCGGGGATATACTCGACGAGGATATCCAAGATGTGGTTGGCGACACGCCCGAGTCCAAGTTTTTCAGAGACGCCATTGACTTCCAAGACGGGTGGATTTCCAAGCAGACCATCGAGACCATCAGAGGAATAGTTCGTTACAAGTTAGGGCAATTTCTCAAAGAAGAGCGAATTGACCCGGGAAAGATCCAGAAAATCGTCAACGCTGACTACCAGGACGACATGGAAGTGGACGAGGAAGAAGGAGGAGAGGAAGAGGAAGAAGAAACTGCAAATGTTAATGTCAACGACGAAGAAAATGAAAATGACGAAGAAAATGAGCAATTGGAGGCGGAACAAGCGGAATTCGAAGCCATAGACGACGGCATTCAAAGCAGAATCGACTCCTTGGATGAAACAACTTCAGCTGAATTGAAGAAATTGGTAGCTCTTGTTCGTCAAGATGAATTGAATTTATAGTGTTGCAGTAATTGGAGTGTGCGAGTTCCAATTTTCATTTAACACGAGAAATCCATTTTTGAAAAAAACACGTAAATACTTTCAAACAAACAACACCAAATAACCAAATAACAAATCAACCACCAGACAACAAAACATGACTAAAGCTACAGAAACAGCATTGGCTTTGTTTGCCCTTTCAGCAGTGTATTTTGGACTTTACTCTGGAGTAATTCCAAGCACTGAACTTGTTCAACAAGAGATTCTTCCATATTTGCCATGGTGGGGGTTGGTGACTTTTGGTGCCTACGCCTTGGGAACTTTGGGCTGGGGTGTTCTTACTTTCAAGGACAAGGAGTCCAAGTACCAGGAGTTGTTGGTGCAAATTGACGAGGCAAAGACTTACTACAAGCAGAAGGGAGTTTCTTTGGACTGAGTGATATAGTTACGATCGTTAATAAATGAATAAATAGTCTAAATGCAGTAGGTGGTGGTGTAATGGGAGTGGGATGAAGATGAACAGTGGGTGGAGAGGGATGGAGATGAAAGTGAAGAGTAAGGAGAGTGAAAAGTGGATGGCTAAAGGATGCTAATAGGTAAAGAGGGAGAATGATAAACGACGTGAAATGATGTGGACAAGAACTTGAACGGCACGAAATGTAGGGGATGTTTTGTGATGTCGATGAAAGAAAGCTCCGATGTGGACAACTTGGATTGAAGAACACTTTCATTGCCGATAGTTCGACTCCGCCATGGCCTATAAAGTCAAGTCAGAGGTACGATCAGAATGGAACTAGCAATTGAAGTCAGCTTCAAATCGCAGAACTCATACCAGAAATTTCTTGTGGAATCCATATCAAAACTTTCTTATTGAAACAAAACTTTCTTATTGAACCAAAACTTTCTTATTGAACTCTTCTTTAACTCCAATTGGAAGCCATATTCACTTTCTCCGCTCACCTCCTCAAACGGTCTTTCCTGCCTTCTTGGCCTTCATCTTCTTCTCCATCTCGGCAAAAACCCTGATGGTCACTGGTACATTGCCCCATCCTTCTTCATCCTTTGATGCCTTTCCTGGCTCTTCCTTCTTCCCCTCCTTCACAACAGACCCGGGGAGATTCTTGCGCGGCAACATCTGCACGGGTGGATGGAAGTCAGCAGGCCAAACCTTGTCTGAGTTGGCCATTTTCCCTGCTGCCTCCTTCCGTTTGGTGTTCCACTCCTTGACGTCCTCGTTGAACAACTCCCAAACACAGTTGATGCACCCGCTCATACAGCAGTTGTCGGGCTCGATGGGCTTGTCTGGCACCATGACACCAGCTATGTTTCTTGGTTCTCCTCGGTTGATTCTGCTCAGAGATCTTGGTGCTTCTCCTTTGATTCTTCCACCAAACACCCGCTCAATGCGCTGTTCTGGGGTCTCTGATGGATCGATTTTGTAGTTTCCTTCGAATGACGTTTTGGTGGTCTTTTTCAACTCTCCGAGGTCCTTGGAACTCATCAATGATGACTCTATTGGCTCTTTTGGACTGGTAGGCGTATCACGTACCAAATCGTAGAATTTGTACTTATTGAACCTTAGCACCTGTGTGGAAAACCTCCTTGTGATCATTTTAAATGCTAACATAAGGATTTCTATGGGGTTTGTATCGTTTTTTATAAAAAAAAAGTGGTTGATTTGATATCTTTTTTTTATCTTTGGCGCTTAATTTGAGTAGGAAAAATGTCGCCTCATGACGTAAATTTGCTAGTCAGTGTCGTAAATATACGGACTTATGGAGAAGAAACGCGACATTTTTGCACCTGAATTTCAAATTGCAAAAATGTGAAAAAGAAGATGTGAATATGCTGTAAAGTATTGATGAATTCCACGAAAATTGATTGATTTTTGTGAAATGTAGATGAAACCTCTCAAAGAATTAAATGATACGTCAGATCTTGACAGTACCTTTCAAAATTGGTTGAGATGTTTTACTTTGTTGCTGGATGTTTAAATCACTGGCAAAAGGGTAGTTCATAGAAAAACACGTATGAAACGGCTTATATATTATGATAAACAAATAACGTTTCATTACGTATATAATTAACGTTCTATCACGTATAAAATGCTCAGCAATGAATAAGTAGAATGCTTTTATGAATATCAATAGTTTTTGAAAATGATAAGTTTTCATGATATGAGTATAAATGGACTTTTCAAACACGGAGGAGGATTCGTGAACCCCTTGACCATCGGGAACAGGAAGTCTCAAATGATAAACTTCATCACACTTTGACGTCCACCGTCTTCAATGCGTCTTCGATACTAAGGAAAAATCCATTTCCCAAATTTGAAATAACCTGGCTTCGCTCGTCAAACTTCGAGTTCACCAACTGCTGGATCCCCAGCTTTCTAAGCTTGCTTCTAAGCTTTTCATTCAAAGAGATCCGCGAAAAGCAAACGGTAATGTTGTCTTCACAGTATTTGTGAATTACTTCGTAGAATGTCTGCAATGCCGAATTGTCAATGTAATCCATGCCTTTGCAGTCAAAAACAACAACCTTGACATGACTACTGAAGTCTCTCGTCGATGGCTGTGACGGATGCACCAATAGAGTACCGTATTTTTCAATTCTGTTCAATCTATTTCTCAAATCACCGACGTTGGCAAAATTCAAAGGCTCAGGAATCTTGATGATGAGAACACCTTCAATCTCTTCAATTTCTCCGATAAGCTCATCTAGGGAATCGGTTTCTTCCCAGCTGTGATTTTCGAAGCTTTCTTCAATTAGCTCATCGGCATTTCGGAATACTCGAGTATTGGGCACTCTACCCAAGATTTGAATCCTCAGCCTGGAACTGTGTTTCACCACACGCACCACTGCAACAACGAGTCCAAGAACAATTCCTGCTTCAGCACTCCAAAACACGGTGGCTGCAAAGATTGCAATGAAAGTTGCAATTTCGTCAAAACCTCCGATGTCCCAATAGAATTTGAGATCATGTGGGACTTCCTCCAACACAGTGATACCAATGATGGTAGTGGTAAGAGCCAAAATACACTCTGGAAGATAATAGAGCGATGGCAATAGCCAGAAAATTGCAATCAAAACTGTACTGCCCATGATGAGTAAGGACATTGGAGATGTGGCACCGGAAATGATGTTGATCTTGGATCTTCCTAAAGCTGCAAAACAAGGAAGGCCACCGATTATGCTGACGATAAAGTTGGTTGCACCCAAAGCCACCAATTCTCTGTTCGAAGACACATTGCAGTTATGTTTGGCGCCCAACGATCTGGCAGCAGTGGTGCTGTCGACATAGCCCAATACGGAGCAAAGGAATGACGTTTGGAAGATTTTCTTGTAAAGGGTGAATTTGCTAGGTTGGAAAGGGTTATTGATGAAAAAAGAAGAGGAATCGGAGGATTTTGTAATATCACCAACCACTTCAACGCCATTCTCGTACCAGCCGAGATTATAGCAGAGGAAAGTCCCCACAACCACCATTGAGAGGAGTTCCGGAAAGTAGATGGCCAGAGGTTTGTTGTACTTATGAACCAATCTATGTTTGAACAGTCTTATAACGAGAACAATTGCAAGCGTGACAACAGAGATAAGTGCGGTTCTAGCATGGGTCTTGGAGTAATTCCTTACGACGAACAAGATTTTGTCGACGGAGGTGATGTGGGGTTGGGTTTTGGCCAATTGGGAAAGGCCCATTTCAATTGCCAACTCATTGACAATCATAATGAGACCCATTGCACCAATGAAGCCCTTTAGCAAGGCTCTTGAGAGCAAATTATCAAGGAATCCGAGTCTGAAGATCCCAGCCCCGAGCAAGACGGCACTAAGACACACCGAGAGCGCAGCAGCCACCTCCAACTCCGAGAACTGGGACTGGTCTTTCGAATGCTGGAAAAGAGCCACAGTGGACCCGTAAATCAACGCAGTGGACGGAGCCGGGCCTACAACGAGCACGGGAACCGAACCAAGCACGGCGTATGCCACAGAGCCAATGACTATACTGTAGACACCGACCAATGGTGGCAAGTGGGCCAAGGAGCTGCTGAAAGACATGACTAGAGGGACTTGGAAACTGGCCAACGAAACTCCGGCAAGAAAGTCTCCCACGAGCTGCTGGCGCCAGCGGTAACGCGGAAGCCACTGGAAGATGGGGCAGTAGTAGGCGAGGTAGGCGGCGTAGTCTTTGACTGGGGGCGGGCGGTCCAATAGGCGGTCTAAGCCGTGGTCGAGGCGATACAGCGACAGCGACAGGCCGGGCCCGGCGGACGGCGGGCGGACGCCACGGAGCGAGTGGGACGACGGCACCGAGTAGAGCGGTGGGCGGCCATGGGCCCTTTTGGGCGAGAGCAACGGGGTTGTATCGGACATGGAAGGAGGATAATTGATGTCAACAATAGTACAACCAGAAGATGATGAATGGAATGAATATGATTGGATGTTATCTGAAAGATGACAATGTCCAAGAGATGATGTTCAAAAGATGACAATGATAATGATGATAGAATGGGCAATTACTTAAAATGTCATAGATTGGATATAATCAATAATTCAATTAAGCGCCAGATGTTTAGCGCCAGACAGGATAAAGCCCAACGATTCGAAGGTCTTTCGATGACAGCCAGATAATCGCCAAGTGGAACAGCAGTTGCAGTATGAGAGCTGATTTGGAGCCAAATAATTACGGAAACAAGGCCAATTTATGCAAATAAAGGAGAAAAAGGAGTAGTTTGAAAACAATTAATTTGAATCAAACATTGAGATCAAATATCAATAGTGGGGGGTCGCAAAAAAGTGTAAGTTGATTGATACAATGTGTAAAAAGATGCGGAATTATTGATAAGAAGGGTTGGTGCACGGGCTGAACATGTGTGAAGGGTTTCAACAAGCCAGACAAGAACTGGGAAGTTCAAGAATATCCCAACTGGCTAGTGATAAGAATAGTTCAATATTAGATCGGTTGTTAGACTGAAGGCGCTGACAAAAAAAAAGCATTCAGCACGAAAGTTTCGCCAATGGTCTCCCACTTGACTACTC